>JAMWET010007495.1:600000-972500 GCA_024036415.1 Prochilodus magdalenae
GCAGGTGGACCAAGTGTTCGTTATCCCTGGTCCTGGAAGTCCACTACCCTACACTTTTTAGAGTTTTCCCTTTTTCCAGCACACCTGGTCCAACTGCTCAGTTCATTATCAGCCAATAATAAAGTTAAACTGGCAGGAGAGACACTAAAATATTCCAAACAATGGGCCTCTTGATTACGGTTTGGAAGATAGAAACTGTCAAACAATTCTTGGAAATATTATTTCTTGTTACATGAGAAATGTTCCCTGTTTATCTATTGTTGAAATATGTTCAATGCTTTGTTTCAAAATAAATATCTTTGAAAAACCTCAGCAGCCTAATGTAGAAGTGCTTAATGTATAATATGGGTAGATCCTAACAAATTGTGGGGCTTTTTTGCCTATGTTGTTTTGTTTTGTTTTTTAGTAGTAACACAATTCAGTCTTTCATGTAGATTTTAAAGCATTCAGGGTGGTTTGATAAACTAATTCAGAATCTTTTATATTTACCAGGTGCCACAAAGTCTACAATACAAATTTATATTTATTTATTTTTGCCTATACAAAACTTCCAGTGAACTGACACCTGAGTTTTTATGTATTAGTAATGATAATTCTGGGGAGGGGGGATTAATATGATTACATTTTTAAAGTCAAAACTATTGTAAAAAACAATGTACAAGTCTGTGGATTTTTAAGCATTTAATGTTAGCTTTCTATAAGAGCCGAATTCTTTGGATGGTCCATCACCACTGAAAATAATTTTGACCTTTAGCATTAGATACGCAGAGGATTTGATTTTACACTTTTCCGTTTATTCACACTTAGATTTTACAGAGTTTCTGTATTACACTGCCATCTTCCCTTTTAATTCAGTGTTTCCCAACATAGTTCATGGAATTCCCCTTTCTTGCTTTAATGCATGATTTACATTATTAGCTAATCTGAGGTGGCGGACATTTCATTTAGTGTTTTTTATTTTATTTTTTTTTTTTCCTCTGCATTTTACTACCAAAAGCTATGTTTTTATTCTCTTTTTTTCCTATGTCGTGATGCTGTGTGTGTTTTGTGACTATAAACATTCACGTGTTCTGCCTCAATAATTACGGACACGACCTATTAGTTTTAAATAACGGATCGAAAATTCGTCATATGCCAAAAATGAATCGCGTGGAGGGCCAATAGAACCGGCACAGTCCGAATCCGTCTTCGCACGACCCTGGGTTCTGGAAGCTCCTCGGTACGACAACAAGAGAAACCAAGCTTGAAGGACATCACTGCGTTTAGTTAGCGCCAGATATCGCTCTTGTCGACAACAGATTATATAAAGTTATGGAGACCGTAAACAATAAATCACTGTCAAACAATTTTGCTCAACAGAGAAAAGAATTTTTAAAAAAACCAGACGGTTTAGCCAGTCCAAATACTGAGAGTTTCTTTCAAAGTAGTCGACGAAAATGGACATTAAACCAAAGGAAAGGAAGAGAAAGTTTGAATGAAGGATTCCAGAGACAGGAGTCGAGAGTCGGAGTCGATTCCAGAAAACCCGGATACAGGTACATACAGAGTGTGTTGTGAGGCAGCATACTCAGGTGTATCACTATTTTACCATAATAAACATTACAGCATACAAGCAGAAGACGTGTGTACGTTCACTGTTGCTTTTGAATAGTGTTGTAGACATCGTCGGTGTGTTTCTCTACAAAACCATTTCATATCAAACCTCTCTGAATGACTGCTACATCTAAACCACCACATTATGGGGAAAATTGGAATTTTCTGTGAAGTCCCCCTTTAAAGCACTTTAAATGCGTCTGGTTTACTGGGATGTGACTCACACCCCACCGTGTGATGCAGCTTCTCTTCTATAGGCTGTTTAAAGGTGAAAGTAAAGAGGAGCAGCATGGGTGTTGCATGCAAATTTGAGTTAGAAAGAGGAACTACGACGAAACGCTCTCAGGATCGAGAAGAGATTTGCGGGTTGACTTCTGGATTTTAAAGTTGATATAATCACTTTAGGTTTCTTGATGGTAACCCGAAAGTGCGAGTGGGTCGCTGCGTTTAGGGGAGCAGGATTGACAGCTACGGAGATTTTCACAAACCACCTCTGGGCTCTGGTCGTCGTGTTGGCCAGCGAAACAGCATCCTGACTTTTAAAAAGAGCTAAGGCCTACGAGTGTAGACCATTTCCTGGAGGACCCTTTACTACGCAGGCTCTTATACTGTAAGTTCTTCGGAATTTATGCTGAATCTTAATGAACTTGTATTTCTTACTGTCTGTATGTTGTGGTGATTAAAACGGTGTGTGCCAATTAACACATTTAAATATGGTTACTGTCAGCGCTAGGCGTTAAGACATTAAAGGGGGATTCCACCAAATTTTCAAAAATATTCGAACAATACAGACCTCCAGATGTAAACAAAGTAAAACGGAGTGGCTTGATGTGAAACGGTGTATTGTTGAGAAACTTACAGACTCAGTGTCAGTGTACAGTGTACCCCATGTCTACAACTCAAATATAGCAGTTTTGTTTACTGTCTGTAGCCACGCTGAACCTACACGTGTCTTGTGAGTTTTCATGTCTGCTGAGTTTTGACATGTAGTGGACTGATGAAACTACCATAAAGCATTGTGTCAGACATCAGGTAGCATATATCTAACCTTTTTATGTATAACATGCATCTCTTTAGACCTCTGGTTGCTATCATTATCTCAATGAACACTTTTCCTTCTGCAGTTTTCTGTAGAACCACATCACATCAAACCACTCTGAGTGACAAACTGAACGACTTTTATTACATCTCAAACATTTAATGGAAGTATTCTACTTTTAGATTGTAATTGCGTAACAGGATTGTGCTTTCAAAATAGCCTTGTCAGCCAATATTCCAATAAAGTGTAAAGTGTAGTTATTGTGGGCTAGGAAACATACGTTTTTGGCTATGTTTTCTTCATGTTATTTATCTGAGGTATTTCACGTTAGCATGAAGTTATGAAGCTTAAAGACTTTCTGTTGTGAAGGACACACCTCTGTCTATATGACAATCAGATCTGTAAATATCACAGACCCCAATTTAGTTAATGTAATATACACTACGCTACTCCTTAGACTGACTGAGTGGTTTTTGAAGTGTTTAAGAGTTGGCCCCAGTTAGGGACCTAACAGACTGTTCTGGGAATTCCCAGCTTCCATAGGACAACAGTGAGCTTTACTTGCACAACAAGAACCCCCCTCCTTTTTTTTTTATTTTTTATTTAACTTACTAGTTGGTTTCACATAACCTTGTAATTAGAAGCATAAAGGAAGTGAACCAAATATGGGATTTGTAATGACAGTGTTCAGTCATTTCCATGCCCTGACATGCTGTAATATGTGGTGTCAGAGTCGGCCTTTCCCGTTTTCCCGCTGTGACGTTTAGCTACTGCTTCTATTTAAATTGATACACCAGAGCAGGCTGTTTATGTTTTTACCAAATACTATGGCCACATTTAAATATGCACCTGGAGTGTTCACAATGGTACCCATAGTTCATCACTCAGTAAACCTTTTTGCTGTGTTTGGTAGAATACCGAGGGAACATTGCTGAGATATGGAGGACTGGAATTTGGGCTTAGAGACTCTGAGTGATGTAGCTCTGTGTAGACTCGCAGAAATGCTGGACAATTCAAAATGTGGTTGGAGGCAACTGGCAGAAGCAGTTAAAGAGCTACCACAGTTCCGCTACAGGTAAGATGTTCCCTTTATTCCCAATATAATCAGAGAGCCTGAAATTTGTTTCTTTAATTTATAGATGGGTCCTTTCACAAATGCAAAGGAAACTTGGGTAAAGTTACACCACTGACAAAACTACAAATTATTCTAATACTCTAAAAAACTCCAATTATTGTCCACAACCACTTTAGTCACATTGTAAGGTAAAAATCACAATGTTGCATTAATGCAATTTAATTTTAGGTTTGAAAATAATTTAATGTTTCATGTGCAACATCACTGACACAATGTTTTTGCAACACATGAAACTGTAATGGAAAAAAGTATGCTAGAATTTGTTTTTGAAAAAAGTCTAAAAAGAGATTTCACTGTTTGTGAAATTTCTAGAGTCACTGTGATATATACATGTGATACGTAATTCAAAAGGCCTTTCAATGACATTTTCTATTTATGGAACACTACTGACAATAAGTCTTGGCCAAGATGTATTCATCACAATGGGTGCTTCACATTAAAAATAAATAAATAAATAATAATAGTAATGCATTATTCTGTGTGGAGTTTGCATGTTCTCCGCACGTCTGCATGGATTTTTTCATGTGTTTGGGTTTTCTCCACGGTTCCAGGACCAGGTACTTAATTGCTCCTAGGTGTACATGTGTACATTTACATTTACATTTAAGGCATTTGGCAGACGCTCTTATCCAGAGCGACTTACAACCGTGCTTAGTGTTCTGTTGGATAATATTCCAGCTAGTAGAGGAAGTTTAGAGCCTAAAACTCACCACGAGAACAGGGGGTCAGTGCTGGTACCTAGAGAAAGGTCATTATAAGTGTATGTCTGTGTGTCTGCCCTGCAATGCGCTGGTGGCCCATCCAGGGTGTGTCCTGTCTTCTGCCCAGTAAGCTCTGGAATAGGTTCCAGCCCCCAGCCTTTCCCCCTACCCCATGGCCCAAAAGGATAAAAGATTTAGAAGATTAAGTGAATAATGCATCTGTGAAGCCTCTCCTTTGATTTGCTTTACAGATAATGTGTTGTCCCTTAATTTACTAATAGGACATATATCAACTTTCTGTGGTAAATTTTTTTTGGGCTCATTATCATAGCTTCACAGTTGTGGGACACTGTTTACCGCTTCAATGGTAGACTGACCCAAATAACACTAGTTTCCTTATTGGTGCAGTGGCAAATTGTGAGGTAAAAGTTTCCATCACATGTAAAGTGCATTAATCTCATAGTCAGTTTGAAAACATGTATAAACTGGACATGGTTTGAAGTAAGTGTGCGATGATTTGGATAGCTACCTGTGACCTATATAAGCATTGTAGCTTTAGTGCAAAATATGCAAGCTTAAGACATTAAACATGCCTTGGCCATTCAACTACGTCTGAGATACCTGATGCATGCAGGGTGTTGTAGGGCAAACTAGTCAATAGATTTTGTATTTCCAACAGTTTTAGAATAATCATGTTAGAAATGCAAACTGAGAAGACGACCGTAGGTTCAGTGGTGGTTTGGGATAGTAAATAAAATGGCCACATTTGTTTTGTAGATAACTCTGAATGACTTTCTTTGTATTTCCACCACTGAATTATGCAGAAATGTTGAAAAATCCATAGAATTACTTTGTTTAAAGTATTGAACATCTGCTACATTTGGTGGATAGGAGTTCTTTAGAAGTTTGTAAGCATGTCTTTCCTTGTGTGCAGTGAGAAGGAGCTGACCAGCTGCTCTCTCCAGGTGCTCAGTGCCAGAGGAAGCCCAGGACGGTACATGCTTACTTTGCTCACTGACCGGCGCTGCTCCATCGTCTTTCTGCTGCAGTGTCTCAAAAAGATTGAGCACCATGAAGCTGTTAACTTCCTCACCACATGTGGTACATACACACATACACTTTCCCTTCCAAGACATAAAATTCATAAATGGTTTGCAGTCATTAACTGTTAAAGTCTATGGTTGTTGTTTTTTTTCATGTGGTATTTTACAATATATTTGACACTGTAGTGACTTAATGAATTAATAAATGATATAGGTACACAATGAGTTACATTTCCATACATTCAGTTCTTAATTAAATTAATTAAACTCAACTGTTAATGCTAAATGTATTTAGGTTTTTTGGCTCACGCTGCCCTCCAGACAATGTCTTTTTCAGGGAACACGTTGATTATTTTAGCAAGACAAATGCAGACAATGCAAGACAAACAGCAAAGCCCAGTAGTAAGTCAGGGCTCTAAACTTATCTACCTGCAGTCCAGTCACTCATCAAAAACAATGTGGTACATCATGAAACAAAAAATATGACAAAGTGGACCCGACTATTCTATATTGGGCAATACTGGCAAAACATTTCTCTTTTAAAACTACAGCAAATCTTCTCCTCTGTTCCCAAGGGTGCTGTTAAAAGGTGTTAACTTATTTCTTTTAGAAAACAGAATTTGACCAGGAGTGCATACGACTGTATCCTCTGTCGAAATATATTATGACTAAAGATTTAATAATAGCATAAGATTACAGTGAGGAAAATAAGTATTTGAACACTTTGCAAGTTCTCCCACTTAGAAATCATGGAGGGGTTTGAAATTTTCATCTTAGGTGCATGTCCACTGTGAGAGACATGATCTAAAAACAAAAACCTACAAACCTACATTCTGTACTGTTTTCACTATAACTGTCTGTGTTTTTGTTTTAGTGATGGTGCCAATAGAGATAACAGTGCAGCCACAGAGTGTGCAGATGCCTGAGGGGAGCTGTGTGATGCTGTGCTGTAGGGCAGTGGGTCCTACCGGGCTGAACTACCAGTGGTTCAAGCGGGAAGATGAGGTCAACTAATTTTTAAAGCTCCATTCTGGTTTTAAATAATCATAAACCACACCTTATTTATTTAATCTTTGTGTAGTTACATTTATAAGATGGACATGATGGGTTTATAACTGACACCTTATTGTAAGTCAGTTAGTATATGTGTTCGACTCACTTTGAAAGGAGATCATGTCTTCCATTGCTAATTCCTAATGTTCAGGTAGCAATCTAATCTTAAATTAAAGATGATGTTGTTACTATATGCTTGTTGTGCAGGTGCCAGGAGGAAATACCGCAGAGTTAATTCTGAATTCTGTTGGACCTGCCCAGGAAGGGCATTACATCTGCCGTGTTAATTCTGGGGAGAAATGTGTCTTTAGCAAATGGGCCCATGTGCGATTGGTTCATTCTGCTGGTACAGGTAACTTAGATACTTAAATATGTCACTCAAAGATGACAAACAATCAAAGATGTCAAAACAATTCCTGCACAAAAAAGCTAAATGTATTCCATGTACAGTCCTGTGTAAAAGGAAAAAATTGCTCCTCAGCTTTTAAAATTTCTCATGAGCAAAATTGTCAAAATGGCCAGTACGGTATATTGCGTTTATGGCCCTATGGAAACCTACGTTTAACAAATGTATTACAGAAGAATTAGGGGAACATGTTTCATCAGAAAATTACACATAATGGTCAACAACTAAATATAATATCAAACAGTTGGTGTTTGGTGTGTCCATTCCTTACGTTTGTTACAGCTTCCATTCATTTTATTGGTTCTTTTTGTTTTTCAAAGAAATCTGCAGGAGTATTCGGTTTTCAAAGTCAGAGGGAGAGGGGCCAACTCTTTGCACTCAGTATTTTGGCATTGCTGTGCTAGAGTAAATCCATATTGAGGCCGCAGAAAGCCACTGTAGATACAAATGTGACCTAAATTTGGACACAGAGAAAGCCAGTTAGTCTTTAAGTCTTTTGTCACCTCAACAACAGAGTAATTCTATTCATTTCTATTCATTTCAAATCAGTAATTCATTTCTGCATAATTCGGTGATTGACATGCAAACAAAGTATTCAGAGCTATTTGATATGGAATGGTTTACTGTACACACTAGGGATTTCCTTACAGTGATATGGTGGTAAAGGGAACAAGAGATCACAAATATAGCTGTTTTATTTACTGTCCAAAAACCACCACTGAACCTAAAGTTGTCTGAGTTTCTGTTTGTAATATGAGTGTACTGGGGTGGTCTGTCCATTGTTCTGTAAATACCAGCAACTTTTTTGATTTCAAAATGTGTTATTTGCCAGTTTCCTTTTTTTCAGTGTTTCATGACAGTTACCCATCCTTTTAGACACAGCATTAAGTCTTTCAGTGGAGGGATAGACAGACACACCTGTGATTTTCTTTCAGATCTAAAGGGAACTTGACATTATCTTCTCCCTCAAAGATAAAAAATGTAGGTGGTGTTTATCTGATGGGAACCGTTTTGGTGATCTTTCAGGTTTTGCACCGTTGTTAGGAGTCCCGCTATCTCCATATCTCTGTAATTCATACTGGTTTGTGGATTATCTTAAAACTCTGTTAAATTAACAACAGCTTTTTTATATATTTATATATAAACATATTTAAGAGTGCATAGCATTTCCACATATTTAATCCCGCAGCACGGGTGTTGTTGAAATAAGCAAATTTATAAAAATTTACACAAATAAAAATTTGTGTTAGTGTGAAATATATTATTCATGCAAAAATGATGTACACTTTTAAATGCAAATACAGATTGTCTGAGTGTTTCTGATTGTGTTGCAGGTGTGATGTTTCCATCCTCAGCCAGTGGTTTGTGTATAACTCAGCAGCCCCGGTCTCAGACCCTGTCCGAAGGAGACATTCTATATCTAGAATGCTCTGCTCAAGCGAACCCTCCTCCTCAGTTTCAGTGGTATCACAACAAACAACCACTGTCAAAGGCTAACAGATGCTTGTTAAAGGTGATGCAAATCCTCCATGATATGTGGTTTAGCATTGTGAAATGTATAGTAAATTCCTGTGCTTAGGTCTTTGGCAAACTTTGTTTAAACATGTTTATTAACATGTTGCTTATTTCACCACCGACACTCTGCACTCAGTAATTTGATATAACTTCATTTAAACAAAGCCATATTGAGTCTCCAGGTGTTTTTTGGCTAAATTTTATAATCAATTTTATGTAGTTGTAATGTTGTTGGTTGTTTTTTTTTTCCCTTTTGTTTTACAGTCTCCTTATAATGGACCTTCATTAATGTCGCTGCTTACATTCTCATTCTGCTACCTTGACTCCCTCACCTCCCACTTGTTACAGCTAATAACCTTGGCTTTGCAAAAGAAAAAATCTGACAGCTTCCTAAACTCCTGAGAATCCCACCTTTTGGGTGCAGATTATTAGGCGGACTGTGCTTTTTTACCTCTCTGTGTCACAGTAGCATCTTTGTACCATGGACATCAGTTTACTGAGCACACTGTCACAGACTGTGGTTAAAAATGTTTTCAGATTCCATGTGTGACTACAGCGGATCGAGGAATGTACAGTTGCAAGGTGTTCAACCTTTACCACGAGCTGTGGAGTGATCACATCAAGGTGGAAATAGGTAGGAAGTTTTCCGGATTGCTTTCAAATGTATAGACAAAAGTGGGCAGAGTGATTTAGATTTAGTTTTTAAATTTTCTTGTACATATACTGTTTTGTCTGAACTAAATAACTGTCTGTGGCGGTGGGCTATAATTGTTCAGGTCCTCGATCCAGCACTGACCCCTCTTGGAAGACGATTGAAGGTACAGTTTGTCCTGTTCATTACAGCTTCTTAGTCTCATTAATTTTATCTTGTTTGACTGTTATGTCAGCTTAGCCCACTCACAATTGTGGTTACATTTCAGATGTCCACAGTGCACCTCCAAAACAGATGGGTGATTTCTATGGTATGTAGAAGATGGTATTATTCTTTTTGCTGTTCTTTAATAAACATTAAAAAGAGCTGTGCTCTGGTGTTTCTTTCTGCGGCTATCCCTATTTTGCTCAGTATAATAGTAGGAAAAATGACATTTTGGAATATCATGCATGTGTTTTTTGGATTACCGTTTGTTTCTATACCAATTCCCTTTTTTCTGGTCTCTTTAGTTACAGGATTTGTAAACATGTTTAAAATAGGCACTCAAGTGGAACAACTTTTAATTTGTATGTGTCAAAATTGTATGAAGCTTGTACCATGTGCCAAGTACTGTGTTCTTTTTCATTTAAATTGTTTGGATAATTTACATAAAACAGACTGTACTGAGGTGACAATATAGAAATGCACATATGACCAACAGAGGAACCTCAAAATGTGGTCTATAAAAGTAGCATCAGCACAGGAACTACACGTTTGGAGCTTCATGAAATCACATTTCATGGCAGAGAACCTGCACACAAGCCTAAAATCACTATGCACAATGCCAGGTATCGCCTGGAGTGATGCACCCCTACTGGAAATCTGTTCTCTTGAGTGATGACTTGTGTCTCGCTATTTGGCACCATACCAGGTAGATGAACCTGGTATGGTGCATGCCATTAGAACACTACTTACTGGAATGCATAGTCCCAACAGGAAGGTTTAGTGGAGCAAGGATATGTTTAAGATCTAGGACTGTGTATGAAAGTGGTTTAAATGTGTTTTGGTTTGTGTCCATACAGTTCTGATCTGTTTCAATCTTCTAATGTGAATGTAGCCTGGAGATCAAGTTTAAGTGTTATTACCACCCTCCCATATTTGCATTCAGGCCTATATGATATCTGATATTCATATCTGATAATGTTAATTCTAATATCCATAATACATTTTAGCCACAGATAAAGTGGCGTTACTCATGGGGAATATGAACTACATGCACCACCGGCAGCTGAGAGCCCCCATGGCCGACGTGTATGAGCTGACTAATTTGCTCCGGCAGCTGGACTTCAAGGTGGTGTCTCTACTGGACCTCAACTGGCATGAGATGCACAGAGCAGTTACTGAATTTCTGCTGCTGTTGGGTCGGGGAGTATATGGTAAGCTTTCCACCTTTTTTTAATAGAGCAAAACATTTGGCTTATAAAGCATATTCAAAGATCTGCTCCATTTAGTTGCATTACATTTTCAATACAATTACATTCCATAATTTCCCAAGAATATCTGCATAAATCAATTTTAAATAGTTTTAACAAAGTCATTTACAGTAGTTTGATGTAAAATCATTTTTGTAACTTTTGTAGAGAAAATGCCCATGAACCTATAAATGTCTTCTGAGATTTTATATGTAATGTAAACAATGTACTAAGTAGTGGTAAGTAAAATAAGTTTTTCATTTATTTTCTTTTACAGCATCCTGCATGTACCTCTTTAACATACCTTACAAATAATGCATTAGATCAAAAAGATCAGAACTATCAGAAAACAATGTCACAGGCATCAGACAGTGTATTAGTAACCATTCAATAACAGGTAGTTATTCTTTAGGAATGTGGTTGGGCATACTTAATTTATATCATTCATATTTCAGCTAATCTTGTTAATGAGTTACTTAGCTATAGTCTCTTTTGTATATACGTTGTACATATGTTAAACATTTGTCTACCTCTGTTATGTATGTATTAATGATTTAGGGCTGCTGTACTACGCTGGGCATGGCTATGAGAATTACGGCAACAGCTTCATGGTGCCTATAGATGCTCCGGCCTCGTACACCTCAGAGCACTGCCTGTGGGTGCAGGATGTCCTACAGCGCATGCAGGAACGCCAGACTGGACTTAACGTCTTTCTGCTGGACATGTGTCGCAAGCGGTAAAGTTATTCAAAAAAACACGCTCCATTTTTTTGATGATAGTGCAAGCAAAAATATAAGCTAGTGTTATTTTTAAAGACCAAAATAACAAATTCAAATGACCTTACAACCAATGTCTGCCTGCCCAAATTAGAACCAGTGTTACAGTAAATTATATGCTTGATGTATATGTTTCCTAGTGGATGAATGGAGAGGAATTAGTGTCAAACTGAGTTACTACAGTAGAAAAATGTGAAATGTTACAGACACATGGCATTGTTTTATCATTATTGCAAACCCTGCATATTTAATTAATGCCAAAATGAAAAACAAAGTGTATATCAAGTTGTTTTAATGTCACTTGACCTCTTTACTGAAAATAATACAATGGTATTTGCATTAACAAATCAAAATGCTGAATTTGCATCAGAATTAAATACAATCCACTGTGAAATTAAACCAAAGCACAGCCGTGCATCTTTTCACTGTGCGATTCTGTAAACATGTACACTTCACTGAAATGCAGTTATTACAGTGAAAAAGTCCAACACAACGCACAGAGAGTTTTTTTAAGGAGTGATGCACTGTCTGTGTGTTGTGTTGACCTTCTGCACAGTAATGACTGCATTTCAGTAAGGTGTACATGTTTAAATAAAGAGTAAACGATCCGTTGCATTAATTTAACTTCGCTGAATCAACACGCCCAAATCTAGAGAACCCCACCAAACTAACCTTAATAGATTTAATTCTGCCTAATAAAATTATTATGCTTAACACTGGCCAGTGTGCTCCTGGTAAGGCGACATGAGTTTGAACTCGTCATGATAATGGAATTCCTCAATTGGGCACTTTGATGGGTTTTCTGCTCCCATATCATATAATAGCTAAAGAACGCTGCACTGATCTATGGGATATGCGACTTCTTCCAGAGTTGCTGGTCATGATCATAAAGCACCTGTGGGTGGTAATGCGTATTTCTGGGACACACGTGACACTGTGGTTTACATACTGCTGTCTCATAATTTTTAACATGTCAGTGTATTTTATCTGCCAAATTAAATTTAACACATTTAATTACTGTATATTATATGATCCTTTTTTTCTGTGAACCAGTACTAGTTAAGCTGAGCCTATAATTTGAATATTAAATTGAAGTGTGTTATTCAAAAAGTTCATTTAGTGTTAATTTTAAAGTTTAGCATTTATTATTGATGAAAATGACTTAATAGTATCAGAATCAAAATTGTTTTTGGCTATTAGCTTTGGTATTGCTTAGTATTGGATCAAATGAAATATCAGTGTTGTTGCCCATCCCTAACCTAGGCACAGTAAGCGTGGGGATAGGCCATAGGCTCTAACGAAAGAGTGTAGAGTCAGTCTATCGATACAGATGCTAAATCAAATGTAAAAGCCATTCCTTACCTAATTAATTAACCATGCAGTTATATTTAAATCGGATAGTAGAACAACAGTAATAGCTCCGGTCTGCCAAGGATTACACTAAAGCTGCACGTCTGACCTAAATAGAAACGGTAATATAGAATCTTTCAATGTATGTATTGTGTATTGTATTAAATTCTAAGCTTAGTCTGTTTGCACCCTGTTTGCCTAAATTCCTGTTTTATTGTTGCAGAAACCTGAATGATGACATTATTCAACAGCCTGGACCCCTTAAAGTGACAGCAAACATTGTGTTTGGCTATGCAACGTGAGTCTCATAGTTTGAATGCAGCATGTTGAATAATGTTGCAGTGAACTGTTACTATAAACAGACTGAAAATCTTTCTAAATGCAGGTGCGTGGATGCTGAGGCTTTTGAGGTGAACAAAGATGACCTGTCCAATGGGATTTTCATTAGCTTCCTGAAGAAAAGGCTTACGGAGCAGGAAAAGGTCACAGTTATGCTGGACAGAGTCGCTGAAGGTTCTGGGCTTTTCTTAGTTTCATCTTTACTTCTTTCTCACAGTTATTCAGCATTGCTCAGACCACCAGTTTTATCTGCTAGCTATTTGATTAATAGTTGGTGTTATTCTTGGCAAGAATACTGACACTGTGGTTTTGAGTTCATACACACTGTGTATGAACACAACTTTTAAAACATTACCTTTTTTACCGTTTGTAATAATTTTGCCTTATTTAAAGTTGTTTGCATATTACCACAGATATTATTATTATTATTATTATTATTATTATTATTAGTAGTAGTAGTAGTAGTAGTAGTAGTATTATTGGACGTTGATGGAATTTCCTGCTTCTCATTGCAGACATGGGGAGGTGTGATCTTACTCGTGGACGTCAAGCACTGGAGCTGCGCAGTAATCTTTCTGAGCGCCGTGCACTTACAGATCGTATTCAGGCTATTGACTGTCCAGTTATGGCATCAACACGTAATTTACAGTGGTCAATTGCACATGGTGAGAAACTTATTTCAATGCAAGTAAGCCTGGAGTCAGTAAAATACTTTGGTATTTAAAAGTTTTATTATTGTTATATATAATCAAATCTATCAATGAATAATCTATTATTATTGATAAAAGCACACAACCTTGCACAGACTTATAGGAATTCCAGTACTTTGTTGAAACAATAACAATCCTTTACAGGGGAGAGAGCAGAGATTTAGATATTCATTATTATAATATAAATTCTTAATAATTATTTGGCATTCATTAAGAAGGTACACTTTAATTCATTTTTAAGCCCTATATAATAGCTAGACCTGTCAAAATTACTACATAATATCCTGATTGCAGTTATGTGAGATGATCACAATGGCACCTTTTAGTCGGTAATCAGCAGTGAAATTAAAATTCTTGGTTAAACACTTTTATATACAATTATTACAGCAAGTCTACAGTACGGCACAATATCCAGCATCCCTGGCACTAATAGACAGTTTCTCATGAAAGTCAAAGCCTCCACTTTTCATTACCATTAAATTATTTGTAACATTTTAGATTTTACATTTTTTAATGCAAAAAAAAACACAAACATTGTGTCCCTTTTTCACATTCTCTTTCACTCTTCTCACATTCACATGTCTCTGGTTGAAATTTTGGTGCAACACATTTATTTAAGTATTACAGAAACACTCTTTAGAAGGTAGCAGCTAGTAATGCTTGTTCATTTGAGTTCAAGCTTTCTGTGATCAGTCATTATGAGCCAGTGTGGCCAATATGAAAACAAGATAGCAAAGTGGCTGTTGTAGGCTCAGAAAGTAAAATTTCTTGTAGCAGTAAATCTTCAGCTATAATTTCATGGTTGTGAGAAAATCTAGTAATAATAACTGCCTTTTGACAGTTCAGAAAAGCTGGAAAATGGTGGTTATGGTTAATTTTGAACTGTTAGTAATAATTAATATGCCAGCTTTATGCAGTTATGTACCAAAGATGGTGTGGGCCTCATTCCATTTGCCTAAAGTGGCATTTTTTATATAAGACTAGCATGTCATATTATTTCTTGGGTTATTGCAGTATACTATACCGATAACCTGATACCTTTGTTGTTGTTGTTGTTTTTTTTATTATAATTATTATTATTTATGTACAGTTCTGCCCGAGAGTCGTGTCCTTCACTTTGACTGTGGTGTGAAGGTGCAATTGGGTTTTGCAGCTGAGTTTTCCAACATCATGATCATCTACACTCGGATATTAGAGAAACCCAAAGACATCATGTCCTGCTCTGCCCAACTCTCAGACTTCACCGAGGTGTATCTCCTTTCCAAATCTGCATCATCTCACTATGTTCTGATTAATGAGTCATCTTTAAAATGAGAAGAAAAAAAACGAATCGCTAAAAGTGCTAGAAAGAGTCCTTGGTATTAACCTTTTACTATGTGGGTAGTAAGTCTGAAATATGTATTGTTTTTTTATTTTAAAATACTATAGTACTATTCTGTACCACATTATGCAGCGTTGTCCTGACATACTTTAATTAGTCAAATGTAACCTAAAAACGCAGAGATTTTGAAAGATCTACAAAGCTTGTTCTGGTCTTTTTTTGCTAAAAATAAGTCTGGAGCTTAATGCACTGGAGCTGAAGTGCAATATTGATCAGGACTTTACAAGTTGTAATAAACAAACGTTTCCTGTAGTTTCCCAAATTCAAAATTGTTTAGTTATGATGTGGAGATTTTTTTATTTTTTTATTATCAAGATCTGGTATATTTCTTTATTTGATCCCTTATTTGAGCTATTTCCCTTTCCTCTGCCTTTGCTAAATTTAAACACACAAGCACATGGCACTGCTGTGTTTTGAGATTAGGCCTCTTATTTGTTAAACTCATTTTTGCCCCAATAGATTTCCCAAATTGTCTTAAATATGGCAAGAGCCATGTCATCAGTATAACTCCCTCTCAAAAAAACATGTGACTGTAACTTCATTATCACTGCACAGGCATGGCTGGTGCTGTTTATATCAGGCTGTAAAATGTAAGCTATAAATACAACTCTTTAACTAAAATATTCCACAGGTTTGAGTTTCCATTGACAGATTGGCACAAAAGTATTCAAGTACCCAAACAGTCTTAATATTTTTTTTATTTATTCCTACATTTCCTACATTTCTGCACCTTTAAGGTGGATAGAGTAAAATTATATTGCTTTGTCATAGGATGAGCGGATTGGCTTAAGCCCATCCTATGGGCAGCTATGCACTAAAGACTAATGGGATTGAGGCAAATAGCATTGAAATATTTTTTCCTCTTTTTTTACAGAATTGAAATTTTGCATTTGTCATCTTTATTTTTAAGAGTGCAGCTATCATTAAATTGTTTCCATTCCTGTGATGTTGTTTTAGGGCCCAGAGATAGACCTTAAACGAACCAATCAGGAGAGTCTCAGAGATGCTGGGAGCTTGCTGCTTACCATGGATGATCGTCTACCGCAAGAACAGCCACGACTCTACACCCGTCTCTGTGCCCTGCAAAGACTCAAGGTCATTAAGATTTTCATTTGTGTACTTATAATATTGCTATGGATTTATATGGACTATTCATTAATTTAAACGTTCTTGTTTCTCTCATAGAGGGAACTCTCATTCATAGTGTGCCTGCATTATCAGTACACTAACCTTGATGAAGAGGTTCTGGAAAAGCAAACAGTGACTGTGGGAAAACCACTGGTGTCGAAACTCAACCTACATGAACAAAGGCCCCTCCACGCTTCACCATCTTCCTCCTGTGACCTTCATACTATGCCAGACTCCTCATCCTTTGCTGAGGAACTAAGAGTCAGCTTGCCTTCCTTAGAACCTTCTTTGACTGAGTCAATTGAGTCCTACTACTATACACATGCAGAGATTGGCTCAAGTTCTACTTCACAAAGGTTAAATGAACCCGAGGAAACCACCAGCCCAGAGTTTCTCACATCAGATGAGCTTCCAGCCTCCAAAAGTTTGACCCATGCTGGTACTGAGACACCTTTTAAATTCACCAACTTTCATTCCTTCTAGTGCAACGTTTTCACGTTTACCTTAATTTGAGAAAATGTCTCTATTATTCACCTTTTAAATGGTGCTTTTTATTATATGCCATCATTTAGGAAGCTTACCTTCGCAATAAGCATTTTATCCATTACAAACTCCTCTGAAGTACTAAAACGTATGGCCATTTGTTTTTGTCCAGAGCTTTAAAAAAGCTGTCTGTAGGTTACCTAAAATGGTAATTCCATCACTTGTTTAATTAAATTGTTAAATTGTGTAAACAAAGCCATTCTAAATTGTGCCTTACAGAAACACTACACTGTATTTCCATACAGCTAATTGCAGGACAGTTTCACGTTCTGGATGCTACAGGTCACAATTTGTGTCCAATTGTATTGTGTTGCAATACAATTTACACAGAACAACTTACAATTTACATTTGTTTGTCAATTAATATTTGAGAAAATAATTGGTATTTGTACAGTCCTCAGCGGCCTGCTTCTGAATATTTTAGTACCTGGGTGAATCTTACCATTAATGTTTTATCTCCAAATCATTTCATTTCATAGTGTTGTTGTTGTTTTAACATGTTATTTCAGCCCCAAAGACACATTTGTATGCATTTAACATGGTCTGGTCTTTTCATTTGAAGCTTTGTGTTTGACTAGTTTATTCTGTAATATTATATATATATATATATATATATATATATATATATATATATATATATATATATATTTTTTTTTTTTTTTTATCTTAATGATTGTGCAAGTGCAAGTAACTACTGTAATGTAATGTTCAGTTGATGGTGTGCTTGACAGTCATTTTGTGATTTGTAATAAATGAGGGCCACCTGTGGATGCACTTTAGAGCACATAATAAGCTAAACATCAGAAACAGGCTAAACATTAGATGTGCGCTATTTTACAGTGAGCCTCTCTGAATGACTGTTTACATTTCAATTATTCAACGATGGGATTTTTTTAAATTAGTGGAATTCTCCCTTATTGAAAGTCTACAGTCTTTCATTGCCTTTTAGTGTAAAGTCAATTTTAGTGTCTCATTTAAGGTGGCCTTTACCTTAACTGAAGCATATTAGCTTATGGTACTAATTTGTGTTCACGTATTTGTCATGTAGTGACATAGTAGTAGATGTTCTTGCAGAGCTATGGCAATCCAGTAGTCAATTGCATAGACTTGTGGTCTTCTTCACATGAGGTCAATGAATGTAAAAGCCTTCTTAAGCTTCTATTAGTCATTATTTAATTTTTTTTAAATCATTTTTCTGATTCTTATATCTTTTTTTTTTTTATTGAATATTGTATGCCCTAAATAAAGTATGTTTTAAGTAATTTGTGCTGAAGAGAAGTTGTGTTAAAAATGCTAAGTGGACACCTTGTAACTTTGCATCATAAAGGCTAATTGGGAATAGTGTAGTTTTGAAACCGATTGCACTGGGGTTGGCTTGGGTTGCCTGGATCCAATCCCAGTGCTCATTGGGTGGAAACAGAAAACACCCTGGACAGGTTGCCAGTCCATCACAGGGCAATAGTCATAGTATGTCATAAATATGACAAGATGGTTTCATATTACTACAAGAAACTAGGTCATGATAATGAGATACTAAGTCAATCTATCTCATTATAATGACATATTAAAGTGACGCTTCTATGTCATGAGTCATTAATTACATGTTAGAAAACTCTGCACTGTTGTTTACCTGAACACATTCACTCCTTTGAAATATCTGGAAAATTACGTAAGTCATATGTTCAGCAGAAAAAAGTGAATGATCTCTTTTTATTATATCAAATAATGTTGTGATATCGAATATGTTATATTTATATGATATGTGATATCGAATGGTGGAATCGCCCACCCGTGTATGAGGTAGCGATTGGGTGTCGAGGCAACATGCGCATGCGCATAACCAGCCAGCAACGCCATTTTGTTGCATGCAGAAAGGCTGCAGTTTTGAGATTCGGAGCAAAGCTGTACCTCCCAGTACTTCAGTATAATATTAGGCATCTGTAATACTGCTTTAGCAAAGTGCGTTTGCAAAATTGCAACCATGTCTGAGAACACTTCGGCAGCAGATTCGGGACCCGCCGAGGTGCTTGAAGGCGCTGGGGTTCGCAAACTGTCCGAGCTGAGAGTGATCGATCTGAAGGCCGAACTGAAGAAACGAAACCTAGACATCAGCGGCAACAAGAGCCTGCTGTCCGAGCGACTGAAAAAGGTAAATGAACAAGCAACCTACAGATATATAATGTTTTCCAACGCTGGCTTCCTTGTTCAAACGCGTGTGTTTGCAACCTGAAGGACTTTAACGCTGGCACTTCTGCAGGATCACCGAATCGCCAGCCCTGCTGGGTACCTAGCTATTTAGGCGAAGCTACAGTTTTGCGCATTTTTGCCTTTATTTGTTTGAGTCGGTAAACGTTTATTTAATTTTGCCTGTTCTGTCTTTGACGTTTAAGCCAAAATGTAGCCTGTTTCGTTATGCATTTGGTCTCGAACAATAAACCCAGTCCCATGGGAGCTAGTTTGTCTTTAGGGATGCAAGTTAAGTTAGCTTGGCTTGCTAATACGTGGCTGCGCCATTGCTGTTGGCTACGCAGGCCCACATGTTGTCGGTCTCCGTTTTCTTTTAGCGCCACCGGAGGTTTAGTCACTGTAATCTGATAATTGGGCTGTTACTGTAGAATAAAACCCGAGTATTTAGATAACTGTTTTTGTGTTGTAGTATTATAAACTGATGGTCTTTGACGTACTATTTACTAGGACTGTCAAAATACACCATGATGTCGTAAATGGGCAACTGATTGTGTGCGTTGATGTGAACGTGTCCTGTTAGTTACTCCGTTTAATGCGACTGCATTGTTCAAACAACAGATTTTGCTATCAGGACCAGAGTCGAATCACGGGCCGAGGGTCTCGGTACACTACTACAAGCACAGCCCTTCGTGGAGTTTTGAGTCCAAATGTGCAGAAGAGGGAGGTTTCAGCGTGTGCGTTTATGAGACCTCCTATGCAGATATTTTGTTTTACCGAAAAAATCGGATTACTTACAACTGTGGGGTGTTTGACACTAAATTTGTTTCACAACCAGTAGTAGCAAAGCATTTCCTGCAGCTAGGTTCACACGGGCCGGTTTTAATTGTTCAGGTTAAAGTGAAAACTTTCAATAGAAGTGGTTAAACTTGCGCCGTAATCCTCATAATGTAAAGCAGAAAAATCTGAAGATATAACTGCTTTGAAAAGTTTAGTCATATAATCGGTTATTATGACTTTCCATCCAATTTTACATTTGTTTCTGTAATTAAAATGGTTTTCAGGCTATTGAGGAGGAAGGAGGCAATCCTGATGAAATAGTGGTTCAGCTTGAAATAACTCCTAAAAAAACACCTAGAAGAGCCCCTAAAGGTAAATGTGAATATTAAACACAAATATTTACAATGTAGTGGTGTTTATCTATTATAGGTCTTCAGCCATTAAACTAAACCATCTTTTTCTTTTTTTTGTAGGAAAAAGACAAGACAATGATGAATCGGAGGATTGCACAATCGAAGAGGATTCTGTTGATGGCCAGGTGATTTGTAGTGGTCAAATTCTAAATAAAACTGAACGGAGCAGTGGTAATGTAGGTTAGTCGTGCAATTTTGGTAACAGGATGGTAATGGTACCAATACAATCTTCATACCATTCCAGGATGATCCTGATGCGCAAGCTGAGAATCTTCAGGAAATGGATATCATGGACATGAACATTCTGGATGAAGCTGATATTGATAATGGTGTGGCAGCTGACGGCAAAGAATATGATGAGAATGAACTTCTAGACATGATGTCAAACGAAGAGGCGAATGAAAATGACGAGATGGCAGACGCTGCGGCTCTCGAGTCCCCAGGAAAGCCAGAGGCAGAGGAGGTTAGTACTGTCTTTTCTTAATATGGTTTATCAAAACATTAAGGTTTATAGACCAATATTGGATCGTTTTTTTAAAACAATTTACCAATACATTTTTTGTCTAAACTGGCTACCCCCAACAGTCATGTTACCATAGTAAAGTTTTGTCTGTTTTTGTATTTCATGGTAAGTCATACTGAGTCCTAAACCAAATTTGTATTTAAATTTTTAAATTGAAAGAAGTTATCCAATTAAAGGTCTACGTACTAGTCTTGCATTTCATAGTTGACACATGGCCACAAAGCTTTAGCCTGGCACAGAAAAAAGTTTACATTTAGTGGTGTTTCCAGACCCTCTTTAGTACTGAATTCACCTGATAGAAAAGAATAATTAGCATGTCTTCAATGGCTCATATGCAGCACTATTTGTCAGAGCTAGTATGCTTTTTTTTTTTTTTTACATTGACTTGTTTTAGGAAACTAAAGATTCAAGCTCAGAAAATAAACATAAAGTGGATTCTCAGGTATTAAAGGAAGTAGTTGCTTTACATATTTACTTGACATGTATGTTTGAGTGGTGTTACATTATACATGTTACGTAACTGCTTTGACTGGTGGATGTGCGTTTTTTTGTGCTTTGTTTTTTTTATTTTTTTTTATTATTTTTTTGCTGTGTAGAATGCAACCCACAGTTTTTCGTTTTTTTTTTCCCTAGGATCATGAGCAAGAGGAGGAAGCTGAAGACATTAAAGAAGAAATAGGTACTGTATGGCGAGATTTAAAAACACTATTGCAGGGAAATATTTTAAGCTCCATTAGTAGTTAAAGCACTTAGAATTAGCAAAGAGACTGGAAATCCAGAGATGGTTACTGGCTTTGTGTATAAGTAATGGCATCCAAATTCATCTAAAATTATTACAGAATGTTATTTGTGAATGGTTGCTGATCTTGTTTGATCTCAAAGCTTATGGACAGAGCCAGTAATCAGTTCTAGTGAATTCTGGGCAGCTCTTGCAGGTGTTTTTAGGTTGCATAAAGAAGACTTCAAAAGAAGATGAAGAAATGGATCATGTCGAAGCACAATCACTTTTAGGACTCAATGTTTGTTTTTTGGAGATTCACTAATGGACTTGCTTGATTCAAAGAAAAAAAAAAAAGATACGTTTAAAGACAGCACAAAAGCCCTCTTCTGTGTCATGGACATTTAAACAGCAAAATGAATCAGCGATGGACACTACGGATCTGTGTGCTGGTCTTGTGACTTTCTTCACATTCTCAGCTTGGCGTCAGGTGAACTGACAAAGGTTCAACTTCAGTCCAAAAACAAATAACAGGTTGTTTGGTGTCTTTGGTTTTTCCAGTCTCTTAATAGGGTATCTGCAATACTTGTCATGTGTGCAGCAGTGGGTCACGTCCTAGTCCAGTTCCACGATAACCAATGCAATGTCTCAGAAGTAATTAAACTCTGTGCCATTCTATTCCTGTTACATTCGTAGAAAGTGAGAAAGTAACCGGGTCTTGTATATCAGAGCTGCATAAAGAAGAGTCAACTGAGGAGTCGTGCGAGGAGAAGAAATCTTCAATCTGGGATTCTCACAAAGAGGAAGACAATGTTTCCGATCTCAGTAAAGCTGAGGATGCCAGCAATATGGAAGGAGAGTCATCGGCTTGTGAAGCAGACATTGACACGTCAAAGCACGTCAAAGCTGTTGAACCAACATGTGAGGACCAACAAGGTGTTCAGGACAATTTGACGGATGCTAAGAGCGCATCTGCTCAGACAGCTAATGCAAATGAAACAGGTTCGCACGAAATTGCAAACACAGCCGATTCGGAAACTGCGTTGAAGCCGGAGGGGTCTGAGGAAGACAAGAAGACTGAAGAGAGCGCTGCAGAATCTTCAGAAGTGAAAGAGTCCTCTGTAGAGGGTGATGATCAGAAAAAGAGGTTTGTTGTTTTCTGTCTACTAGAACAATGGCTGTTACAATCTGTTACATTGGCTCCTTTGTTAACAAGTTTGGGTGCTCTTGGGATGTGTATTGGACTGCGCATTTCGTCCCTCATTTATTTATTTATTATTTTCTTTTCATTCCCATTCCCATCCCCCCACCAACCTCGACCCCCAACCCACCCAAATCACTTTTAACTGATTGTCATCTAAAATGCCTTAAAGGCATGTGTTTAGATATTTGTCTTCAGATGGCTTCTAAAGTTATAGAATCGACATTTTCAGTATACTGTATTCAGTGACTTGAGACTGCAGATTCTCAGGTGGGTATTTTTATAGAAACTTCCAGTGTTTCCATATGAGGTCTTAACATGCTCTAAACTTTGTTGTTGTCTTCTTTTTTATTTTCCTCTTGCAGTGATGAAAAATCTGGTAAAAGTGAGTCAAAAGATGATAAAGGTATGCTTACTAATTTGTAATGAATTTATTATAAATTATGTTTAATAACTATGATTGTAGGGTTACAGCGAACAAAACCTTAGCTTGCTAGCTTTGCTTACACTAGATGAGTCACGCTCTGGGTCCATTTTAATGACGAGGTTTCAAAAAGATTTATTTCCATATTTGCAGGTAGTGCTTCAGCTTGTGGAAGAAACCTTTGGGTTAGTGGACTTTCTTCAACCACCAGAGCAACTGATCTGAAGAACCTGTTCAGCAAATATGGGAAGGTTTGTGTGCAGTATGGAAACTCTTGTAAGAAAACGGATGCAAAAAACATGCCTTTTTTTTTTTTTCTTTAACCTTAAGGTTTTTGTTTAAGAATAGGGTCATGGTGTCAATTATAGCTGTATCGTGTTATTATCAGAATTGTTTATAGAGAGAAAGCTTTTTTTTTGTTATCCCACATGGGAAAATATACAGCAAGAGGCAGACAAAAGTGCAAGTTATACAAAATAAGAGAAATTATACAAGTAAATAGATCTCTCTTGTATAATTGGAACCTATAGAGATTTATAATTCAATGTTTAATTGCACAGATATATTGTGCAGTTAGTAGAAGATATTGCACAGATATTGCAGTTTCTCTCCAGCTACATAAATATGGATGAGCAGGTTGCTTACTACAAGTTTTAATAATGTTGGCAGTTCAGTACAAAATGTATTAAAGGTGATGTACAGGTGATGAGGTGCAGCAGCAAATATTGCACAAATTGAATCAGATTAAATTAATGTATGTCCATATATGGCTCTGCTTGGGGAGGTGCTGGTTGTGAACCAAACAGTAAGGAGAAAGATCTGCTCCTTTAAACAGCGCAGGTGGAGGATTCGAATTCGAATTCCAGAACAGAATTGGCCATACTGATCAGCTTGTCCAGCTTTTTCCTATCTGCAGTTGTAATGCCACCCCCTCGCCAGCAGACACTGCTGTAGAAGATGACAGATGCCACCACTGAGTCACAAATTATGGGCCGAATCTTTTTTTAATTAGGGTCCTAGCACGTAGTGGTCCTAGCACCTAGCTCTGTGGAGTCTCTAGGTAAATAATTATAAAAAAAAAAAAAGTTGACTTTTTTTACTTAACATGGCTTCTACAAATTAACAAATCACTTTGGCCTTGGAATTTACAGCCTATATTGCTATAACTCCTCAGTCTTTACTCAGATCAACTCAGTATTTTATAGACATGTGGCAACTATGACTCTGATGACGTACAAAAATTGGTTCAGCTTGGCCTTTAGGGGGCGCTATAGCACCTAAAAACACTTAAAATCACTAAAATGCTTATTACAATGTTATTACACAGTCTATTAACGGACTCCTGATGTCATTTGATTCAACTCTAGGTCCTGCGCAACTTTGTAATTACATGTTGTGTCAGAAAATGGACTACTGCTCTGCTATTTTGACCTATTTGTTCAGAAATAACAGCTTATAAAAGCAAGGGTCAAAGGTCAATCTCAATGAAACTTGGTACGCATGTCTGTCTCAGGCCCCTGATCAATGATCTAAACACTTGGAGGCTTTTTGAATAATCCTAAGGATTTTAATCTCACTTCTGTGTGCCATAATTGTCCCTAATGCTGTAAGGGCCTGTACACATAAGCCTCAGCCTCTATAATGTTAATAGACCACTGCTGATTATTTATGGTGAATGAAGACCTGAAGATAAACTCCCACTTCCTGTAAATTTTACCTCTCTGTCTGTAAACAAGGTCCAAACTGCTTTAAGCCTTCTGAGGCCTCAAGGGTTTAAACGCAGCTGAACAGTTCAGTGGGCCTCTGTAACACTGAGCTGAAAGTGAGATGTTCCTTTTTTGATAAATACAAACGAATGACATGGTTCCTAATGACATGAAAACTGCCTGAGCTGTTAAGCCTGTATTATCTTTATAGATCTAGAAACAAGGTCCGAACTGCTTTAGGCCTTGTGAGGCCTTGCTGGTCCAAAAGGCCTCAGTGGACTTATTATGTGCTAGGACCCTCAATTGCCGCTTGCGGCTATATTTTTTTATACAGGGCGTGTGTGTGTTGTCCGACCAGTCCAGTTAATTATTCAGATGAACACCCAGGTACCTGTAGGTTCACCTCAATGTCAAGTCCCTGGATGTTCACCAGAGTGGGTGAAAAGAACTTGGTACTGCAGAAATCCACCACCAGCTCATTGGTTTTGCTTGTGTTGATCTGGAGAATCACCGGTCCCCCAATTCCTTGTCTGTACTCCTTTTCATCACCATCTAAGATGAAGCTAACAGTAGCAGAATCGTCAAGAGAATTTCTCTAGGTGACAGGTTGTGGTGTTGTAGGTAATCTCCACAATTTAGAGAAGGTCCATGATTGGGTCTTTCACCCTGATGCCTGGCTGTTAAGCGAACTGCAGAGGACCCATAGCTGATAGCCACTAGTGAAAGCAAATGGGTCATGGGGCAGATGCCAGATCGTTTGGGTCGTTTGCCCATTGTGGGTCTCCTTAACTTTTGCCTGATGGATTCTTTTTTTTTTGTGGAAGTTTTTAAGAAAGGTTGTGTGTGTGTGATTATACCTAAGGCTTTATTGCTTTTATGCATTATTTAATGCTTATCATTATTTTTCTAAAGTGCATTTGTGGTGTTAATGCTTATCTTTTGTGATGTGTCTATTTGCAGGTTGTCGGTGCTAAGGTAGTGACAAATGCTCGCAGCCCAGGGGCTCGATGCTATGGCTTTGTTACTATGTGTTCTACAGAGGAGGCTACAAAATGCATCAGCCACCTGCACCGAACTGAGCTTCATGGCCGAATGATCTCTGTAGAACGGGCAAGTGGACTCTTGGGGCGTTATCTGTACCAATTTTAGCAGTTTTAAGGTGTTGCTAGCGATTTGGAACATTGGTTACAGAGGCAGACGTAATGTTAATGTTGGTATTAAATACAAGTAATGACTGATGTTTTCCCTTGTAGGCTAAGAATGAGCCGGCTGGTAAAAAGCCTGCAGAAAGAGGTGATGGCAAAAAGACCGGCAGTGACAGAAGACACTCGTCTGATTCCAAGACTGAAAAGTACGTAGCAGATGTAAAGTTCAGAGGTTCTGACAAGTAGGACACTGTGTGTTATGTTGGCTGTTTAAAAAGCCTAGAGCCTCGTAACAGTTTCTTATGTTTTACAGATCTGACGACAAGGATGAAAAGACTGAAGATTCTGATGACAAAAGTGAGTAATGGCAAAATGGTCAACTGGTGGTGGTTGTTGTTGTTTTAATGTATAAGTGTGTGTGTGTGTGTGTGTGTGTGTTTTAATGGTCTGTTTTATGCTGCAGCACGTGGAGAGAGGACAGTTGTAATGGACAAGTCTAAAGGGGAACCAGTCATCAGTGTCAAAACTAAGAGCAAGGAGCGGGTAAGTGTTCCATTTTGTTAATGTGTGGTAGCCTTTCAATAGCACATTTGCATCCCCTCCTACAGGGGAGGGATATACCCCACCCATCTTGGCTGATATTGTGGAATACGATTGCTCAGACAGAATACTCTTGGAAACACTTGGAAATATAATTTAGAAACACAATTGTTATAACCAGGGATGGTTGTGGGTGTGGAACTAAACCTTTGTAGGCCTTAGGTTCCATACTTAGCTGTTTCTTTTTTAATAGTGGAATTGTTGTTGGTTAAGATATGACCTTATGATGTATGTTTGTAGAGCACAAAGAGTCGTGACCGCAAGTCATCCAGCAAAGAGAGGAAAGACATCCTGTCATTTGACCAGATCAAGGAACAGCGGGAACGCGAAAGACAGAGGCAGCGTGAGCGAGAAATTCGTGAGGTGGAGAGGCGTCGGCATTCTGGGTACATGCAGATATACACTGGAAAGACTTTTCACAGAACTGCAGCCTTCTGTTTTTCCAGAACAGTTTACTTGATAGACTAGAGAAGCATTCAGGACAGGAATTGTTCAATGCTTTGTCAAAATGGGTAACTGTGTAGTCTACTAATATTGACTTTATAAAGTCGAGAGATACTTATTTTAATATTTAAAAAAAAAAAAAAAAAGTTTACATTTTAACTTCCCTGTGTGATTAAATGAAGAATTTTTGAGTGGTTTTATGTGAAGGGCATCATTCTAGAGAAACATGTTGAGGTGTCACCCAGCAGTACTGTGTTGTTTTCCCAAGCAGTGACCGCGACAGTCGCAGTGAACGTGAGCGTATTCGTCTGTTCCGCGAGCGTGAAGAACGAGAGAGGCTGATGCGTAAGCGCAACTGGCTTGAGGTGGAGAAGCAGCGACTGGATGCTGATCGTAGGGAACGAGAGTTCCTGGAGCGTGAGCGAATGCGAGTGGAGTACGAGCGGCGGCGTGAGCAGGAGAGGATTCATCGTGAGCGTGAAGAGCTGCGCAGGCAGCAGGAGCAGCTACGCTTTGAACAGGACCGTCGTCCTGTCAAGAGGCCCTATGACATGGATGGCAGGTGGCGTATTTAGAATGCTTAAAATGCGGGTCAAAAAACAATTTACATGTTACTTTGAACATTTGTTTGTGCTGCATGATGTGTAAATTGTATTAATCTTTATTTATGCTGTTCACAGGAAAGATGACTGGCAGGTTAAAAGGATGCCCATGGATGAGCGTTATGGAAGGCCAGACTTTGGACGCTACCAGGACTTTGACCACAGAGACCGCAACCGCTACCAGGATGACGTGATGATGGAAAGGTGATCATATTTGACAAACTGTCTTAAATGTGTGTTCCTGTAAGAGTAAATGCACAGTAAATCAGCTATGACCTCTGTGACGTGTGGTTAATCTGGATTCTGTTGACTCTTTAGGAGGGATGGTGCCAGAGGAGGTATGCCTGGAGACAGAGATGGCCAGGTAGGGATATTTTACATATAATGTTAGGTTCTGTGGTATAGTAATACAAGAACATTTTTTCATAGCATGATTGAAATATAAAAATAAAAATGAGGTAGTATAATGCAAATAGTTGCCTTAGCAACATTATTATTGTTAGGACATTGAATATATGACTAAAGAATTTCCCATTGGAGTGCCAGCTATATAGGAGTTCAATATTGGTAATTGATTTTCTCAAGTTTGCATTGACACATTGTTTTAATTTGCTTCCTGTTTTCCAGCACTTCTCGGATCGGGACAGACATGGTAGAGACTCTAGGGATAACTGGGGTGGAGGTAGCTATGATAAGCGTCCCATCAATCCTGCAAGGCCAGTACCTGCCAGGTAAACTTTTGTCCTAAGTTTGCTTTACTTTTATAGATGCTTTAATAAGACGTTCTGAAATGTTTAGTATTGAGAGTGTGTGTGTGTGTGTGTGTGTGTGTGTGTGTGTGTGTGTGTGTGTGTGTGTGTGTGTGTGTGTGTGTGTGTGTGTGTGTGTGTGTGTGTGTGTTATTAATAAACAGTAAACATGTTTGACAGACTACTGTACAAGAATGTCATAGCTTCATTTGTTCTTTCTGGTGCAGGGATAATAGAGAATGGGAACCTGGACGTAAGATGGAAGGGGACAGACCCTGGCAAGGTATGTGTAGCTAAAACATTACAGAAAACCCTCCACCAGGCAGTGCACAAAAGCAAATGTTGAACTGTGCCACCCTGACTTTTTCAGGTGCAGACAGAGGCATTCCAGGCCAGAGTCACATGGCCCGAGGAGGAATGGCAAAGTAAGCAATGTCTTTCTTAGTCTTTTAAATTTTACTTGAAAGGGATGTTTAGGCTATACAAAGCTTATTTGACTAACAAAGAATAAGTACTAGTACTTACAATTAGATTAAGGCCATTAATGCTCAACTTCAGCTTTTTGTTTTTGTTTTGATTTTTATATCACTGTTGGAATATCTCAGATTTATTTAAAACTAATGTTAAGCATGTAAATGCTTATGCTGTTCTATGCTGGTCCTTAGCCGCGGTGGATACATGCCAACTGGAACATCCCAGTCCCTCTCTGGAGCCTTAAACCGACAGAACCAGATGATGCAGGGTGGTGGGATGCAGGGAGGCGGAGCCTTTGGTCGGCGCTACTAACCCACACGTTGTGGTGTTAGTTTTTGGGTTTTGTTTTGTTTTGTTTTTTTCTTCTTCCCCCTTCCCTTCTTCCTTCTGTTTTGTACCTATTTGTGAGCTCACAGCTTGTATATTGCTTCTAAAGCTTTGTAAATTTGTCTTTTTAAATATTTTTTTCAGTGTAACACAGATCTATTGTAAACTGCAACATCTATGGTTTTACTGTGGTTTTTTTTTTTTTTTTTCCCTTTCTCCATCCATTCCAGAAAATTTTAGGATCATTTGTTGTATAGTGGATGAGTCTCCTCAGTGTCAACTCAGGAATGGTTTACTTAGCTGAAATTTGTAAGGTGTGCTGTTCATGAGGCAAGTTTCAGTGGTTAAATTACAGAGGGGTTTTTGTTTGTTTTATCACACCAGTTCTAATACTGATGCATTTCTTTTTTCTTATCATGTTTGTCTAACTGCATATGACAGTCCAGTTGACCCTGCTTTACCATTTTATTAATAAAGGCCAGCTGGTGGCACTGTTGCGTTGCTGTGGACAAGTTGCACGTCTTTTCTGTCCAGTTGAGGAGAGCAACTTATTGTTTTAACATACTGCTGCTTTTCATTGCAACTGTATTGGTTAAAGTCTTGGTCATCTGTGCATGCTCATCATTTCTTTTTCAGTACATGATTGGTTGATTGAACAAATGCTCTGAATAAAGTTGTTTCTTATAAGAAAGTCTTAATTAGTAGCTTTTGGGTAAGCAGGAATTACTTGTGCTGGTAAAGTAATCTCCTTTCTGAATTTTAAGTAGACGGTGGGGTTTGGGGAGCAGTGGGAAGTTCCACAGGCAGATGTGCTGTCGGGGTTTGATTAAACTTATTCAAATCATGTTTAATGATCACAAAATGCAGTTTTTAAACGTTACCTTTAAGCAAAAAAGAAGTATGACTTGTGAATTGTTTCCAATTCATTTTTAAATATATATTTTTATTTGTATATATATATTTTTAATGTTGCACATCTGTTAAAGTGAGCATATGGTTATGTACACTAGGACTTCATGCTTCATCCTGAATTTAAAATGGATATTGTCTCTACTAAGGAAAAATATTGATTTTCATTGTAGCAGTCAAAACTGAACACCAGATCAGATCATTCTCTTATGTAAGACACAGGCCAGAGTGGGACTTTTTCAGAACTGGAGCTCCATAAGGCCGACCAGTCCACCACAGCTAATGTTCAGCATTGGGGCCTACTGCATCAGTCTGCATTCTAACAGCAGTGCAGTCCTCACCGTACATATACCAACACCCTGATACCGTTAGACATACAGAGTTAAAGATGCACATGCTAATAAACACCAATCTCAAATTTAAGGACTTGCAACTTGCTTGACGAACAGTAATGAAAAACTGACTTGAGGCAGATGACTCAAAATTGACTTGATTTGTATTAAGGCTTTGCATCATGTTTAAGAAAAGATTGTTTAGGGATTTTTGTTGAAACATGGGTGATTTCTGTTGCAATGCTCGCAAACCTGTCAGCCTATCAGAGCACAGGAAACAAACAGAGATGTGTACGAAGTATCTCGTATACACTGAAGCCGGCTACACTACAAATAGTGAGGTTTGGATTGAGAGGTTGTGTTATAGATGAAAGGAGTAAACAGAAAACATGTTATATGGAGGGTCTGCAGATCAAACAGTAACATGACCATCACAACCAACTTCATACGTCTCTACAGACCCCACACAGAAAGGTACACAACTGTATGATTTATGTTGTGCCCTGTAAGCACAGGACGCTAGTGGTGGATCTGCCAATTGAGCTCTGTGGTGCTGGGCAGTGGGCATTGGGCCCACTACAGGACGTTTGGCCCTTAGGCCACCCTCATGAAGCCTGTTTTTGATTGTTTGGCACATTCACAGCAGCGGCCTGCTGGAGTTCATTTTGTAGGGCTCTGGCAGTGTTCATCCTGTTCCTCCTTGCACAAAGGAGTAGATAGAGGTCCTGGTGAGGGGTTAAGGACCTTCTATGGCTTTGTCCAGCTCTCCTAGAGTAGCTGCCTGTTTCCTGGAATCTCCACTATATTTTTAAGACTGTACTGGGAGACACAGCAAACCTTCTGGCAATGGCATGTATTGATGTGTCATCCTGCAGGAGTTGGGCTACCTGTGCAACCTCTGTAGGGTCCAGGTACCGCACCATGGTATTAGTACTGACGCTGACCCAAGCCAACTGCAAAACTAGTGAAAAATCAGTCGGAAAAGATGTGGGGGACAAAATGTCAATGACCTCCACCTTTTAAACTATTCTTTCCTTAACACCAAAGCAGCTGAAACTGATCAATAACACCCCACCAACAATCTGACCTGGCCACATTGCCACTTGTTTCTCTGGTAAATTTTTTTGCGGACAGGTTTCTAATGGTTTCATATCCCCACCCTAACTCACATGCAGCTACAACCTTCTTTTTTTAAAGAACAGAGAGCTTCTTGGATCTGACTATGGTAATACCACTCACCTCAACAATCTGGAGCAGATAAAACTAAATATCTGTAAATATGACCAGCTCCTACTTGCAATGTTCCAGTCATTAGCAGCTGAAAGTGGAGCACCTGATTGTAATTTTAGGCATTTTAAGTAGTAATAAATGTGGGGATGTCCTAACCTTTTCCTAACTAGAAAACTGCATTTCTGTTAATTACATTTTACTATTATTTTTAAAGACAAAGTTTTATGTGTTATGTTGCCTCAGTCTCTCTGTATTGTTCATATGAAGATCAGATGTCTAGATGTTTAGATATATTTAATAACCAAAGTGTTCCTTTGGTATATGTAATTGTTTCACCTGACTGTTTGGGTCTCGCTTTTTGTGCACTGTAACAGGAATACCATGGTGTGAAAAAGTGTTTGCCCCTTCATGATTTCTTATTTTTTTGCATGTAGGTCTCTTAAATGTTTCAGATTAGCAAACAAATGTATTACTCAAAGACAACACAAGTAAACATAATATGCAGTTAGTGAAGTAAACAAAGGTTTTTATTATTAAGGGAGAAAAAAAATCCAAACCTACATGGCCCTGTGTAAAAAAAAAAATTTTTTTTTTTTAAAAAGTGTTTATCACACCTGAGTTCAATTTCTCTAGCCACACCCAGATTACTGTCACACCTGTTTTAAATCAAGAAATCATTTAAATAGGACCTGCCTGACAACGTGAAGTAGACCAAAAGACACTCAAAAGCCAGACATCATGCCAAGATTCAAAGAAATTCAGGAACAAATGAGAAAGAAAGTAATTGAGATCTATCAGTCATGGGAAAGGTCATAAAGCCATTTCTAAAGTTTTGGGATGCCAGTGAACCACAGTGAAAGCCATTATCCACAAATGGTGAAACGTGGAACAGTGGTGAACCTTCCCAGGAGTGGCCAGCTGACCAAAAATTACCTTAAGAGCACAGTGATGACTCATCCAAGAGGTCACAAAAGACCCCACAACAACATCCAAAGAACTGCAGGCCTCACTTGTCTCAGTTAAGGTCACCGTCCATGACTCCACCGTAAGAAAGAGACTGGGAAGGAAAATCCTCGTTAACAGTGGCAAGTAAAAACTCCCTTAGAGTTAGAAAGAAACCGTGAAAGGAACCCGGCTCAAGGGGAGAACCCATCCTCCACAGGCCTACTCTGTTTGTTTGAAGAGAGATGGAGCTAACAGGAGCTTGGAACATCTATTCTGATGAATCCAGGAGGTAGTAATTGCAAAAGTAGAGACATCTCAGGTTCTGTTTAAGTGAGAGAGTTCATAATCAGTGCCAGATGCTGCCTGCTCTCCTGTAGTCATTGTAGTTAAGATTGCTGTGATTGATGTGTAAACTAGAGTTAGAGTATCCATGTGACTTGCTTGACGTATAGCAGGACTTGACTTGCTTGAATTTTCCCACAGTGACTAGGAAGTTGCTTGAGACTTGAAGATTAAGATTTGAGAATTGTGACATACACATGTGTGGCTTACTCCCATCTCTAATAAACGCACACAGCTTACTGCCACAGCCAACAAACCCAAAAAGGAGGACATGACAGTTATATCAAACAGCTGATGTGTGAATATGGGGTGAAAACAACATATCAATCTTATAGACCCAGATCTAATCACTGTAGGCCAGCACTGCTACAGCGAGCATAGGAGCATGTTTGTCACTTCCATCCATAGCCCCTTGGTTTCTTCACAAGGCCCAACCAGCTTTTGTAGTAAAGCAGCACTGTAAACCGAATGATGTTGAGTTCAGATTCACAGGACTGAATTCGACTCAGTGAGCTATCTAGACGAAGTTCAATTTCCGTTTCACGCAGCGCCAGCCCACTCGTCTTAACGTGACTGATACGTTTAAGGTGGAACCTACGGTGGCCGAGAAAGCCCAACGCACTGCAAAGTTAAAAATGCGCTGCAAAGTCTCAAAAAACAAGCATCAAAATGACACGACTTGCACAACATAAGCCAAACACGCTGCAAGATCTGAAAACACAAGCATCAAAATGAGACCGCTTGTAAACCATTAACCGAACGCGATGCAAAGTCTCAAACGCGCAGCAAACACTGAAAGTGGACGGACTCATTCGAGAGCGGGATGCGTGGACCTGGACGTAGAGCCGAGACAGCCCCAGTTTCAGTAAAAGTTTAATCTGTTTATTAATGAATATTCATTCGGTTTATTGGCCAGTTTCTCGTGTTTACATTTCGTTCCACCTTAAACAATGCGCACACCGAGTGGCTAAAATTAAGGTTTTACTGTTTATTAATAGATATTCTTTCTGTTTATTGCCCAGTTTCTCGTGTTTTACGCAGCCCGCTCTCGAATGGGTCCGTCCACTTTCAGTGTCCCTCGGAAACACTTCCGTTGTGTTTTGAGGCTTTTTGCATGTGTTTTGGAAGTTGCATGTGTTTTCAGTGTTTTCTGCCCGTTTGAGACTTTTCAGCGCGTTCGGTTAATGGTTTACAAGCGGTCTCATTTTGATGCTTGTGTTTTCAAATCTTGCAGCGCGTTTGCCTAATGTTTTGCAGGTCGTGTCATTTAGCGCGTGTTTAACTTGCAGTGCGTTGGGCTTTCTCGGCCACCGTAGGGAACCGGAATTAACGCTAGTTTAATATTCACTCAGTCCACTTTACAAGTCTCGGGGGACGGGGGCCGCTGGTTTAACCCCTACGTTACAGTTAGCACCAGATTCCAAATTTGTCAAATGGCCTATATCTCCTAAAGTGAAGGAAACTAATTTCAGAATAATAAATTAAGATATATCCTGTAGCAGTGTTTCTTGAAAGCAGATTTAAATTTGATGTAGATTTATGTGTCTTTTGTAAGTTAGATAATGAATCCCTGGAGCATTTGTTTTTTTCATGTCAATATACACAAGTTTTTAGACAGACATTAGAAACTGGTTTAATCAAACTTTACATTCCTTCTTTTGCTGTTGACGCCATTTTATTTTATATAGAAATCTTAAGTCCAGCATTCTCTGATGCCATAAATATAGTCATACTTTTAGCAAAATACCACATTCACTGCAGTAAGTGGAGGGGAAATAAGCCCTCTTTCCTTTGTTTCACGAACGAATTTAAATTATACTATTGTTCATTACATAGATTAAAAAACTGGAAAATTTCTAGAATCATCTCACACCAGATCTCTCAAAACTTACTGTTTTAAGTTCTCACTGTGTGGCTTTGCTCCTTTGTTCCCCTTCCATGTTCCATATCTCCATGTACTAGAATATTTGTTCTACTTACTTTAACTTAATTTACTTTAAATGAAGTATGTTGGATTCCAGCTTCAGCTAATGCCTAGAAATCTATGGGATTGGCTGCCTCGAGAAACTGAGGAATGTGAGGCTCAGTCAGTCCTTGTAAACATTAGCTGTTACTTTCAAACACTTTTGAACAGAAAAATGTATTTAACTTGTATTAGAAGAAATTCTCTATCTAAATGCATGAGGTGGGCTTAAATGGTTCCGCAGTGAGGAATGCTGAAAAAAGACAATGCTTTCCTTTCAAAAAACCATGCATGAAGCCTAAATATAGTTTGTATCAAACATTACAGCTGTTTCTACTGTGCCCACATTCAAAAATCTAAAGTTTTTGTCAATGAATATTAGCATGTGCTCACTGCAGTTTGCATTTCTTTTGATGGATGTACCATTCATCAGCATTAACAGGGCTAGGGGTGTTAGTGTGACATTAGTAACATTTGCTAGCTCATAAAACTCATCTTTCCATTTGAAGGGAAATAGTATAATTAGGCAAAATACTATTTATTTATATCAAAATTGGTACAATTATGTAAAATAAGAAGTTATATTAATGTATTTACTAAAGATGTGGCTGAAAATGGATGATTTCTGACAGGTCCCATAACAATGGAAAATGTGATTTGTATTCATTAAAAAATGTTACGGAAGTAACAAACCATTTGATTGGATAAAGTAATGGATGGCAAAATATGTTTTTTTTTTGTAAATTGACATCAAAGTTAAAAGTGGGCTTAATGGGTACGCTTACCCTAATTGTACTTAATTTCTTGCCAACTCTGAATTTTTGGCACATCATTTTGGTAACACTAAATGGCACCCAGTCTAAGATTATCCTGATTATGCACAAGGTAGCAATAAGTCGTTTAAGTGTCACCTGATGGCCTCTGTTGTCCAGTTTTTGTTCAATGAGAATGCCATACATAGATTGACAATGTGTCATCCAGAGGTTCCCATCACCACAGCGCTTTTGGGTCAGAAACAATCCGGTGTCCTGCACAAGCAAAAGCGGTGAAGAAGTTTACACATGGAAGTAGATTTTACATAAGTGTATGTTTGCAAACCAGTATAAATTTATTTTGCAGTGCTGATGAGTCACAGTGTGGTTGGTTGTGCTAATAGCAAATTTTAAAAATGCTCATCTCAGATTTGTTCCTTTGATATATCCTGGTTGAGCCTCGGGTGATCCAACTAAACTAACAAATCTAGCTAGCAGTGCTAGCTCAGAGCTAATGCTAGCTAATATTTGGAGACCAGGAGCGATATGTAAATTCCATGTAATATTATATATATTTTAAAATTTACATTTAAAAGTAGATTACTACTGAGAGTGCTATATATGGGCATAAAACGCAGTGGTGGACAGCAAGGAAGTAAATTTGTTACTGAAGTTTTTTGTGTCTGTACTTTTTTTTTTTTACTTCCACCTGTGGCATTGCTTTTATAAGCTGCTTAGTTTGTTTGGTCTTTGTGAAGTCATGTCTCTGTTTTTCCAGTACCTGCCGAGCCTTTGTTTTCTTGTATTGTGTCTTTGGATTCTTGACTTTTGCTTTGTTCTTTAACTTAGTCTCTGGATTGCTCTTTATGGTTTTTGTTTGCCTTGTTGCTGACCCCTTGCATGTTTTTTGACTACGTCTTTGGATTGTGTTTTTTCACATCATAACTTGACCCTAAAGTAACAGACAAAGTGTATAAACGTGTTACTTACATTTACAAGGTCAAAAAAGAGCTGTCAGAAATAAAACTGATCATAGGCAGTACTGTATCAGTACTAATCAGGCTATAGATAGATAGATAGATACTTTGTTGATCCCGAAGAAAATTTAGCAGTCAGTAGCACTTTCACAATACAGCACAGTAAAACAAAACAAAAAAGGGTTGTACAGTCTGAAGCTAAGTATGTAGGTACTGGCTCAGCAAATATTGTTAAATAAAAAACTACAAACCATAAATAGTACAGTCTGCTATAGATAAATATCTCATTTATTACATAGAGGCAAGAAATATATACAAGAAAGCCTATCTAGAAAAAATACAAAAATAACTGTAGACCCACAGATACATATGTAAAAAATCCCTGAGATGAACAGGCAGTGCTATAATAATAAATGTGCAAGGGGCGCAGATATCAGCAGATAATGACAATACTGAATAAATATAATAAACGTGCATAAACTGGTATTTAGGTAGAGTGTCCAGGGGTGCAGATGTACTAGATATACAGTATAAAAGTGCAAATAAATAAAACCTATGATTTAAAATAAGATTCAGTCCTCATCTGTCCTCTTTCCTTTTCCAATCCCACTGGGAAGAGTTGTAGAGCCTCTTAAGACAAAGGATCTTCTGAGTCTGTCTGTGAAGCAGCTCTGTGACAGTAACCTGCCACTGAACTCGCTCCTTTTGTCCATGATGTTGGTGTGCAGTGGGTGCCGATCCTCATCCATAATGGACAGCAATTTGTGCACTGTCCTCCTCTCTGCCACCTTCACCACAGAGTCCAGTTTCACACCAACAACTGAGCCTGCTGTACAATGGACTCATGATTTTCTGTAGGGCTACTTACAGTGCAGAAAAAACAAATGCAAACCATGACACCCTTTACAGCTCTACGCTCGGATTCAGTTTGTAGGTTTGCAGAAATTGATGACTCATGAATTGAACAAGGAACAGTTACCTTGCCAACAAAATATTGCACAGAAAATCTTTGTTCAGTTAAAAGAGATTAAGTTTTACACTTTCCTAAAGCAGAATGTTCATCAAACTGAAGCAGAATAGACATTGAATAATGACAGTGGCATTTTTTGCATTTGCCTCTCTAGAAGTACATTTGGCATTTTAATGCAGTCTAAAGAATTTGTCACTTGGGTCACCAATGCAGCAACCTGACAGCAGATTCTGATAAGGATAAAATATATGGCCCTCTTGAGAAGCCACAGTTCTCCTTTGGAAAGTTCAGGACAATTGAGTAAGTGTTTAAAGGATTAAGTAAAATAGACAAAAAGGCATTTGGTTACTATTGCTTAAGCAACCTGTTCAGTGTTTTACACAATTGCCTCATTTTATGGCTAATCAGTAAACGCCTATTTGTTTTTTTAAATTGACTTTGGCTTATTTTATTTTGTATAGATATCCTCAACATCTCAGAAATGTTTGAGCAGTCTATCAATGTAGAAAGAGTCTTTGTACAACGTATTTCCAAATTTCTTACCATAGAATGCCAATGTCTAATCCATTTTCACCTGATGGGTGGTTAGGAGAAATAATGCAGAAATCAAGGTTTTTTCATTAATATATCATTGAGCTCTGCTTTAGTTCTTCTGAGACAAGAAAATTTCACATAAGGAAGACATTTTTCTTTAGAATCTCAAATATGCTTATGTTGTTTCTCAAAATATATGATAGGTTACTGTTATTTATAAATGTGGAGAAACATATTTGAAGGGTCAGAAGATTCATCTTTTTTTCAATCATTGACATTGAGTGTGAAGTTTGTAGATTGCAAAGTTTTTGTTTTTATTATTTCAATGTTAATTGATCCACTGAGGTGCCGGTATTTGATTACTGAAATCAATATTTGGATGTTTGGTGGCTTGTATTACGGTAAACTGTCCAATGATATTTAATATTTTAAACCATATTGTTTTGCTCATATTTAAGTACAGTGATGTGAAAAAATGTATGCCCCCTTCATGATTTCTTATTTGTTTGCACGTGTCACCCTTAAATGTTTCAGATCATCAGAAAAATTTAAATATTAGTAAACATAAAATTTTGTTTTAATAAAGGTTTTAAAATTAAAATTATAGGTTTTAAAATTATTAAGGGAGAAAAAATATCTAAGCCTACATGGCCCTGTGTGAAAGTGTTTGCCCTCCTGTTAAAACATAACTTTGGTTTATCACACCAGAGTTCAACTTCTCTAGCCACACCCAGGCCTGATTACTGCCACAAATCGCTTAATGACAAAGCGAAGTAGACCAAAAGATACTCAAAAGCTAGACATCATGCCAAGATCCAAAAGAATTTCGGAACAAATAAGAAAGAAAGTAATTGAGATCTATCAGTCTGGAAAAGGTTATAAAGACATTTCTAAAGTTTTGGGACTCCAGTGAACTACAGTGAAACCCGTTATTCACACATAGCGAAAACATGGAACAGTGGTGAACCTTCTCAGGAGTGGCTGCTGACCAAAATTATCCCAAGAGCACAGCGACAACTTATCCAACAGGTCAAAAAAGACCCCACAACAACATCCAAAAAACCTCAGGCCTCACCTCAGTTAAGGTCAGTATTCATGACTCTGAATGATGTAAAAATGGCCTGCATGGCAGAGTGGCAAGACGAAAAAAACACTGCTGAGCAAAAAGAACATTAAGGCTCATCTCAATTTTGCCAGAAAACATCTTGATGATCCCTAAGACTTTTGGGAAAATTCTCTGTGGACTGAGGAGACAAAAGTTTAACTTTTTGGAAAGTGTGTGTCCCATTACATCTCACGTAAAAGTAACGCCGCATTTCAGAAAAAGATCATCATACCTACAGTAAGATATGGTGGTGGTAGTGTGATGGTCTGGGGCTGTTTTGCTGCTTCAGAACTTGAAGACTTGCTGTGATAAATGGAACCATGAATTCCGCTATCTACCAAAAGATCCTGTAGAAGAATGTCCGTCCATCTGTTCATGACCTCAAGCTGCAACGAACTTGGGTTCTGCAGCAGACAATGATCCAAAACATACCAGCAAGTCCATCTCTGAATGGCTGACAAAAAAACAAAAATTGAAGACTTTGGAGTGGCCTAGTCAAAGTCCTGACCTGAATTCTATTGAGATGCTGTGGCATGACCTTAAAAAGGCGGTTCTTGCTCGAAAACCCTCCAATGTGGCTGAATTACAACAATTCCGCAAAGATGAGTGGGCCAAAATTCCTCCACAGTGCTGTGAAAGACTCATTGCAAGTTATCGCAAGCGCTTGATTCAAGTTAGTAGGTTTAGGGGGCAAACACTTTCACACAGGACCATGTAGGTTTGGATTTTTTTCTCCCTTAATAATAAAAACCTTCATTTAAAACTGCATTTTGTGTTTACTTGGGTTGTCTTTGACTAATATTTAAATTGGTTTGATGATCTGAAACATTGAGTGACAAACATGAAAGAAAATAAGAAATCATGAAGGGGCAAACCCTTTTTACAACACTGTATATTATACAACTGCAGTTCCAAAAAAGTTGGAAGCTGTGTAAAATGTAAATAAAAATAGAATGCAATGATTTGCGAATCTCACATATCTATATTTTATTTACAGTAGAACCTAGAACACACATCAGATGCTGAAAGTGAAACATTTTACCATGTAGAATTTGATGGCCGCAATCTCAAAAATGTTTGGACGGGAAACAAAACGCTGGAAAGGTAAGCAGTACTGATCAAAAGCAGTTGTTTTTTTGTTGTTTTTTAAATATTTTATATATTTAAAAAACAACAAGCAATTTCAGCTATAAATATCTTAATGCTGACTATTTCACCCTGCACCTTTTGAAAAGGTGATGATGTGGATGTGACTAACGAAGGACTGATTGACATTACAGGTCGGTTAAAAGGTCCTAAATAACCTCTGCTCTAGGGCAGGGAATGGGCCGGGACGATGATGTAATATTCACTAAGACTGTAGTTTGTCACAGGCCAATCAGAGGTAACCGAGTCACCACTGAATATTCCTATGCCAATGTGCTTTATATAATTTACTATATGCAGCTGCATGTTATGACAGAGGTTCAAGAGACCTCATGAGTTTTGCCTGTTTTTCTGTGCATCTGTTAAAATAAGTTGGACTTTGATCTGCATTTTAGTTTTTCAAGCGTGCTTTAATTTCTGTTAAATGTAAACGTCCTGTCCTATTTTTGTTATTCATTGTTCTAAGCCACATGACAACCTGGGCTGATATCATTTCCTCATAAGAATTGATGTAACATATGCATATGTTGAACAACAACAACAAAACAGTTGATGTCCACATGTTTATTTTGGCACATGCTCACATCTGGAACAATGTGGACACAGACGGAAAGTGGCATTTGGAGCACCTCCTGATCAGTAAATGAATTCCATCTCCAGCCAGCCCTCAGTTCTCTGGAGGTTTCCTGCAGGGCTTTAACAGAACCGTGGGAAGGTAATGACCAATACGGTCCTATTATTTTCTAGAACATAAAGACTTTATTGTGTTTTAATAGCATGCACATTATACATATGCTGGATATCAATATACATGGCACAAATTCAAATTCTTCCCTATTTGAAATGAAAAGGTAAATCTTTACTTTTAGTTTACTTTGATTTTAAATTCTAACTTAATGATTTGTCAGGCAATATGCTAAACAGGGCATTACTCAACCACTCAGACTGTATGGCTCTCTTTACAGCTCCCCAGAATTGAATAACTTTTTTGAACTGTTTATTGGTGTCCTAATGTGAAAGCATAGATTATACATCAAACAACCTTATATTATCTACAATATATCTTCCCCCACATCCTAGAAATTTGCAGAGTTTCTTACTAGTATAGCTCTCTTTGCAGAAAATACCTTTATAGCAGGAGACTTTAACATTCATTGTGAGAATAACCAGAACCAAAAAAATAGTTACTCAATATGTGGCCTACTCATGTGGGCCTACCACTGTAACCATACCATCTCAGGGTGGAAAGCCTTTTCTCAGAGTGCATATATCTGTGATCATTACTTCATAATATACAATAATAATAAAAGTCGTTTTAGATCATACTGTTTGTCATCATTACACAGGCTTTCTGTTAAATGACTTATGCTCTTAACCTGTATATAATTAAATGGCCTGGCCTGCAGTATATTCAGTCATACATACCCACGAGTATGCTGCGCTCACAAAAATACCGGCCTGCTGACAGTTTCTAGAAGAACCACAGCATGTGGACGAGCAATCTCTTGTATAGCCCCCCAAAATTGTGGAATCATCTCCCGATATCCGTTTGGGACTCGGACACACTCTCTTCATTTAAAACTAGACTCAAAACCTATTTGTTCGTACAGGCATTTGATTGATGTCAGTTGTTTACCACTACAGTTTTCTTCTCAATTTCTCAATAAATGAACTTAATTTACAAACAGTTTTCCTCTCTTGCTCTTTTTTCTGTCTTCTCTATGAGCTGATGACTGTCCTCTCTGTTTGATCCTGATGGATAATCTTGAAACTCAAATATACCTGTTAATTTCCTTACTTTTGGTAATAATAATGTTAATGTAGTATATATATTTTTCTTCAAGCATGAATGAAGAAAAATCAACATTTTGATCAAGTAAATTCATTACGTTTTCAGCACTTATCAAATATATGGGCATTCCACCATAGTCTGAAGCACAGAAAAGAAATCACTCTTGATATCTTGGATTAATTTTGAAAGCTCCATCTATTTAGTGGTTGATATATTTGCTTATTTATGAGTAAATACTAATGAGTAGTCATAATTATATATTACGAAACCTTTGATGACAACTTTTGTCTCACCATCTCCTGCAGCCCATCAGCATGTCTGAATATGCCTGTGTGTTGTTCACATGGCTTAGCTAGATTTGTGCATTCCTTTCTATTGCATTCACAAGAAAGACATTCAACATGGCTGGTAGGGATTTTAACGCTCTGAAGATTCGCCTGACACTGATCACTTATCTGATTGTGAAGGTATGCTGCGCAGGTAAGATCACTTGTCTTCCACATAATACTGATTTCAGTGTCTAAAGATGGTTGGACTAAGCGTTTTAGGAGGAGAACTTGAAAGTAATTCTTTGGCCTCTTTTGAGACTGGAGCAGTTAGCATAATATGGCCTGCCTGAACATGCCCGTCACAGGATAGCTTGTATTTGGTCTACTATAGCTTACACATTGTTCTCTGTATAGCTTTGTACTGCTGTATTGCCGGTATTGCAGCAGTAGTAGTCTGTAGTCTTATAACGCTTTACAGTAGATGTTGGAACATTACTGTAAGATTTGATTGCATTTAGCTAATAAACAAACTCATGTATGTAAGCTCAAACCCGTTCAAACTGTAAAATGCGTATCTATATTAATTTAGGGGCTAAACCAGAGACCCCCGCTCTTGTGATACACACCCTGTTTGCTAACTGTAACTAAGACTTGTACAGAAGACTAGCCTGAAGTTAGCGATCTTTCTCATTAAACTTTAGATACATAACAGTTATGTTCAGATGCCTGGATGGGCTCTAGTGTAGTGTGGAATTTTAAATGAGAAACTGGTTTTAGACTTGAGAGATTAGCATGTCAAATGCAGCACCACTGTATGAATCTGGCCACAGTATCCTCTATTTTAGTACCACCTGGCACAGCATTACACTTGCTTCAAATCTCAGTTCATTGTCAGCATGTCAGTGTTCACACGTAGTGCTCCAGTTGTGGTTAAAAATTAAAGAAGGGATGTTTAAAAGTATATTTATCCCATAAAGTGTCCTAATGTAATTTTCTTGAAAAAAGTGTTAAATATTATCTGCTCTTATATAAACAGTTGTATGCTCTATTTCTGTCTAATCGATCATGGGCTTAATGAAAATGCATTGTGGGTTTAAAAGCCTGATTTTAACTTGTCATCTTCTCCAGACAGACATTGTGCTTGTTTGGAGCAGAACCAGGCTTTACATATAGGGATAGTGCTGAAAGTGTTGGTTAGGTTCCAGCTTTCTGGTTGGTTGCTACTCTTTTGTATTAGGGTGGAAGTTTTGGAAATGTAGTGTGATGACTGCAATGATATTAGGAATGCAGCTTGATCTGACATGGGCAAATATTACCAGCATGTTTTTGTGAGTAGTTTGGGCTTGGCGGGTGTGCATCATATTTGCACTTTGGCCCTGTTCCTGTGAATTATTTAATCTGGTTTTTAGTATTTGTTGTTTAAAGAAATAATAATTAAGTTTTTTTATTGCTTTTTACATGTTTGGCTACTCCAAGCGAGTGGATTTTTGTGGTGGATGATGCATGGCGTTTTAGCATTAACCATTATGCATGTTATATAACTGAAACCTAAAGGCTGGAGCAACCCAAACACAGCATAATTGGAAAGATACTATGAAATGTTTTATTCCATTTATCTTGATTTTCTATACTTAATAATACTTTTCAACTATCCTAGAGGATGTGGAGGACACCCGAAAGTTCATAAAGTACTATGAATATCTCTCTTATGACAAAAATACTATACTACAGCAGCATCAGAGACTGAAACGGCATCTTCAGCCACAAAAACAGGAGCTGCACATAGACTTTGAAGCTTTTCACAGGTACTTCTCTATCACCCCCTTCAGAAATTTAAATGTGTCATAAGATCAAACTCCTCTTGAATGGGTAATAAAATACTTAATGAAGTGCTGCTTTTATAGGGCTTTCCATTTACGACTCAAGCAAGACTTTGGTGGATTTACAGATGATTTCATGGTCTATTCTGGAAATGAGTCGTGGACAGGAGATCTTTCTCACATTTATTCAGGAATGCTGGAAGGTAAAACATTTTTATCAATGGTAAATGAGGTTACCAGACAAAAAATTTGTCACATTTCGTGTTTAAGGTGGTAGTATTGTCAGGCTCCTGTACCAAAGGCCATACTGAGAAGTAAGTGACTGAATTTGCTGATGTATTAAAGTGTACTGCCATACAGGTCTTGGACATTCTCCTCAGAATTGTGCCAGGGAAGGCATTCATAAAATCTGGCCACACTGGGCAAATCTTTGTTTGATTCTTTGATATTGTCTACATTAAGAATCGCGTGTAGTCCATGCCAAATTGAATTACAGCTGTTATTTTTACTCATGGAGATATTATATACTTGATACATCTCAGTCACAGGTGACAATTTTTTTTGTTCAGTGAACTGGTTCCATTGACTCCCATTCGAATAAAATGAGGTTTTGGGCCTTTCCTGTAAAGTTGCCATTTTGGAGATACCTGTTTTCCTTTGGACAGTGACGATATATTTAGCATACCTATATATGTTTAAGTATTTAGCAGTTGTTAAAGTAAATTATAATGTAAACAAATGTATACACATACACATGTATGTGTGTGTATGTTCTGCTCCAACTTGTAGATGACCACGGTTCTTCATGTCAGGGTTCCATCCTCGATGGACAGTTTGAAGGCTCCATCCACACCACCAATGGCACCTTCTTTGTGGAATCCATGCACAAATACACCAACAAGCAGTCTGATCATCACTCCATCATCTATCATGAGGATGATGTTGGTGAGTGATAAGCATTTATTTATCTTAAACACTAAAGAAATGCAGATTTTAAAACACATGTACATGGTCGTTTTTTTGTTGCCCTGTGATGCACTGCCTGTCCAGGGTGTTTCTTACCTTTTGTCCAATGAGCAATGATGAATGAATGGTCCTATTGTCATATGCTGTGCAAACATAAACTGGCTTAGTATGAGAAATCAGGAGGGCAGAATGAATTCCTGCATAAGCAGTAAAAAAGTTTAAGTCTGTTCAGAGTCAGATAGATCACTCTTTACAGGGGGCATACTGTAACAAAGTATGTTCAGTATCTCACAAAAGTGAGTACACCTCTCACATTTTGATAAATATTTTATTATATCTTTTAATGGGACAACACTGATCGACTGCAGAGGTTAAAGGGGTGGGGGATCAGCTGGTCAGTGCTCAGACCCTACGCTGCACACTGTATCAAATTGGTCTGCATGGCTGTCATCCCAGAAGGAAGCCTCTTCTAAAAATGATGCACAAGAAAGCCAGCAAACAGTTTGCTGAAGACAAGCAGACTAAGGACATGGATTACTGGAATCATGTCCTATGGCCGGATGAGAAACTTTTAGACAAGTTTTAGACATTAATGGCTTTGTGTTGAGTTATTTTGAGGGCACAACCAAATTACACTGTTATACAAGCTGTACACTGACTACTTTACATTGTATCAAAGTGTCATATCCTCAGTGCTGTTAATATGAAATAAAATATTTACATAAATATGAGTTGTACTCACTATTGTGAGATACTGTAGTTTGGCTGGAGATGTTTAAACTTTTGCATACAAGTGTTGTTAATGACCTATGATAACTGAAAATTGAAAATACTTTTTCTATACATGTGTGTTATACAACCCCAAACCAGAAAAGGGTGGGACAGTATGGAAAATGAAACTTGCTTCTTACAATTACTTTGACTTTTATTTCATTGTTTACAGTATGAATCCAAGATATCTGATGTTTGTCAATATACATTCATTCCTGCATTTTAGGCCTGCAATAGATTCCAATAAAATAGTTGGGATGATAAAGCATTTACCACTTTGTAATGCTGTCATTCCTTTCCTTTTATTCCTCATACGCTTTTGAGAATACCAAGCAATGACGTGTTTTAGGAGTTATTTTGTCCTATTCTTCCTGCAAACATGTCTTACAAACATGTCTTCAACATGTCTGGGTTTTAAGTTCCAGGTTTATTTGTCATTTGCACACCATGTCAGGACATTTATGCATTTAAATGCTTGTGGTGAGGCTCAGGTTAATACTCTATAGCAGTGCAGCATTATTATACATACTGAATAAACATATTTAAATAAAGAGATATAAAAAGACGTATATATTAAATAAATACAAAAAAGCAAAATACACAGAGACAGGAGGATCTGTTCCTGCCTGATGGCAGTAAGGTGAACAAGCTGTATACTAGGTGACTACTGTCCAACCGTATCTTTTGGATTTTCCTCAGGCAGCAGGACTAGTAGATGTCCTGCAAGTCTAGAAGTTTGCTGCCTATGATGGACTCTGCTGTCCTCACCACTCTCTTCAGGGCCTTGCGGTCGTAGGCAGTACAGCTGCCACACCAGACAGTAATGCAGGCCGTGACGATGCTCTCTATGGTGCAGAAAGAAGAAGCTTTGACGGCCGATCTCACTACTTGGTTGGTGTGGAATGACCAGATGAGGTCATCAGTAAGGTGTACACAGATGAACCTAACACTGCTGACTCTCTCCACTGATGTACAGGGAAGAGTGAACAATCCGCTGCAGCTCCATGTAGTCCATGATCATCTCCTTTGTTTTGCTGATGTTGAGACAGGGATTGTTGTCGTAGCACCACTCTGATAGGGCGGTGACCTTGTCTCTGTAGGCAGCCTTCATCTGTGATGTGGCCTAGGATGGTCGTGTCATCAGCAAACTTGGAGAAGCTGTTTCCTACTCTCACCACCTGGAGTCTGCATGTCAGGAAGTCTAGAAACCAATTACATAGACAGGAGTTCAAACCCAAGTCAGTGAGCTTGGGGATGAGTTTAGCAGGAATGATGCTGTTCAATGGAACTGGAACAACTGTGGTTTTCTTGACGCATGTGGGAATCACTGACAGTCTTAGGGAGAGATTAAAGATGTCAGTGAAAACCTCAGCCAGCTGGATGGCACATGCTCTGAGCACCTGACTGTGAAAGCCATCAGCACCAGTTGCTTTGCTTGGGTCAACTGCCTTGAAACATCTGACCCACCTCAGACCTAGAAATGGTTGGAGCGAAGCTCTTTTGCTTTACTGGGAGTTTTGCAGCACGGGAGGTGTTTGCCTCAAAATGAGCATAATGTACATTTAGCTCATCTGCAAGTGAGGAGGACAACCCTATATCACAATTTCTTTTTGTCCTCCCTGATGGTACTCAATAGGTCATATCTGGCTTTCTTATAACTTGCCAGGTCACCAATGTTGTAGGATGTAGCCCAAGCTCTTAGTTTGGCTCGAACCTCAGCATTTGTAATGTGTGCAGCATGAAGTTTTGCATTGTTTGCATCTTGTTTAAAATGCAAGTATATCCCTGGAAATTATGCTGGAAAAAGTGTTGCTGGAAAAGACCTTAATGTACTTCTCTGCATTAATGCTGTCATCAACTGCACTGACACAACACCATACCACGACAGACACTAGCTTTTGGACTTGTTGCTGGAAACAGTCTGCATGGTCCTTTTTGTCTGTGGTCCAGAGCACATGGCATCCATTTCTACCAAAAAATAAGGAATACTAATTTATCTGACCACAGGGCACATTCCGCTGTCTGATGGTCCATCCCAAATGCATCCCAGCCCACAGATGTTGATGCTGTCTTTGGACATAGTTAACACAAGGCTTGTTTTATGTTTGATAAGGCACTTGTGAATGTAACATTGTATTGTAGAGCTTGACAGTAATGCCTTGCCCATTTGTCAGCTGAATGTTAATTTAATTCTTAATGTAGTGTTGTCTGAAGATCCCAGGTGTTAAGCTTAGGCTTCAGGCCTTTGCGCACAAAAATTCCTCCTGATTCCTTGAATTACTGAATAATCTTATGTGCTGTATATGTAGAAATAAGCAAATCCATTCCAGCATTTCCAGAACATTAAATGAAAGTCAAAGTATTTAAGAAACACTGCATTTTCTATTTGTATTTTCCATGTAGTTCCAACTGTTTTCGGGATGTATCATTATAGCTACCTAGGTATAATGTAATACGATATATGTAATATATGTAATATGTATGTCATCACATAGGTATGACCCCAAGTCCTGACAAACTTATGTGCGTGTGTGTATGTGTGCTTGAATGTCTGTATTTGTGTCAGCACTCCCACACACCGCATGTTGAAATACAAGAAGGTACATTTTGGACTCTGTGTGGTCATATAGCTAAGGGTAAACAGTGGCTGAGAGGCGAGTGTCTGTTTATATAGGTGTGTACGTGTGCGCCCACATGTGCAATCATGTGATTGCAGTCATGCCACTATGTTGCTGTGAAGGTTACACTCGGGCATTTCTCATACTTACCAATCCCCTGTTTGTTATTCATATATTACCTCAAGTTCCTCATTAAGTCTATATAAGCTACGTCTGCACTTTAAATCTTTTTAACTTGTTCATCCTGGGAGTTGCTGGATAGACGCAGAATATCAACGACTTTGTGACCATGAATTATAAGTAACATGCCAGCTTTCCCAAACTTTAGTTTAAGTCTTTAATTGCCAAATAACATTTTCGGTCATGCTGTGACAAGAGAGGATATTGAAAGTACATTATGCTGCTATCTAATGATGTCTGCTTGTTTAAATTTATACCTTTTTCATTCAAATGCAGAAGAAAACCCCCATGTAGAAAACATGTTAGGTTCCATTACATCTGGAAAGGACAGAGCTTGATGACCTGGCTGCTGCTGGGATTTGATTAGGTTTCACACTCGACTGCCTTACAGAAATGCTCAGCACATTCACGGCCTCTGACAAATTCTCTACAAGAATGGAAACTAATTCTAAAAATATTTTTACTGCCTGCTACACAGCTCAAGTATTGCATGCTTATGGGCATTATAAGCAAGTGGCTTATGTTTACAGCATTTTAAAAATTGTGTGATTTTTAATGCTCAAATTGGCCAGGTGAGGCACACATTGTCATGACAGCCCTGCACACAGGAGGCAGTATGCGCCATCAAACATTAACAAGCTAGTTTGAATTGGGGATACGATTCTAAAACATTGCAAATAGAAGGGAACATTCTAGAGTAGCATGAGCAGGAGAAAATGTTTTAGACCACTCCTACAGGTATAGAAATGCTCTGTTCATTCTACAAGGGAGCGAATGAAGGAGAACATTTGTAGAACAGTGTGAATGGATGAGAGAATTCTAGACTGATTGAATAGTTAAAAAATATATTTTATATATACATTGCACTACATTTTGTTGCTAAATACAATTTTGTATTTAATAGAATTTAATAAATATTGTACAAAAACATATGTTTCTTATTGGTTAAGTGGGGTAAGTGTAAAATTCTAGTACTCTAAATCAAACGCTATTAGCTATCAGCTAAAGGAAGCCCTGTGTCAGGGGCTCACAATAATGACAATTACACATCAACCCAATGTTTTTGTCAGTTCCGATACCTGCACCGATACATAAACTTTGCATATCTGCGATATTCGATATCGTTTCGATGCCATTTGTGAGTGAATAAACCGTAAACTTCACCGTGGAGCGACGTAAGGCACCAGGATTGACATCAACAGTACTTTACTACGCTCACTCATACAGCGTGCTCTCTGACTCCGCTCCATGTTGTTCCTGATCGTAAGTCAAGTCTATTAGGTCTCAGGTTCCTGCAGAGCCACCTCCGGCCACTCGGGGGAGACAAAGGCAAACCAATGAGCAATCAAACGGCAAACGCTAACACCTGCAGCTCACGCTACTTTAGCATGAGAGTGCCGGACCTTGGTGGCTCAGTCTTGAGTTAACGTTGTAACGTGCCTTTCGTGTCCAACCGGTAGAAGGTTTCCAGCCTCTCATGGCTGTTTGTTTCTCCCCCTACGGAGCGCAGTCATGCCGCTGAAGTACCGAGGGAAAAATCTATTCTCGAGTCAGGCGTTAGGAAGGTTTCATAATGAGGCTCCTTTACGTTTAAGGAAATAGTTTTGTTTTGTGAACACCAGTTTTTCCTCCTGACAGCCTCGGGCTGTTTCTCTGTTCCTCTGCACATTGGGTCCAGTTTAGCTCACCTCGTAACGCGCTGGTCTGTGGTCCCAGCGACCGCGCTTCGAGCCCTGCTGGGGTGCGACAGGTTCCCCGCTAACATGCTATTGACAGCATCGCAAATGAATTAGTGGGAATCGAGCAAATTATCCGGTATCTTGTCCAGCTATTATAATTAATATCTGAACCGATATCTGATACTAATATCGGACCAGTGCATCCCTGATTATAACCCGTCCTTACATTGTTGTTTTTATGCTGACAGCTTTTATTTCAGCTTCTGCAGTCCAAACCAAAATGAAAACTGACCTGACTGTATCAACCTGTACTACAATGGAAACCTACCCAGTGAACAATTGTCTGTTGGGTGTTCTATAAGTTAAACTATTTTATTTCTAAGATTGTTGCTAGTTGTATTATCACTAGAACATAATTTAAACAAAACAAGCATGGCGTTGTGCTACAAATTAATATGTTTGTTTGTGTCTGTACTATATTTTATTGAGGTTTTAATCCTGTCTAAAGTGCCCCCAACTGTTGAGCGTGGCTAACATCAGTTGTCCAATATTGTGTGAAACAGAAGCATCAATTCACCGCCTCGGCTAGCTAACTGAACAACAATAATATTGATAGGAATTTACAACTCGGAGTCAGGCCTTCTATTGTTCATGCTCTCTTGCGTCACTTGCCAAGTGGTCTCTGCCATACAAGACACAATAGAAAACAGTTCTCTTTAATTAGGTAGTGGTATAAAAACACCAAAGGTGCTAGTCATCTATCGTGATAATAAATTTCCTCTACTGTTTATGGGTTGACATTTTCTTGCATTGTATCACAGACTACCACGTTTCAGTATTCAGTATTCTTGTTCAAACAGCCCTTCTGATTAGTAAAATTTTAACTTTGACCCTTTTCTGTTGTAGTCATTCAGTTGTGCCACGCAGCTTGCACAATCTCCATAGAAATGCATTGGCCAATGAAGCACTCTGGAGCAGCTGCACACTAGCCTAAGGTCATCATGCCCAATGCTAAGTGTGTTAGAGGCCCCTGGATTGCTGTAGGAGCTGACCTCTGTTCTCTGGAGAGATGGAGCTCCATTTGAATTACTTTGGGATGAGTTGAAGTGAAGGAACTAACAGTCCAACCTCCAGTACTTGACCTTACTTATTCTCCTGTCACTGCAATAAAATGCTCACAGACATTTCCAATATCTAGTGTTAAGTCTTCCCAGAAGATTGAGGCTGTTTGAAGCGGGGCAAACTTATCAATACCTATGATTTCAGAACACTGTAGGTGTCTATTAACATACAGAATATTGAACACATACTTGAACATGTAGTATACATTCTTTAGTCTGCTTGCATCACAGTACGTCATACGTCACTTTAATTCTGCTTCTTTCAGGAAGATTTGAAAGCTAACATTCATCTTACAGTCAACCGCTCATGAACTCTCAATATCCGTGAGCTTGTGTGATATTTCTTTTATATTCCTAATATGCAAAGGATGAATGAAATGTTTAGTGTGTGTCTTTTGAATTTAATTGTATCTTTTTAAAGTTTTTTTTAAGGCAAAGATCAATAGTTTTATTTCTGTTGTTCAGATTTGTATTATTTGCCTTGCCATGTTCCCACATGCATGAGCACTTGAAAGAGAAAGAAAGGCACAGGCATGCAGCTTTAATCTCCCATCTGGAAGTAATTTTATGACTCGGTCAGTGGCCGATGTTAACCCTCGTTTTCCTTGCATGCTACACATCACAGATCCTTGACCAAATTCAGGACATCGGTTTACTCATTTTATTGTGTTATGAGTAAACTCCTGCCTTTTAAAAATCACCCTCACTGCTTTAGGATATGATTAGGACTGTCTAGGATATAGACAGTCTCCTGCAAAAGGATCATCATGACATTGTGTTTCTGCTAAATGGAGGCCTTTCATGCTATTTATCTTTAACCACATTGCTATAGAAGAAACCCACCTGACTATAGCAACGTATTAAAAGGACTTTATGTAACCTGACCAATCTGTAGAAAGTCTTTAGAAACTTCTTCATTACTTTTGTAGCAAAAGCACATATTTGATAGTAACTTTTTATTTCATGTACCGTTCATTGACAGTTCAGCTGAAAGCAGAATGAGTTCAAATCTTGCAACATAATCCCACAGGTGGCTAGTTGTAACATATTACTATATTTGGTAAATCAATGCAGAACAGTTAATTTAATAGTCATATGTTTTGACCCAACCTTAACACCTAGAAATACATTCATCAAAATTAATTTGATTGTAAAAATGCACTTTGAAGGGAAAAAAGTGTTTACACACTTTTGCTTTTTTTATTTAAAAAAAAAAAAGTATCAATGAAAAATAAATATGATAAAAGAGAAGATGATAAAACATGGAAAAATACTTCAGTAGGATTTACACTTGTAGTTGGCAATTATTTGATGTCTACAGTTAAAAGTAATTATCCTATTGCAACATTGTCTTCGATTCCCCAAAATTATGAGGGTCACTCTGTCAACCTTGGAATTTCAAAATTCTCCATAACGGTTTAGTGGGATTTACTAGGTCATTCAAGCACCTTCACCTTTTTTAGAAACCAGTCTTGAGTTTTTATGATGCCGTGTTTGGACTCATTGTCTTTTTCAACATCTGTCTTTTCTTTATGCTTTTTTGGCTGCATGATTGAGTTTATTATCTTGTTGAAATGTCCATCTTTTCTACAGTTGACTGATGAGATGAAATTGTCCTGATATATCTCTCGGAATATTGCTTCACTCATATGTTAAATAATGCAAGCTATATAAATATAGTTATACAATATAGCTCTACTAATGAAAATAATTTCACCTTGTCTTTGCTTATTAGCTTGTAGCTAGAGTATTTGATTAAATCACTACAAAGCAAAGCTTTTGATTAATTAAATACAGTACAGCTTTTGTGCTTTTATAATGTTAAATGATCTGATAAGCTGAAAAATCAATATAAAGTTAAAAATATTTTAATGCTTTTGCCACCCTTCATTTTTCCTTTATCAATAAATATACTGTAGATTTGAGACAACACTCAATGCGATCAATGCAACAACATTGTATTGATCACGTTTTGTGGGTTGTTACACCCCCTGTAATAACAAAATAGTCTGTTGCATAGTTATGTAGCATATTATATTTAATATATTAAACATTCTGTTTAAAAATCTGTCTTCTTCTTATGCTTTTCTTGGCTGCATCATTATCTTGTTGAAATGTCCCTCTTTTCTGCTTTGTTGACTGATGAGATGAAATTGTCCTGTAATATTTCTCAGAACACTGCATCACTCATATGTTAAGTAAAATAAGCTGTATAATTATAATTATACAATAAAGCCCTTCAAATAAAAACATAGCTAAAAATGATCTTATCTATTATACGTTATAAGCTTATAATAAATTATAAATTATAAGCTTATCTTTGTTTTCTGATATGCTTTTGCTCAGGTTTTAATGGCCTTATTGTACTGTTTAGAAAAGACTGCAGTTACATTTTTTGAGAATTTAGGGTCAGTCTGGAGCACAGCAACCTTTAGTTTCTGACCAATGCTGAAACCCTTCTTCCCCAGTCTAAAGATATTAGTCAATGTCCCTTAGGGATGCTGGTATCCAGTTGAAAAACCATCACTTTTTGCGAAAGACGTAACACTGAAAATAAACTGGGGTCAAAGTTAACACTTAAACATGTGGACTGTGTTTCCTTGTAGTCACTTTGTTATTCCCACACACAAGTCCGGTGCCTTTAAAATATGCTGTGTTGCTCTGGGGAAGAACTCATCTGAATTTTAAAGTCATCATGCAGTATAATAGCTTATTTTACAAATATTTGTCTTTGCTTTTTGCTTTAATTTTCTTGAGTATTTAGTAGTATTGAGTTTTATAAGGTTTTCTACTGTATAAATAACTTTGTTTTAGTAAATCCACAAAACCCACTTGACATTTGAAGGATATTTTATGCATTTGTAGATGCTGGCAGTGTTTTATACATAACAATAATTCTCATCATGGGTATTAAGTGGCTCACTTCAGCTTTCAGGGATGCTTTCAATCTTGCTGAGACTTTCTTGTAGTGTGATCGCACGGGTCTACCCGTGATACACCTGCAAATTCAGCTACTTCCTTTACACTGTGGCCTTTGCCACGACCCAGTGCCAGGTGACAATTGATTGTCCGGTGAGCGTATATATTTACATATATAGGTTTCATAACGTTTTTTTGGATTGCCTGTTTAGTTATTTTAACGTATAGCTTTTAAAAAAGGTGGGAACACATTGAATTGTGGGGAAAAAAAGTGGAAAAGACACATATGTACTTTGTGTGTTTGGGCGCAGATGACTCCCTTTTGAAAGGCAGTGGCCATGCTGGTTTCTGTGGTTCTGCCCGGCTACAAAGCCTCATCCAAAGCTTCAGACAGGTCAGACATAACATCACCTCCACTTCTACACACATACATAGTTGTCCTGGCTGTCTGGGAGTCTGTGTTCAGACTAGTCTTTTTTTTCCTGTCATTAGAGTCAACTCCCTTCCTGGGTGTGCTCTCTGCCAAAAATAGTTCATTATGGAGTTACCCTGACCACATCAGGAAACATTCAGTATTCAAAAAATTACACTTGTCAAGAAGACATCCACATCACTTTTAACTTTTAATTGTCCAAAAGAGCTATGTATCCAGTTTATATCACAATGTATCAAAGTGTGTGTCACATTGTTGTATCATGGCTAGCAAGTTATCTTGTGCCTTGTCTGTTAGTTTGTGGATAGCTTATTATCTTGTAGCTAGAGTATTTGATTGAATCAGTACAAAGCAAAGCTTTTGTTTAATTAAATACAGTACAAATTTTGTGCTTTTATAATGTTGAATGATCTGTAAAAATAATATATAGTAAAAATATTTTAATGTAAGGCACGTTTTTGCCACGCTTCATGTTCCTCTATCAAAAAATGTATGGATATGAGACAACACTGTATTGTGTCAATGACATTTTGTAAGTCTTTACATCCCCGGTTATAACAACATAGTCAATTACATCGTTTATAAGGACAATATTGTACTATCCACTCACTGAGCACTTAATTAAGTATACCTACCTTGTATCGTATCAGCTCTAATCATATTAGATATTCATGATGAACGGATAAACTAAAATGGTAAAAAATGACTTGCCAACCTTTAAAAGAAGATACTTTTGCTGTCATTTTGCTGTCCTGTATTGAGTAATGGCTTTGGCAGCAGCTGTTAGGCATGAAATGGTTGGGGTCTGATATCTCTTCAATCTACAAGGCCTATTGTTTGTGGAGGTGGTTTGGGTCATGGCCAAGCTGTAATCACTCACAATGAGTTCAGGACAATTGGAAAGTCTCATCGGATTTCTTGTTGGTATATTTTAAGCACATGTTTTCAGTAACACATCATTTCCCATTTGGTGGTCGGTTCTGAATATTGTCTAAACAGATGTGAACCTCTTGCTTTGTTTTTGTTTAATCCATTAAGCTCTATTTCTCATTTTTTAACCAACAGGAAGAACCAGTGTCCAGGTCAAAGAGGACAGTGGACCAGTCTAAAACCAGCTGCCTCCTACATCTTCATGTGGACCATTTGTTTTACCAGCGCTTTGGCAGCGTGGAGGCTGTTGTTGCCCAGGTGATCAAAAAATCGATACTCAGAGTTTGTTCAACCTAAAAGCAGCCTTGAATGATTGAAAATGTGACCTCAGAAACATTACTGTATAACCATTTCCTTTTATTGCCAAATGTAGATGTTGTGATTTGTATAATTCTATCACCACCACTTTCCCCATTATGGAGTATATAGAAGTCAGATGAGCTCAGTTTGGAGGCTTCTTTTTAAAAGCTGTGCAAAGTTATTTACCTTTCCTCATGACACTGAGAACACGTAGTTCTCTGGAAACTAAATCACACAATATCGGGCATTATGCAATGTTTGTATGCTGAAGATAAGACCCAAAGCATCCCATGGTCTCTCAGAATGTCGCTTTCAGTCCTGGTAGCTCCCTTCACATGCTATGAAGTCACCGAACCACTATTTGGGACCGGTTTCCGTTTTTTATATCCGTTTCCCTGTATTATTTTTGTTGGAAAGTTGTGTAATGTTTCTCTATTCTAACAGCTTCCTGATAAAAGTTAATTCACTGACCTTCTCCATTCACTCGCTCTATAGACAACAATAGGGATCTTTGTTTGTCTACATTGTATGTGTGCATTATACAGTAGCTGCGCACTATTAAATGGTATTACTTTTGCACATTTCAGTTATATATTCAGTTAATACAACTTATTTAACTCCATGTTCATGTCATTTCATTTAACTTATGAAACGTGGTTACTTGGTTAATGTTATGTAGCTTGTATTATTTGTCTATTAAATTTTCTAGAACATTCAGCACTTTCATAGATTATATACAGGGGTTGGACAATGAAACTGAAACACCTGATTTTAGACCACAATCATTTATTAGTATGGTGTAGGGCCTCCTTTTGCGGCCAATACAGCGTCAGTTCGTCTTGGTAATGACATATACAAGTCCTGCACAGTGGTCAGAGGGATGTTAAGCCATTCTTCTTGCAGGATAGTGGCCAGGTCACTACGTGATGCTGGTGGAGGTTCGTCCTTCTTGGTGGTATGCTGACATTACCCTGGATCCCGTGGCTCTTGATACATCACAAAGACTTGCTGTCTTGGTCACAGATGCGCCAGCAAGACGTGCACCAACAGTTTGTCCTCTTTTGAACTCTGGTATGTCACCCATAATGTTGTGTGCATTGCAGTATTTTGAGCAGAACTGTGCTCTTACCTGCTAACTGAACCTTCACACTCTGCTCTTACTGGTGCAATGTGCAATTAATGAAGATTGGCCACCAGGCTGGTCCTATTTAGCCATGAGACCTCCCACACTAAAATGACAGGTGTTTCAATTTCATTGTCCAACCCCTGTATGTTGTCGTGAAATAGGCAGAGTTAATTTCTAGTCAAAACAGACATTAAATGCAAGATATTGCTGAGATTAGATACAATAACTTCATTTTCATAAGGATTGAAACGGCAAAAAGGAAAATCAGAGAAAACCAGTAAAAAAATTATTAAAATGTACAGAGAAAATGGCAGTCATAACAACCGTGCAAGACCTGGCAGACCACCAAAGCTGTCCCCATCTGATAAACAGCACCTAAACCTTTCATCTTAGAGAAAGAGGAGAGAATTAAGCTGATGGCAAGAAGTAGAGAATCCAACCAAGTTCTACGACTAAACTTTAAAGCTGTAAAATCATCACTTCAATATTATATGAAAAAAAATTCTTGCAAAGACTAAAAGATGCAAAAGGGTCTTGGGGTACTTATAAGTTACTTATAAAGGAACAATATGCAGGATAATGCAATTAATATGTACAAGTATATAGTTATTAAACATTCCAAATACTTAAACATTTCAAAATTAATTGCATTTATCACTGCAATGTCAAAGAGCCCTTACCCATCCTGTCTCTTATAACCACTCTGTACCTGTAGTAGTAAAACCTCAGTCCCCACATGAGCAAGTTGAAGAAGAAGCACGATTGCTTTCGGCAAGAAAACACATTTGAAAATGAAGATAAAATAGCAAAACCAGCATCAACATTGGTGTTATTTTCTACCGCTGAAGGTGCTAAAGTTTGATGCTGAATAATAATAGATTGCATAATCTTAGATATGGCTTATTTAAGCTAAACGACTGGCCCCTGGCAATTTAGAGTGTTAGTAGTAATTAATCCATCTACCTTTCACAAATAAAGACCTTATGGTTGTGTGAAGGTCTTCCAGATGGTGGGTTTTTGAATAAAGAAGCAATCTACAAAGGAGAGTTGGGAAAAGAACAGGTGCACAGGCCTTGTGCCATAATGAAAAGTCACCCCATGTTGCATATGTGACACAGTGGCTCCCACAACTGCTGCTATCTCTCAGATCCATGTACTAACATACCCCGCTATGTCCTGGCCAGCGCTGATCATTTCTTTTGACAGTAAAAGGAAACCCCAGTTAGTATTTAGTTTTATATACATTAATTATTAGGAGATATATGGGGGGTTTTATATATATAAATATATATATATATATATATATATATATATATATATATATATATATATAAATACAGTATATATATATATATATAAATACAGTATATAGATTTGCTTCAACAGAACTTTACTTTAGAATGTTTATACTTTATAAAGTTCTCTGTCCAAATGTTAGAAAGTCATATTATGACTCAGCAGGTGTCCTGGACTATAAGCTCTCTCCTTTTACAGCCTATTGAATATCACTGTGGTACTGCATGCTGGACCTCCCTGGCCACTTTGCACAAAACATGCATCTTTAGCGCTTTTCCAGAATTACTTCCTCTAGGCTTTTTAATTTCAGTTAATAATTGAGTTTACCTTAGCTAAGCTACCTGGACTTGTTACTCCCTTAAGTACTTGTTACTCTCCCACTGGCAACATTCTAGATTCTCCAGATTCAATATTTCCTATGTGTTACTAATTACTGTTCCATAATTTCTTACATATTTTTTACAGGTTGCCACTCATATGAAAGCAGTAAATGAGATTTATGACAAGGCAGACTTTGATGGGATTGATCTGATCAACTTTAAGGTGAAATCGATGAGTGTAAGATCGCCTCTTGTTTTTTGATTTTAGTTTGCCTTTCAGTTAACATTTTACAAGAACAAGCAGAGGCCGCTTAGTCAAATGGTCCAATCCTTATTTTTTACATCTTGCTCTTTCTCAGTTTGCCTCTGAAAAAGACCCAAGTGACCCCTTGCAGGAGACTTATATCGGCCCTGAGAAACTGCTGAGTTTGTATTCAGAGACAAACTGGGACAACTACTGCCTTTCCTACCTACTGACCAACCGTGACTTTAATGGAGTTCTGGGACTGGCTTGGGAGGGAAAGCCAAGTAAGACAATTATCAATACTTTTCACATACAAGTGTTACAATGATCTTAACTATACCATATCACACTGATCAAAATGTAAAATACATCTTGGCATTTGAGGAGCTCCAAATACTTTTTCTGGATGAAGTGAGTAACAGTTCCCTGTTACTTTTAAATAAAGTCATATTTGATGTGAAATACCTTTACCTAGGGAAACTTTAAATTGCTCAGTGTGGTAGTAATAGAAACCAGATGTCCTCCTCTAATTCCCTCACAGAAAAAGAATAGTATAGCATTATAGCAATGAGGGTTATATGAATATGAAGATGTCTGATTTATATGATGTTGTTTTACAAAGGTTTTAAATAAAGGTTTTTGGTCTAAAATGTACAAGTCCAATGAAAAAAAGCAGGGACGCACTGTAAATGTAAATAAATGCATATAAAAAACAGAATGCAATAATCATAATCTCATAGATCCATATTTTATTCACAGTAGAACATAAAACACATCATATGTTGAAAGTGAGACATTTTATCATTTCATGGAATGGTAAAAGCTGGAAAAGTGAGTGGTACTAATACAAAACAGGTGGAGGAGCAATTTGGAAGTAAGCCACATGAGTGGGTTTAAAAAAAGAGCATTTTAGAGAGCCAGAGTCTCTCAGAAGCTGAGATGGGTAGAGGTTTACCAATCTGCATCTTATAAATGTGGAATAGAAAAATGTTTCTCAACATAGAATAGCATAGACTTGGGATATCTCAGCATCTACAGTTTAAAATATTATCAAAACATTTTGGAGAGAATCTGGAGAAATCCCTGTGCACAAAGGGTAAGGCCAGTGGTAGTTATTGAATGCTTGTGATCTTCAGGTTTGTACATACATTTTGAAAAACTATGGCATTTTTATTTAAGACTACCAATGATAGAAACTTTTTGATTTGTGGGTGAAATAGCTAAACAATTGCCTTTGCCTGAATCTGTATGTAACATCAATTAAAAAAAAAAACATTGTCAGTCAGGTGGAGGATATTGAGGTAGGATTTATTTCAAGCAACCTCTATGGAAAAAGGTAGCTGCAGTGTAACTCCTCTGAACTTCTAGTTACAAATGTCTCCAACACATGCAGCCTTGTTTAATAACTTTAATAAGTTTTTACAAGGCTTATTGGTGCTTGGTTTGTTTAGGTGCAAACTGATTGGATCATTAGCAAGTGTGAGTCTGCTCACAATGCCGCTTGTAAGATTTTATTGAGATCCACTACTTTGTTTTGTTGTGGAATGCTTCACTGGTCCTTGCTTTCCAGAAAACCCTAGTAATTAACATTCTTCTTACCATAACAATGACAGCTGCATTCCTCATTAGCAGCATGCCAGGACCTGACTTTAACTCTTTTTCCTTTACCTCCTGACCATTAAGAGGTCAAGCCTTTGTGTGTCAGAAATGCCTTTTCATACTTCTCTTTATCCATCCATTTGTCCGGTTAAATCACTGTTTCCAAATATTTCCAAGTATCTACACATTGTATCTGTCTGTTGCATTATGCTCAATGTGGGGACATTTAATATGGTAGAAACATAATGAAATGTGATGCATTTGCACAGAAACAATGTACCAGTAAGTTACAGCTCATTTTAATATTCTGTCACTTTTAATATATTATATTTTAGCATTTTGCTGGTCAGAAAATGCTCTTAAGCATTCTGAGATTCAAACTTTAAATGCAATCTCATGACAAAGTTTCCTTACATCATATAGTGAAACATACAGTTCTTTAAGTACTAAAAATATCAACAATATGCTCAGAAAAGTCTACGTATATTGTTGTATTTACAGTAGTTTTATTGTTATATTTCTGTCCACTAAAGCTTTCTGTATCATACTTTTGGCTCTCTTACAATCAGTACAGAAAGAAGAAATAAATAAATAATAAATCTTTTCTGTTGTTTCAGAGTCTTAATAGGAATCTCACACTGCTAGCGACAAAAGTGGCTGCATTGTTGTGGTCTTGTTTTGGTGGGAGGTGTGGTGCTCTGTGTTATGACCATATTGTCAGCTGAGTCTACTGCAATTGGCTGAGAAGAGGGGCGTGAGCCTGCGGAAATAGTGACATGTGATAGCAGAGGCATGTGGCCTGATCCTCTACCAGCACCCCCAACTCTCTTAGACTCCAGGAATAAGGAGTGACCACATTCCTCACTTTGGATTAGTCACCATGGTAAAAGACGCACATGGGGAAATTTAATTTCACTCATAACACACATTATTACTGTTAAACCATAGCTCTTATCTCCATGTCTTTAGAGAAGAAGGAAAAGACTTGTATTTGGTTCCAAATCAGACATTTCAAATTTAGGTAAGTTGGCAGAAAAATCACAAAATAGTAGGGTAGTTTAATGTTATTTGAATGATATGTCTCTCTGGTTTTCGACTCCTGCCTGTCTCCCTGTTTTATATCTCAGACTCATCCATTGGTAATGTTTGTCTGGTATTCGCTGTTGATCCTGATAAACTGATTTGCCTAATAAAAGCCATTTGACTTTTAGCTCTGCCAGTGTCAAACTACATTTGTCTGGTCTTAATTCAGTAACACAACATGAACATGACGGGATTGGACAAATATTTCAAGCTTGTTAACACAAATGTTGACCTATATACAGGGTCTTAGGGGTTAATGAGCACATTTACTTTCAGTGACAATAACTTTCCACACTGGTTGAAAGACCAAACATGTGATTACGTCCTTAAACATCATAAACAACCCAGAGCTTGTGAAAGACTAAAGTGAAAAGCCAAGATGTGGTTGGATAATCCAGACTAATCTTTGCCTGTTACTGGACTGTAAACATAAACATAAAGTTTCCCATTTGCAACTTAGCTATTCACCTTAACAATAGACCCTCACCCGTCAAGCTTTGAGAGCTGCAGTTGGGTTTGTTTATGCCTCATTCTCAAAGGCACGACAAACTGGGCTAGGGGGCTTGGTGGGGGTTCTTGGCACTCACGCTACCTGGCTAACTGGCACACTGTGAAAAACAAGCTTATTGTGAGTAAGCGGATGTTTTTGTAGTAGAGCTCCTTGTGCCTTGAAATTTGCATTTAAATAATGTTTAGATTATTAATTTATATTTTGTGTAATGTTTATTAATTTGATTAAAGACAACAAAGTTGCAGCTGTTAATGCTAATTTGTGTAAGTGCACATCATTGATGTATACAAAAACTAATATATTAATTGTTGCCATCATATGGAATAGACAAAGCCATATTGTCACTGGTTGCCATCGGTCCCTTTGAATAAGGTCATCTGCAATTTATATATGCTTTGCATTACATCTGCCAGCATGTGCAAAATCTATTCTCTATTTTAATGTGTAATGTACAGTTTACAACATAAAGCATGTTAGTGATTCATACATCTGAAGTCTCAGGGGTTTACTCCAGCATGCCCTGAGAAGAAAATGCCAGAAGGCTATATTGTTTATTTCTGCCCTCACACGCTGGCGGTATCCTTAAAAATTCCCTTAGGCCTAATACCAAGGCTCACTCGATTGTACTCATTGTGTTTTGGTATTGTTGTTTTGGGACACACATGGTAGCATGTAGTATGATTGAAAAAAAAAAATAGCTGCATAGTAGCATGTCATACATTAATACAGTGTCATTAAGCTTCAGCAAAGCCATCACAATATGACATCTATATCTTTTCACTGCCACTGAGCAGTGTGCTGGGACAGTGGCTCCCATTAGAGTGGAATGTGCCAAAATTGGCTCTGTCCAAGCCCAGTGGAAAAAGAGCTAGATATAGCTGAGCAAAGAGAGATGACCTAAGTGCAGGGAAAGTAAACTAGCTGATCCATTTTACAGGCTGCAGGCTGTTCTCTTGTCTACTTTAACTCAAATGTGGTCACTCAGCATTTTTGTTTTTTGAAGGCTGCTGTCACTAGCAAGTAATGGAACTTATGTCAGTTAGCAATCTGCATCATGCACAAATCATTATGCACTTGCCTTAAACCTTGAAAAGGTGACTGATTTATTGACACTTTTCTGTTAATAGAATAGTCTAATTTATAGTTGCATTTATGTGACCTGAAAAGAATGTGATCTTTGCAGATTTTTGCATTTCGTTTGTTTCACAAACTAGAATCACACGCTTTATTTTTTTGAGGTGTTTGGTTCTGGTAAAACAAAAATAATTTTCATAAGCTGAAGAGAGATTTTCACAGGGTCAACATATAGAATGTGAGAAACACAGAGCTGTAATCAAAGCTAATGTCATACAAAGTTTATGGTTCTGTAGCTACGTCTCCACGTCCAGCCTGGCAAGATGGTATTTAGGTCAGCCTTTAGTAGGTGTACAAGAAAAAATGACCAATGTGAGGTACAGGTCAGTTACAGGTAGCTCAGTGCTTTTTCACTTGATGTAGTGCCTTAAAGCATATTATTTTACTTTGATAACATTATTACGAAACATGAGTGTCATATTCATTCAAAATAATTTACCTTAACGTCTCAACCAACTGTCATTAGCTCCTCTAACCAAAATAAACCACATTGGCTAAAGAATTTCCCTACTTTCTTTGTGCTAGTGAATTTGTTGCACAGTCCTGCTGGACATATAACTCTGAAAGTAATGCTACAGCAAGTCATACACTGAGTGGTCTTATTTTGGTTCTGTGTCAGCTAGTAAAATTTCTCCCACAGATTAACATGTTATTCTCCAGCCTAAACACTGTGCTGAGCCGCACCACTACACAGATGAAGGTCAAATTTGTATATAAGTTTAGTTATATGTACACTACATGTACGCAAAATTCTGTGCATGCTAGTTTAAGCTTTTGACTTTGACAGCATCAGCTATTTTCATTACTTCGGACTCACCAGGGGTTTATGTGGTTAAACATCCCTGTGCTCCTTCAATTGCTTTCAACACCTGGACATTTAAGTCAGATTTCTGCGAACAGCTTTTTCCTGTGAATATGTGAAGGTTGTGATTGTGTAATGGTCATTCTTCTCATTCATCTGTGTTCTGGCTCAGTGGAGTGAGGCAGAATGCAGTGAAGGCCACTCTCAGGGGACTAAAGGAATAAATTCGGCAACAATGGTCTTTCCAGGAAAAACATTAGCACGGTAGAGCATTCACACGCTGCCTGGCTGTCTGATCATGCAACTGGCGCCCCTGGTCAGATGATATGTTCTGTTGATTTTCAAAGAAAAAATAAGTCCACACATTCTCTACAGAGAAACACTTCCGCACATTCTAGTGCACAATTATTGTTCAGTTTCCAAATGTAACTTACTGGGGAAAAAAGCAAAAATGGCGTATGTAAAAGTTATGATTCTTTACATTGTATATTTTTGCAGTGAAATACTCAGATATTATTAACCTACATTAGAACTGTCGGAATCCATAAATCATATAGAATACAATTACATAACCAGGACTTGATGTGGAGGACTTGACTTCTGTGGTGTCTTTTTTTAAATTGTCACCTTACATTAAATATCTGGTTTCATTAGCCAGGCCATATTTGACTATATGATTTTTTTAAAGCTATTTATAAAACTTTCATATGTCATATTCTAGTCATTTATTTTATTTTGATATTTAATATACATGATATGATCAGTGGGATAATATACTCAGCTGCCTGTTTATATATCTGTATTTGTGTTTATTAGTCTCTAAATCCAGAGAGTAGGGCCTTTACCGAATGCTTATGTTAATGTAATTGAATAAACAGTAAAACAGATACACTGACTTAAATGGCTTCCCTAATTTTGTAGCCTCCGTAAATCAATAGATTGCCATATTGGTGTGTAATATCCACCTTTTTGTCATTCAAGCAAAATACTCTGTAGAGTAGAATATATCTCAAATTCTGCCAATGTTTGGTTCTACAGTTATACTGTAGTAATTGACATGATTTGTTGATTAGTATCAAGTACTAGAAATTCTCACTTTGTCAGGAACTCTAATAAATTGTAGCTATGTGTAGGCTGGTGCAGATGAGCCAGAGTGTGCTACATTTTGTGTACCCCTGGTTAAATTATGTTTAAAGTAAATGTGGATTTACACAGCCTCTTAATTAAACACAGTCAGATATGACATTTTCTGCACAATTGTAATTAATTTGGTTTTACAACTTGGAAAAAATGACATTTTATTAATTTATGTTTAATCATTTATGTATCCTTTTGTTTGTTTTTCTTGAGTGCCAATAAATTAATCTTACACTCTTTAAAACAAAGTAAATATTTCTTGCTATGCACACAGGGTTACATACAGCTTTATTATATTGCTTATAGTTTGTTCCCCCAGCACTGTTCATTCCTTTTCATAAACAAATCTGAGCCTGACCCTTAGGGGGTCTGTGTCTCCGTCTCCGTGTCATGGAGATGTCTGAAAGCAGTTTCCTCATAAACCCCCTTTCACAGCCCCAGAAACAGCCCCTTGGTATGGATGACATCATCGAATGGTGCAATGTGAAAAGCCCATCTGTTTGCGATCAGTAGCTTGTCGCATGCTAGATTTATACGTGGCTGAAACACTGAAAGGCAGTGCTGCTGATAAGAGAGAAGAAAGCAGTTCTGCTTTTCAGGACCTTCTCGGAGAGAGGCCAGATTTCTCCCAAGGAGAGCATAGTGCTGTATAAGCCACACAGAGAGTGATTCAGGGTCAATTGTTTTCTCCTCACCCACTCCCTGTATGCACAGTTTTTTAGTTATGAGTCTTTTTGTTTCATTAAACATAAATGGCAACATTAATAAAAATTCATTATGTATATCCTGCCTACAAGCATTAGCAACCCTGGTACAGTTGAATAAAAATTATTATAATAATGTTTTTTTTTTTTTAACAAATTAGCTTATTCTGACACTGAACATATGAAAAAACTGAAAAACAACATTTAATTAAAAAATCAAATAAAATTAATTAATAATTTAAAAAACATTTAAAAAAATTAAAAACATTTAAAAATCTTCTTTTTTTAATATAAATGTATATTTTTACTTTATGGACTTATAAACACATTTAATCTCAGAATTTAAGGTTCAACACTTAGACAGCTTTTCCAGTTATGAGCCTAGCTGAGCATTTTTTCTTCGGGTGGGAGACCGAGGTAAAGCATGATTTTAATAATATTTGCCCCACCAACTGGTGCACAGTGACATCTTTTAGATGGAAGATTCCATGAAAAGAAAATGTATGATCTTGCTTGCAGAAACATAGTAAAAAGAGCCGTTCCGATGATCGTTTTTCTGTCTGTGCATATAATTGCCTCTAAAATATAAATAAATTTACATGACTTTCTTTCTCATCTGCTCAGATGACTGGGGAGGGATCTGCTCTAAACACCTACGTCTGAAAGATGGCCGTATGTCCAGTCTAAATACTGGTCTGATCACAATAAAGAACTACGGCCACTACCTCCTGCCCAAATTCGTCCAGCTGACCTTCGCTCACGAACTTGGCCACAGCCTGGGCGCTCCTGTGAGTTTTGAGCCTTCTAACCATGAAAGGAAAAGAAGCCCAGAACTTCAGGGTTCTTTATGCAGTGTTTCCTAACATTTGCTCCAGGACCACCAATTAATGGTTTTCCTTGGAACCATATTTCCAAGCCAAGAACCGTTTAGAAACACCGTTTAGAAAGCGTACCATTAATGTATGTTTGTGTTTTTAGTTCTGCTCTATGCTAGAGAATATCAACTATAAAAAACAAAAATCATGTTACACCTTTCAAAATTAAAGCTAAATAGTTCTTAACTTGAATGAAATGAAATAAAAATGCATATAGGCCCACCCTCACAAGAAGAGCATAGCAATTTATAAGACAAAACATATTTCTCCACAGACGTTTTCTCCCCAGTTTCTCCTGGGGCTGCATAGTTGATCATATTTTATTCATGATTTTGAACAAAATTAGCACTGAGAAGACTCGCACTGTCATTCAGAAAAATAAAACTAATAAAAAACCTTTCATATTAGTGCTTCCAAAACAGTGTTTACATTATTACGCATGGCCAGGAATGTGTTTTTTGTTTGTCATATGTACAGAAAGAGGATTTAAAGAGGAATGACATCTTGTATAATAGCACCACATTACAGCTTTAATATCAGTAAAACTTTATCAGTGAAAGTTAAACCAGGCGAACAAAACTAATGGGATGTTGTTTGAAAACATTGATTGATGAATAAATTATTTAAAGGTGCAGTAAATACATGGTTGGGGTTGAGTTGGCTCAAAAGTTGTCAGGTTGTATTAATATGCTCGATGTAAATGCAATTGCAATTTAAAAAAAATGCTATACACACAAGACATCACTCAGGTGTAACATGTAGACAACGTGTTAAAAAGAAAAGTTAAACATCCATTTCATCGATTTTACATTACCCAACCTCTAAATTTGTATTTCAAAGAATGAACTGTTGAACATGACTTTAATTGTATTTATTGTAGTGACTTGGTTTGTAGGTTAAGAATAAGTCTCTTGTTACATTTCCAGAATTCTTCTCCCCTGATAAAATCCTCCCTGTTGAACTTAGAGACTTTGGCTTCATGTGATCTATCATATGATGACATAAACAAAGTTGGTTCTATTTGTAAATAATCATCACTATCATTTTCAGTAAAGAGGTCAAGTGATGTGAAAATTCCCTATCGGAAGTTCGTTTTTCTTGTATGCACATGTTCTGCATGTATAAATGGAAAAGCAATAACGTGCACACTGTAGTTCACATTTTTTCACTGCTTTGATTGCATTTAAGTTTGGCACAAATCCCTCCATGTAGGGTTTTCATAGTCCCACCTTTAGAATCACTGTTTCCTTAATGTCTTGTTAGTTTGCCTGCATGAGTAGTGTTCTCTAGTGGTTTTTGTTAGATATTGTGCTTAATTAAGTAAATTGTTCTGGGTCATGTTTTCATGTTGTGTTTTGTTCTCACCTTTTGAATTTATGATGGTTCTACATAGAAACATTCCCTTATCCCTTTTCAAAGACTCTTGTAAAGCACCATGTTATTATTTGAAAGAGTGTACTACTATAATATTTCTCTAAAAAGTGCATGTTGAGGACAAAAAAGTGTTTTAACCTAAGCTAATGTCTGTTACCCTTTAACAATGCAGTGCAGACACTGCTGATGTCTTTATATACATGTACACTCGAGTAGATCTACAGCTGCAGATTCTTCTCCAGCATTCTTTGGCAGATCCATTCTAGTCCTGCTGTCTCTTGTCTGAATATAAATGAAGCTGCTTTTGGCAGTAATCAGACAGCAGAACACACTGTTTTCAGCCCATTTCCCTCAGCGTGATAATGAGGTCTCTATAAAGAGAAAAGACCTCTGCCGCACCTACAAGGGTTAACAGAACTTCATGGTTCTTTATACAGGTCCTGAATTACCTCTGTTCTATATATATACTGTATATGTATATAATTATGCTATATTTCCCCAAAATGTTAAAGCCAGCAAAATAAACAGAAATGATGCACTAAAAGTTGCAGAACAATGATACATTTAAAGTACCTTTGGAGGGCAAAACCTGAATGATGCAAGTGGTCAGCTTTTTCAGATGTTTTCGTCTAGCCTGAATGAACAAACTGCAGACATAATTGGGGTAACTGGGCTAAAAACATCACATGCAGCATGGCATGTTTGACTTGAAAGGTATCTTCATGCTTGCCAGCATCAAGACATGACATGCATCGATTCTGACTAGTTGGAATGGACATTTTCATTCTGCCACTTTTCACTCAGACAGTAACCAAAGCTTTTAGTTCATTTCAACTGCCGTGCACCTTAGGTAAACCAGTAGTCTATCCAACAATCTTTACATGGCTAAAGAATAAAAACCTCATAAAGCACCATTTAGGGTCCACAGCTGCCTTTTTCATCAGACCTGTGATCAGTAGGCTTATGCCATTACACCAGCATAAGTCCTGTGTGGAATCTGAGTGTTAATATATCATGAACCCCCTGAAAGTTGACAGCATGCTTTTGAAGTTCAGCTCAGCTCACATATCCATCTCTGCCTTTTGTTTTGTTTGACATGTTAGCATGATGAGGGCTTGGACTGTGGAGATATAGAAATCACTAAAGGAAGGGGAAGATTCCTGATGTTCCCACATGCTACAGACAATGTTCTGGAGAACAGTGACCGGTTCTCGCCTTGCAGCCTCCACCATATCAGCCAGCTGCTGAAGATCAAGAAGGACATATGCTTTGTGGGTAAGACATATCAAACTATTGTAATGGGCTGCAATTGATGCTGTAATCTAACATAGTTTTTAATATACTTTTAAAGTACATAAACAATTACACCAAACCAGAGGAATTTCTTTACATCTTACTTTGTTTATCAGATGCTAGGAGTTCTTTTAAAGCACTCTCAATAAACAATTGTATAGGCCACATACTTAAACTAGCGTGTGCTGTGTTGTATCAGTCAGCGATCAGCCCATTTGTGGAAACCAGATTTTGGAGAAAGGAGAGGAATGTGATGTGGGCCATAATGAAAGCGATCCATGCTGCTATAGTTCGAGGGGACCAGCAGGCAGTCAGTGTAAGCTGAAGCCCACCGTGCAGTGCAGGTTAGCTCCACCTTTTGTATTTTCATATTTGATGTATATATGTATAAATATATCTGTCTATGTGTGTGTGTGTGTATATATATATATATATATATATATATATATATATATATATATATATATATATATATATACACACACACCCACACACACACACACATATATATATATATATATATATATATATATATATATATATATATATATATATATATATATAGTTATTCCTTTTTTCTTGTTTTTGCATTTAGTTTTTTCATTTTCATTGCTTTCTGTAGGTTCCTTTTAACAGATTTAATTACATATTAATTCTATAATTTATGTCTCTGCATGAGAATAGTGCACCAACCAAAAATATCCAGGCAACTGCATCCTGTGGGCAGAAACTGACCACTCATAAATCATCATAGGTTGACTAACACAAATGGTGCAGCAGCAGATAAGCGATTAACTCTGACTTTATATCTATGAGGTGGACCAACAAGGAATGAGTGTCTTAAAAAGTGTCACTGCACTATTCACAACCCAAATAATTCCTGCTCTGTGGTGGTCTGTGGTGGTTCTATGGGGGCCCAGAGATGTGAGGAACAGGGTAAATTATACAGAAGAGAGTGCCTGGAGTCCCAACCTGTTCCAGGTGCAGAATGTGTTGCTCATTTGAAAATTCATTTGCAGAAAGAATGGATGATGTCTAAAATGCTTCATCACTCTGGATCTTTAGTGCCTAAACATATTTTGTGTTGTGAAAGGAATGGCAACATTACAAAGTGGTTTGGTGCTGTTTTGTTTTTAATGTAATATAGGTCAAAAATAATCTGCAAATCCCTGTTTTCAGTTGTGATTAAAGTTGATATACCGTCCAACCCTTATTTTAGGGTGTAGTTCATTACATTTCCTTTCTCAGTATTCTCAGTACAACAATGATACTGACGTAGAAGTGTGTGGTTGTCAACTGATCATTAAATACGGGCTAATGTATATTGTGCCTCAAACCGTGAGCTGGAGTCTCTAAATGTACACCAGAAGGCAAGTACATGTGGCTAGCTTTTTTAGGTTGTTATTTTCATCTTTAGAACATGTTGACTTACAAATATCATTTTATATATCAGTCCTAGTCAGGGTCGGTGCTGTACCTCTGGTTGCCTCTTTAAGAATGCTGGACTGACCTGTGAGGAAGACTCAGAATGTCGGCTGAAGAGTGCATGCACGGGGTCCTCTGCCTCCTGTCCTAAGGCTGCCGCAAAGCCAAACATAACAATCTGCAGCCTGGGCACACGTGTTTGTCACAATGGGGTAATAATGTAATTGTCATAATGTCTCTAACCATTTGTTTAAGCTTTCTACAGTGTGTTACATATTCTTAATATACTGTTTCAATAAAATCTAGTGCCAGGAGTGGTAATAAATATTGTCTGTATAAGACAAACAGGCCTTGAAGAGAACATGTATTTTAGCAATAACTTTTAAAGCTAAAAAATAACTAGCTAAAACATGGAATCGTTTAAAATGTGAGAGCTGTAGTTAAATTGGTCTTGGTGATTGCATACTCATTTGGCTAGTCTGACAGTGAAATACTAAGCGCTGTTCCTAAAACTGAACTAATCATTTTTGTGCTCATGGGCAGGAATGTACACGGTCGCTCTGTGCAATATATGATCTGGAACAATGTGACTGTCCAGGAGAGAACAAGAAGGAAAAATGTCATATGTGCTGCCAGCAGAAGGGTAAACAAAATCTATTCAAGTAAAACAAAACTAATAAACAGCTGTTTATTGGATCCCCACTGGCATTTAAACAAATGCTTCATAAAAACAAAACGAAACCACATTTCCCTTTACAGACAACCCACATCATTAGTTTTAAATTAGACTACCATGCAAAACTTAGAGACGACCCTTACTTTCTAGTCAAAGCTGCCATTAAGTATGACATTTAGCACTATGTCATTCCCAGTCAGGTCATCCATGGTCCTTTGTATGTAGAGGTCTCCCTGTGTCTGTGTGGGTTGCCTCCAAGTGCCCTGGGTTCCTCCCACAGTTCAGAGATATATAGTCAGATAAATCAGAGAAGCTTAATTGCACATAGATGTAAGTGTGTGAGTAAATGTGTTTGTCTGAATAAATAAAAGAATAAATGCAACACAGAAGGATAAGCTGCTTAGAAGTTAGATTAATAACTCAGACTGACCCTAGGTGTGCATGTGAGTAAGAACGTATGTCTGTTTGACTCCCTGTGATGGACAGGTGGCCTGTTCTGGGTGTTTCCTGTCTTCTGACTAATTAGTGCTGGGATAGGCTCCAAGCACCCCCGGCAACACAGAAGGACAATTGGGTTAGCAGATGAATAAATGAATGAATATGAAAAAATTGCTTCGAAAAAAGTAAAAGAAAAATTGACAAAGGAAAAGTGAAAAAACGTCGTTTATTTGAAACATTGAAAAGGTCCTAAAAATTGGAGACTGTAATAAAGGTAAAGGGTAGCCACATTAAATGTATATACAGTATTTGCTTTTTGCTTTTTTCCTGACACAAAATAGTGAATTTACTCTGTGAGTTTGGACCACACCCTAGACTGAGCTTGAGAAAGAGGAGGGGAACAGAAAGTAGTTCTGGGTGGCTTTGCTATGGTCGAGGAACCCGGACATTTCCCCCCACCCTTCACTCTGCAACAAAAAGAACAGCTGTGGTGGAGGAAGAGATGAGGTGGTTGTAGGATGTTGCTGAAGTTTTTGTCGGTGGAAACGATAAGAAAGGATAACAATAAGAATTTATAAGATGTGCGATGGAGGAGGAGTTTGGCCATGGTCCCTCAAAAACTTATTTCATATAACTCCATTTAATGGCAGTTTTGACAAAAATTGATTTAATGATTGAAAAGATGATCTCTGACTCTTGCACAGTACAGTGTGACTTTCAGACAAGATGTAAATATAATTTATTTATTAGCACTATGCTGAGAACACAGATTTGTTTTCCATTTCTAAAATGAAAGTTTTCTAAAAGGATAATATAGCAAGAGTCATTTTGGCCCATTTAATCATAAACTATTTAAAGGCCAATATTTCGGGATCAATAGAGTGTTATCTTAAAATAATATTGATTATTTGTACTATTACTGATCTTTTTTTAATCAGGTAACCCCAGGACCTGTGCAAGCACCACCTCCTCTGTTTTATCGATGCACTTTAAAGGAAAGCATGTGGCCCTGGTGCCTGGAAGCCCCTGCTTTAAAAATCAAGGCTACTGTGACCACTTCCAAACGTGTCGCATACTGGATGCAGATGGCCCTATCGCCAGGCTAAAAAATTCCTTCCTGCACCTGGATGAATTTGATGATTTAGCGGACTGGATGAAGGTTTGTTTTTGCCTACAGTGCTTAATTAAAATAGAATGCTACACGATGTGAAAGTGAATGTTTGGTCACAATTGTGCTTATCTCGTGCTTTATAGATTTAATATAAGGTGAGGCTGAAAACAGCTGTAACATGACTGGAAGCATTTCAGTTCACTCATGGCTCTATAAAGTTCAGTAGTCAGCAATGTCTGTTTCTGGGCAGTGTTAAAAACTTACAAGTACATTGTAAATGGTAATAACATACTTTACTTTAAAGTATTGGGCTTTAAGTTTTAATATTTTACACATATTTAAGTGGCTTCTTTGTAGAGATTTCAACAACATGCCATTTGATGGGTAATGTTCAAACTTTTGCCTGAAATGTAAAACTTTATAATGATGCAATTTTTGATGTGATCTTAAATCATTAAAACACACACAGATGTAATTGGATAAATTAATTACAGAGCAGTGACATGTAGACAATGTAAACAATACATTATATGAATGCATTATTTTAATTAATGCATTTACACCTTTAATGAAAGTTATTTTAATACCTACAGTTTTTATACATTTGTGATGTCTTTTCATCTTTGGCAGGCTCACTGGTGGGTGATTCTGCTGGCCATTCTTACCCTCTCAGCAGTGATGGCTGGTACTGTCTGTCTGTTCGGACACACACTGGAGAGCGAAGATATGACACTGATGGGTTAAGTCAGGAGAGCTCAAATACCTCTGTCCCTTGCCAAATCTCATTATTGAATCTTCATTAAGATGCACATAAATCATTGTTTTGTACAGAATTCTCATATTCAAATAAACAGCTTACACCTGCCCAAAGATTTTTCAATTTTCCTGAACTCCATCAGTGTGCTTCACCTCGTTTGACCTTAAGTATACTCTTTAAACCCTATGGCTAAGTTGATACTTCCCTCAGTTTTTCAGTCTTTCTTCAGCTCCTAACTAATTCGAGAAAAAGAGAGAAAGGATACATCATTATCATTATGAAAACAACAGTCTGATAATCTTTCACACATTGTCCTTATATAACCTTATATATAACTGCATCAGCTGCAGAACTTGTGTGTCTTTCTGGAGTTTGCTTTACTGGCCTTGTGAGGGTTATCATGACATACAGTCACAATCATAAGGTCAACTTGATAAGTAAATAACCTCCTGATACTGCAGACTGGGACAGATTTGAGCTGTTAGTTGGAGCAGCAGTTCATGTTAAAATTATTACAATAAAATATAAGCTTCTGTAAGATTTTTATTGATCTGGTTATTTTTTTATTTAAGTTCATGTTGATTTTGCCTACATTGCCTTGTCCATCACAGTGTGGGGCAGCTCAGCCACCAAACATGATATACACAGACTGCAGCGCATCATCAGGTCTGCAGAGAAGATCACTGGAGTAAAACTACCCACTCTGCTGGATCTGCACACTTCCAGAACCAGGAAGCGTGCAGAGAAGATCATCCCCCATCACACCCTGGCCATCACCTGTTCCAGCGTCTTCCCATAGGCCAGGGCTTTAGCCAAATGAGGATCAAGAAAACCAGGCTACAGAGAAGCTTCTTCCCACATGCCATCACACTCATGAACAGCTGAACACTACAATACACATACAATCCACATTCAGGACACTTTTCTCACTTCCTGTTCTACTGTACTGCACTTTTAATCTGTACTAATCTGTACTGACTGTCTCAGACTGGTGTTTCTTAAAGTCTGATTCTGATGACATCATAGCCACATGTCCAGAACTCCCCAATCACACACCATTCTCACGCTAATCATCACCCAAATAGTGAATACACACGCCTGTTCTTCTTTTTTCCCATTTGTACTTATACCCCTTTGTCACACACACCTTGCGAAGTATTGCCAACGTAGTTTGCATACCAAGCGTTTCTCCCTTGTTCTGTCTGCTAGCTTTCTATGGCTTTCAACTTTCCTATGTTTTACTGTATTACTTCTTGGATTCCCCCTTGGATTCGATTTTTGCTGTTTACCAACTTATCTAATAAAAGACTTTTAGCTCAGGGAGAGTCGAATTAAGTTTGTCTAGTCTGACACATAGATAATGATGTATAGATCATTTTTGTGAGTCTCTTTAAACAAAAAAAAAACATTTTCATGATTTATTGTGCATGTACTGTTGGTAGTTTTGTATTTTAGAACTGTAAAATTGGTACAGTATATTGCGAAGCGCTATACTGCTAAAACTATAAAGACAATATAACTTAGAAAATAAGCGCAACATCTCCGTTTCTAATTATATTACTTTTTAATTTAAGTGTTAAATGAGTGAACGTTTGTATATTTGTGTGAAGGCTGTTTATACATATTCACTGATCAGTCATTACATTAAAACCACTTCCTTCTATCTACACTCATTGTCCACTTTTATTCCACTTACCATATAGGTGCACCTTATAGCTCTACAACTACAGTCTGTAGTCCATCTGATTCATTGCATACTTTGCTTATCCCCTTTCATCCTGTTTTTAATGGTTGGGACCCCCCACAGAGCAGATATTATTAGGGTGTTGGATCATTCTCAGCACTGCAGTGGTGGTGGTGTGTTAGTGTGTGTTGTGCTGGTGTGGATCAGACACAGCAGTGCTGCTGGAGTTTTTAAACACTGTGTCCACTCACTGTCCACTCGATTAGACACTGCTATCTTGCTGGTCCACCTTGTAGATGTAAAGTCAGAGACGATAGCTCATTTGCTGCTGCAGAGTTTGCGTTGGTCAACTTCTCATCCTTCATCAGTGGTCACATGATGCTACCCACAGGATGTTGTTGGTTGGAGGGTTTCGGATGGTAGACTATTTTCAGGCCAGCAGTGACTCTGAGCTGTTCAAAACACACTAGCACACCACCACCTTATCAGTGTCACTGCAGTGCTGAGAATGATCCACCACACAAATAATACCTGCCCTGTGGTCCTGTGGGGGTCTGACCATTAAAGATCAGGGTGAAAGGGGGCTAAGAAAATACGCAAAGAACCAGATGTACTACAGTCTGTAATTGTAGATCTGCAAAGTGTTCCTCTATGTTAAGTGGAACAGAAATATTTTAGTTATTAGTTTCTTGGAGATCTCATTTTTAGTTTTTATTATTTCTGCTCATTTTAACTTTGGGCTTCACTAGAAGAAATCCAGTGTATAATATTGCACGTTTTTTTTTCCTAAACTATTTCTTTTAAATACATTTCATGAGTTTGAATATATATTTCTTTTGATGATAAAGAGAATACATATCAAATAAAATAACACAAGTTATTACCAAATTATACATTATTATTTTATTATTAATTATTGTTTTTGCCAAAAGAACACAGACTAGAGATAACAGATTTACTCACCCAGTGCTTGTACTCATTAAACACATGTTCACTAATTCACTATCATAACAGTTGTCAGACCTCACAGTATATAATGCTCAACAATAATACAGTTCAACAATTCTGATTTCTTTATATGTACATTTTACATATTTACACGTATATATATATATATATATATATATATAGATATATATATAGAGTCACATATATATTATATGTATATATTATTATACATATTTATTCCCACCATATGTGTACAAAAACAACGAACAGTACCTTTAGAAAACAAACTAACCACATGAATCTAACATGTGGTCTAACATCCCAAACTACCCAAACTACAAAGCACACGTTCTGTCTGAGCTAACACAGCATTACACTGATCACATAGCCCTGTTAGTCCTTTTGCTTTACAGCACACCTCAGGTTTAGGACTACTGCTGGTGCTCCAAATCCTCTCATGGGATTATATTTGGGGCTTTGTTTCTCTGGGGCACACATTACGCCACGTTATTCTTCTCTGAGTTTAGACCAACAACAGGCTACTAATGCTGAAGGACGATGAGTGCTTTAGAGGACAAGCTAGCCTGGTCTAGTGCAAGTTATCTGATTCCTCTGAATGGTGTTTTATAAACAGGCGTTGGAAGCAGACAAAGGTTTTGGTGTCTAAAACTTCAGTACATTCATTACTGTAAAAAGAGGTGATAAAGATAAAAAAGAACACAAAGGAAATAGTAAGATAAAGAATAAAAATGAGAAAGAAAACATAAAAGGAATATAAGAAAGAAAGAAAAAAAAATCAATGTTGTTCTGCTACCTTGAGGCAAAGAAAGAGAAACACAAAACAAAAGACAGAGAGAAAAAAGAGATAAGGCTATGGAAAGGATGGCAGAAAAAGAGAGAAGAAACGAAATAAAAATGAACAACAGAAGAATAAAAACAACAACAAATAAATAGGAAATAAAGAGAATTAATGAAAGAAAGAATCTGGCAATTGTTTGGGTAATCCAGAATAGCTCAAGGGTAAAGTAACCAAACAATATAGCCAAGAATTAAGAAGAACTAGCATATTAATCCATTAAACTGCTTAGTGCCTGATTTACAAAGCTTTCGTTTTATGAATAAACAAAAAGTACAAAAGAGTAAGACCAATGACTGGGGTATAAATGAACTCATCACAGAATCTCACATATTTTTATCCAGCATAGGCTTACTGAAGATTTACAGCCTTGTGATATAACTCATTAATTCCTAACCTAACACAGCGGGTAGTACCTAGTTACTTGTATATTTGTAGATTTGTATTTTCAAAACCCAGTAATTTTAATGGTGTATTAACTTGCTCTTTTTTGAACGATTACTTAAAGTTCTTTTTGATTATGGTACACACTAGTTCTGTCACAACAGGTTTGGATTCACTTTAAGTGTTTTTTTTTTTGTTGATAAAAATCATGTATGTTATTCCCATTCCTGTAAAAAAAAAACAGGCTACAAGTCTGAACAGAAACATTTTGGCTTTCTGATGATCCGACACCCACTGAATCACAAGCACAGTTCCTTGTAACTTTTAACTATGTATTGTGTGACCCCTGCATTGCAATGGTAGTGCTTGTAAAAGAACAAAAGACGCTTCCATTGAGACAGTATATATACACAATACAAAAGGCCAGTACAAATGCAGCTTTTAAAACACAAAATAAATAACATCTGCATAAATAATGTTTTTAGGTGCTTTGTTAGGATAAGCTGAATTTTGCCTAGAGACTGTGTGCATTTTCACAGGGTCCCCTTAGTGTGCCTGTAGAGTTGCAAAAAAACAAAACAAGACAAAAACATAAGTTTGAAGTTTTTGACTTTCAATAAAAATTATTATATGTACATTCATCATCAAAAGTTGCACCCAGAAGGAATTGTTGAATTGCAATGCTATTCAGAAGGAAGATAAGGGTTACCAGGACCAGTAAATTATGAAAAATGTAGACTGATATGAGCAATAATCATTGAGCTACATATACAGAGGTATTGTCTCTCAGTATGATGTTGGGGCATCACGTTTGCGTTGCTGAATGATAGTGGTTCTTAATGATGTTCTGCAAAAATCCATCCCATGTAGCTTCTCTTGTAGTCCCTGCAGATTTTGTGGTAGGGATGGAGGTAGCGTGCAACCAGGCCTTCTGGACGTGTGACACATGACAACAAACCGTTCATCTTGCCACTGACCATGATGCCTCCACACACGGATTTATTCGTTGTCTCCTCCAAGACAAAAGCAGGATTCGTCACTGAAGATAACCATTCTGAGTCACTCCATGTCAGGCACGACACCTTTGGCAACGTCGCTGAGGTGTTAGTAGCAGTCGTAATGTTGAAGCATGTATGTAGTGCTGCATCGTGCAGTTGTATGCCACTGGTACAGACACTAACAGGATGACTCATGTAGGGCATCACTGCTCGCTGAATGTTCGCCATTGTGGCTGTTGGGTCATTCAGGTACAACGATAAGGCCCATCCTTGCTTTTGTCACATTCGTAGCTGAGCATGAAACTTGAATCATTCACATGTCTAATAATGTCAAATCTACACACCTAATTTCATTCATGTTGGTTGATTCCTTCCAGGTGCAAGTATTTGTACATCAGTTTTTCTGACAATGAGTGTATAATGTAATTATCAATAGTAACTTTACCTTTTTGATTTTCTCCATGTTTTTTTGCATTTCACAAAGATCCCTTCATGAAATGCACTTGATGATTTCTGGTCATATTTCAAACAAAATACCAGCCTGGTGAAAAAATGGAAAAACTTTATAATTAGGGTTATATAAAATAATAACACTACCATAATTCACAAGGCAACTGGATCTCTTCTGAATTACCATGTTTGACTAATTTAAATGGTCAAATCAATTTGAAGTTCAAAATATGACATTCTATATACTACTTTCTTTCTGTGTACAGGGTTTTACTGACCATTTAAAAAATGCCCTCAAGCATCATGTTGTTCATGTCTTTGGTAAAATAATAAAAGTACTTTTAAAAGGGGTTCTGATATTTCTATAGATGGTGCTAACTAGACACTTTATACTGTTAAATACATTTACGGCTAAGACTTTTAGGAAGAACCCTTTTATACAATATCAGATGCTCCATTATTTCCCCCGTAACAGTCAGACAGTAATGGGATGTAATTATAAACCAATACCAACTTTTTTTGCATCTCCCCAATCCAGATATGTATTTTCTGAACCTGGGTTTCAGAGCCAATAGTATCTCCATTCCACCAGGACTGTGCCATCTTATATAATGAAGAAGCAGACCAGCTACTGGAGCCCTCCACTTTGAGCTTCAGCATTAGAAGGTCACCTATATCCTCCTCTATAACCATAAGGAAGGACTGTGTTTTATTGGTGCTGATTTGATCATGTCTGCAAAAGAAAGAGCATGAAAAAATCAACATGGCTCTATAAATGGTGCTCTCCAAAGTGACCTCCTTAGTAGACCACAGTAGAAGGTATTTACCCTTTAAGGTGGAGATTTTCCACTGAGCCACTGGTGCCATAGAGGGAGGCCGTAAGAGTAGGTTCTATCTCTGTTTGATTCGTCTGTGCCGTAAAATGAATCTTCAGCTGATAGTGATAAACTGTATGAAGAAACAACTACAGATGAGCGCTGTTGCCATAACATGATACAATGGATAAGAAGAAACTGGGCCATGGCCAAACGGAAAAGCTAAGTAAAGAAAGTATCAAGTATCCTTTAAGATTCTCCACAAAGAGGAGCACTACAGAAGCTTTGTGTGCATCACTGAAAGGGAGGAAACTGGCACATCATGCAAGTCCCAGCCATACCTTTGAATGGCATGGATGCTCGAGTCTTGGTGAACATCTTGATACTGCGAGCTTTGCGGACCTTCTTAATGTCATAGCCCATGGTATTGCAGCGGTTCTTGCGACAACTGAGACACATGCCACGTTCAAACATGTCACTGCTCCCGCAGCTGTAAGCCCTGCTGGGTTCCTCCCCATTCAAAAGAGAGTCGATGAACAGGTGGACCGACCTTTCATGCTCACACTTTATGGCATCGTTTATTGCTATTGAAAATAGGATAAAGTATATGTTCATGATCCATACTAACAGAAATATATGGGCAATGTCTTTAATTCTCTAGATTTTTGAAAATTAAAGTAACAAATAAAATTTCTAGAATGATTTTCAGAAATGTAGATAGATGTAGAGTCATAAGGGTTCAGCAGAGCAGACAAAATCCTTACCAAGTAATCCAAAATTAGCTATCTTCTTGAGTGCCCCTCGGAGATTACAGCCAGGCTGAAAGCTTCCTCCGTTGGGGTAAATGTCCACATGGCCAATTGGCTGCTTAATACCAATACTGAGACCCAGGGCTTCTCTGGAAAAGGTGTGGAGGACATCAACGAAATGGGCATCATCAGGAGAAAGTCGTCTGTGTGCATGAGTTCCTTCAAAATCAGGTCCTGCTGGATCAAGACCTACAAAAGACTGTAGATTAAAATATCTGACACACCACACCAGTTTGCAGATTATATTTCAAACACTGTCCACATTGCTTACTAAAATTAGAGAAATATCCACCTGTTATTCTTCCAACTTTGTTGGTGGCATGGCTGCCTGCAAATCCAGCAACATGGGCTCCAAGGCTGTAACCAATAAGATGCAGCTTCTCCAGTGGAATGTTGGTTGCATTCTTGTGTAGTGAATACAGGGATTAAAAGAAAACTTTAGAAAATGCCTTTATAAAATTAATCATTTTTCTTTCCCCCAATCTGTTTTTTTTTCTTTTGATAGCAGAAGCTCTCTAAAAACGGACAGTTTAGACCTTCTACCATAAGTTAACAAAATTATCTAACATCTTAAACATTAACTTTTGGCAGTAAACTTCATATAGCTAGTAAAACGTACTGTACTTCTACTGTCAAACATTCTGCATGTTTCCTTTCCATTCAAGGTCATGTAATCATATGCATGCACATTAAGAAAGCATGTGACATGCAGTGCTCAAGCAAACCTGTATCCAGTCTATGAAACGTCCAACCTCCCGTCCAACCGCCTGCGTGTGTCCTGCTGCAACAATGTAATGGTTCTGTGCCGCGTTGAGCCAGTCTACCACTATTACATTGGCATCTTTCTCTCTGTCATACAGTGCTGCTACCAGCTTGGCAACCCAGCTCTCAAACAAACCACTCACCTAGCAAAATGAGGTCAGAAATGATTAACTGATTAACCCTTTTTATAGAATTATTTTTAAAAATTATATAGTGAATTTACCGTCCAACCATGTATCACCAGGAAAGTTTTGGTGGTACTGTTGAAATTACAGTTGCCCAAGGTCTCCTTATTGCCAGGCACAATATAACAGGTATCATCACCTGGCAAAAACGATTTTCTCAGGGAGAACTTGGCAAGAACATCACTGGCTTTCGTCTGGTGAAACTGGTTACTCAAAGGCTCCAGGAAATTATCTGTCAAAGAAGTTATAAAAGGATTAAAGGCTTTTAAATGACCCAATTAAGCCAACCAGTGGAATACAGCTTTCTATTTTCCAAAATGAATGTTTTTGGCTTGAAAGTGTAGTACAACATAGTAAAACTGCATAATTTCACAGGATTTAACATTGCTGTTGGATCTGGAAGCAGGGTCCTTAGTTCAACACCTGGATCTTGACAATGAAAATGAAGTAGAATTGCATGTTAATGTAAGAAAATACAAGCCTCTGATGTTGGTGCTAAAGGAGGGATACTAAAGCTTTGTGTGAGTAAACCACACACAGCAAGTACTGAGACCTCCTTTGACTGAAAAAGCAGAATCTAAGTGATTTCGTTGTTGCGTTGCTGCGATCAGGTCCAACGACAGCGACACTAAATCTAGACATTAGTTGTCCTACATGCCGGAAAGACCATATGGTCTACTAACTTACCACTCAGTGTGGCAGACAGCTCTCCCTCTAGAGAAGTTCCGCAGAGCACCGTGGACCCTAACAGGAGTACGACGAGACTTTTAACTGGGAAAATTCTCATGGCTTATTTTCTTTAGACAGTCGGGTATTATTCATGGACCGAGAGTTTAAAGAAATCGATTTCAAATAGAGTAAAAATGGAGGGAAAGGTCGCCTGTAAGTAGAGGAAAAAGAAGGACAGTGAGGGGAAAGCCTGTTTTTCCCCACCTGTATTCCGGCAAGTCCCGCCTCCTGCGCTGAGATTGGCTGGCTGCATCGCGCCACATTCGCTAGGATTGGATAATAGTTCATATTAGAAGCATATTAGAATATTTGGTGGGCCAATACATTTTTATTATTTCTTTTAATAAAACCTTTTTGTTTTAATCGTAACGTGGTTGTAACTCATTGACACCGTGACACTAAGAAACACTTGATAACATTAAAGTCTAAACCGTTCTTTGTACTTGTAGTGCCTGATCTGAAGTCTCTCTTTGGCTTTCTTTTAAGACATACCAGAAATGTTGCTGCAGTAGTTTAAGCCAGTATTGCCCAATCCTGTTCTCATGATCCAACTGTACAACACGTTTTAGAGTCCTTCTGCTCTTGCACAGCACTTTGAACTTTGGAAATGACTTAATGAACCCAGGAGGAATCTACAGGAGCATGACTGAGCAACACTGACACTGCTCTCCAGGCTCTTTTTAGCTCTGCTGCTAAGCAAGTCATTTCATATTCATTCTTGGCTAATGTGATCTTGTCTTCAGCTTGCATTAGTTAGACAGGTGTGAAATTGGACATACTTGGACCTTTTGGTTCCACTCTACAACTATGGAACCAGAAGGCTGACAAATATTAAGCTTAGACAATCATACAAACAAAAAAAAACCTGCCTCTAAACTGAATAAATGCAACACATATAAATTTGCCAATTTTTTCTCCTTGCATGTTTGAAGTCAAACATTTATTGGCTACAGTACAATTAACTCAAAAACAAACTAAGAACAATAACGCTGTCTTCCAATACATGGTTGGGAATGTTCTTTTTCATTGCTTATTTCCTTAAGCAACTCTCAACATTAAAATAAACTCTCAAGAGGTTCTGCCTGAGTTTCAAAGAACATCTTGGAAAGCACTTGTTGTTGCAAGGGGCATGTGATATCATTCAAACTGGCAGTCTCTGCTGCTGGCCAGCTTACTTAGCCATTAGAAGGGAGATGAATCATACACTTTTAATGAACCTGTTCCTCTGACATAGAGTTGTATGTGCATATGTGCTTAACTCCATAAAGCCCAAAGGACTGTATGTGGGTTCATAAAAAGATAATTTCTTAAAGGGGTCAGTTTACAGAGTCAACAGGCTTAAATTAGTTTTAGCTGCAGCGTGGTATTATTGACCCGAGTCCAAGTTCATAATTGTATAAAGAAAGCCAAAGCAATCATGGCTATTGTTTTTGTTTGTTTTATTTTATTGTCCATTGAATATACGACTAGCTCAATACCAGCACTGAAATTTATAACATGGGGTCCCTGATAGTACATTCCAATGCACAAAGCCACACAAAACCTTTAAGAACCAATTCAGTCAAGGCTTGATCATGACACAGTAGTCAAAAATTTCAAGAAACATTTTTTTTACAGATGTCCTCCAGTTATCCAAATAGTTTTGAGCTTACATACTTCATTTTGGGCAGTGGCGATATTGTCACCTGCCAAGATCACATGCTACTCAAAATAATAAGGTGCCTGTGGAAGCTGTTTAGCCTCTAAAGTTTCCACACATCTTCACTGCTCTGGAGAGTGCTACTGCTATAAGAAATCCAGGTGCAGAAACAACACTTTACCAAAACAGCTTTGTTGTTGGACAGCCATTGTATGTTCCTTGCCATTATCATTGACTGTATCTCTTAGGGTCCGTGTAAGCAGTGAGCCCATGATCCAAGAAATCCACAGTCTGAAAGAGTGGAGAGTGAATTTAAAAGGTACCTACATTTGTGGTGAAGCAGATGTTACAATATTGATAACATTGAAACCTTAAAAAAAAAAAAAAAAAAAAGTTAAAATAATTAGACCAGTGGTTGACAGTTCAAGCCCTCTAAGCTATTATCGTTTTTCAAGTCTACTGCTGGGAGACCATAGATACCTCTCCAGAACTATGATTCAAGACTTCAACAAATGAAGACTGGTGGATTTTGGTGTTATGATCAAACATGGAAGTACCTTAAGCTTAGATCCTCTTAATTTTATATGTTTACACTACCTGCATTGAGTTATGTCTAAACTGACTGCCACTTGTGTGAGCTGCAATAAAGTGCTTTTATTCCCAGAGTGAGTTTCCTCTTTTCCAAGAAAAATAAACTCTGGGTTTAAAAAAACAGGTTCAGTGGAAGAAGCACGTGAGTCCTACACTGTTTACATCTAACACATCTGAGCCATTTGGTTTGATTGGTTAGGCTGATTTTGTGGTGGTGTTCTTGTTTGTATGCAGATCTGCACCCACTTGTATAGCCAAAAGCAAGTGGCCTTTCAGGAGCTTTATTTTCAAGCCAAACAAAGGTCTTGCTAGGACCTGAGACTGCTCCAAAATCTTCCCTCACTGGCCTTCTCAGAATTCCATTTAACTTAGACCTTCTGTCTGTTTATGCCAGAATTCCCTTTTACTTCTACTGTTTGTGCTATTGCTGATAGAACATGACTCAGAAGAACTGTAAAAAAACCTAAACACATGAGCTAATACTTAATCAGACAAAACAGAAGTTTTTATTCTTGGTCCCATATTACTAGAATAGTTTTCCTACATCTACACAATATTGCTAAACTAAGAAGGCCCTGTCCTTATAGGATACAGGAATGCTAGCTCATACCTTTACTACTCTGTTGTTTTAGTGTAAATCTTAGCGAGCTTCAGTCAGTCCAAAACGCTGCAGTCCTTACAAGAATTTGACCATATCAGTCAAGTCTGTACTTTACATTGGATGTCAGTTACATTATGCTTTGAGTATAATATTCTTCTTCTAATATATAAAGTTCTCAACAGCCTCGCTCCTTAGTATCTCAGTGCACTTATCTTGTACTATGATCTGACATATGAACTCAGATTGCAAGGTACTGGAGCACTGACTTCTCAAGTAGACTTCATGTCTATGTTACCTTTTGGCTGTTCCTTTTAGTTATGCTGTAATAGCCAGACCTGCTGCACTCTAACCATATCATGCACTCTGCACACAAACCATATCAGGTTGTCAGCTTTTCTATTGAAGGTAATTGTCTGTATGTTTCTTTGCCTGAGCTGAATGACTTGGCAAACTGTGTGGTCCTCTGGTCCAACAAATCTAAATTTGCTACATTAGTGCACCTGACACAATTTGCACATCTGTGAAGACACCCTTAATGCAGATCGATATATAGGGGTTGTAGAGCAGTGCTGCCAGATGCTTATTTCAGAAAACACTGTTTGCATGCATTACAATTACATAGCTTAGTGGTAAAATAATCTGATGCAACACAGTCTGGGTCTCAACTTTTTTGAAATGTGTTGCTGGCAAAGGCTATAAATGAACTGAAATAAAAAAATAAATAAATCCCAGTAAAGCAGGTTGACATTATTTTTCTGTAATCGCACTTTGAGTAAGAGCAGCCAAGCTGGGCCCATAAAAGCTCATGCACAGCCTGCTAAGCAGTTATCAGCACATTAAATAGCAGACTTAGTTCTCTGAATACACACACATAAATTTTGATCATATTTTAAACAACTAGCAAAACATATTATCACTGCAATCATGGTATATGCTTTTTTAACCTTTACATTGTTTAAATGTATTGTTTCATTTATGATGTAAAAAAAGACATTATATAAGCAATAGAGATATTCAACATACTCTGTTTATTAAAATATTGTTTTTTATACAGTGCATTGTGTATTAATATGATAAATGAATCAAAAGGCAAACAGTTCACTCACCCAGGCAATCTGTATCATTTATACTAGTGGTTATAAAAATAAAGAGGATACGCATAACACATATAGAAAGAGATGGAGAGCAAAACATTAACATGGCATCATACAAGCCCAATGTACAAATATATACATTCAAATAAATAATCTGCTGCATTCATGACTTATGTGGGGCAACCCATTTCAATGGTCTTCCTCATTTCTGATCTTTACTATATGGTGCCTATAGCTTCTGTAAGTGTCCACTGAGCAATCATTGACTGATTTGATTTTACACAACTTTTGGTATTTCCATTGAGAAAAAATAAACATGTGGGGTATAAATGACTTCTTAACAGTTTACACATTAAAGCCACAATCACAGATTTCCTGATAAAAACCTCCTAAAATACTCAATAAATTAGGTATTCACAAAGGCCTGTATATCAAGAGCGCTGAATTACTTAATTGGCCACGCTTAAAATACTACAAATGGTTTCTGCATAGTTCTATCTGCATCATTGTTATCTGCATAGATTCAGACAAAATCAGTCTCAACTTGTTCTGTTTCGGTTCACTGTATTTGAGGAATTAGGCTTCTGAGAAGCAAACTCTGTTGTTGTTGGAAAATAGCATGCACCTGTAAAAAACTGGCTTCTGATTATGGCATTAAATGATGACTTAAGGGCCTGCATCTATAAAGTGACCTGTGCCCAACACAATGACCAAACACAGACAAATAAAGTGAAAATGTAGACATATATGATATATAACGATTAAAAAATATCTACAAGAATCGTTTTCATATATAGATTCACTGGAGAGAGTTATTAATCTAACAGTGGTCACCACATTGAGTGATTCCTGTGTAGCAAAGAAATGAGTGTTCAGTAGGTAGAACGGAGTTAGAGATGTCTGTAGTGAACTATGCGAAGAAATGATCTTTAATTATCTGTCAGGTTTCTGAGGAAAAGATGTGAAGGTAGATCTGAAGGATATTTCACAGTACAAACAGTCATAGTGGTGCAGATTCAGCCATGAGCACTGACCATTTTGAATAGTAGATAAATTCTATAAAGGTGCTGTTGAGGCCACAGCCTCTGGTTCCTATCACCACCATTGTAAAGAGTAAGTTTGTCTACAATACAAACTCAGAATGAATGATGCAGAAATGCAGAAATGCTGAATGACATACTTAATTATTATGTAAGATTAATAATTGAACAACAGGAGTGGAATTTAACAGGTTAAATTCCAACTGAGAACTCTAGTAATCTAGTTTTAAAAGCCTTCCCCCTTTCTCCCCCTTTTTTTCAACAGTAGGTCTTGCCCGTATAACAGATCGACATATATAGAAAACCCTGCCATCACATTTTACTTAGCATTGTCAACTGCTTCAACGTGCTTAGAGAACACTCAACATTTGACTTTTTTTTGCTATTCAGGTAGATGTCCAGTAAGATATGATGCTTACTGACAGGTTATAAGCATGCTACTGTATTTCCCTCATGGCGAGTCACTCGGCCTCATCACCAACTCAGAGGCACTTTGGTAAACCTGAAGAAACCCTGTCAGCTAAGTGCAGCTCAACATAACACCCACTTTGCCTTCTGTGCAAGCGGTGCATCGTTTATTAACTGCGCTTTGGTTTGACCAAAGCAGACAGAGATTCAGTACACACGTTATAACAGTGTAACAGTTTACTTACATATAAGTACATATATATTGCATAACAATAAGACTTAAATCTTTCATCTGAAAAAATATTTCATAGACAAAGAGACATGATCAGGATCAAATCCTTCCATAATTCAGCCACTGAATCAGAACGTTAATGGGGGAAGAAGGTTAGCAAGAAGGTTAGCAGAAGGTTCTGATTTTTCTAGATCACATTCTTGCTGTGCTTTAGGCTTCAGTGACCTTGGATTATTATTTTCTTAAAGTAAAAAAGTACTGAGCGGTGTTAAAAATGGCTTTTTGATTTGAAAACTGCTCAGCAGTTAAAAAAAGTACATTTCCTTGCAGGATGCGCTAATGGATGAGGATCTTTTGTGTAATTTGCTACTATTCAATGACGCACTTGGAATCAGAACATACAGAAACTGTGCAGTCTCTACCAGTCCTCTTCTCAGCAGGCTTGTCCTGGGCTCCAGCAAAAGGATGAATGTGTGAGTGCCTTATTCTGTGATCTTCTTGAAGGAACTGCCCTGCATCTTCAGCTTGTGCAACCTGCCAATACCAATATAAGGAAACAGTATATATGCATAACGCAGAAACAAACCATGTATGCAAATGTTTTTAGTTAGCAAGTCAACAAGAAAAGGAAATTTGGCATTACCTTTCATTCTTGTGGCTTGACTGAGCCTCCTTGTCTTTCACAAACACTGCAGCCTCCCCACCACGAGCAAGGTAGGAAAACTCACCTTCTTTAGCAATGAAGATCACTCTGAAAGAGGAAACGCCCATTAATGTCTTAAAACTAGGCTTGTTATTCAGTTATTAATATGTACAATTCAGTAACCTGAAAATGAACCAAGGGTTTTGTTTCACTTACGAAGTATGTACCAGTTCTACTATGTTTGGCTTAATGGAAATTCATTTTTAAACCTAAACGTCTTGCACATAAATAAATTATTACCTGGATTGTGTTTCTCCTGATTTGATGCGTAGTTTACGGATATGGAAGGTGTCGGGATTCCACCATGGCCAGCTAATGATTGTGTCCTTCTCCCAAACCAGTTTCACCATCAGCAGTTCCCCAATGTCCACATCCGTAGTCAGCAAGAACGAGACAGTGGTGTTGGTATTCAGAGCAGGCCTGAATAATCACAGAAAACCCAGCATTACCACCACCACTACAAACAAACCCATCATTATCACTATGGTCTTCAAATCCAGAAACCCAATTTCAAAATATTAAATATCAATATTAAAATTAATTTACATGCTTTAGTGTCACAAAAGCACATTATCTTTCTTGTACGTTGTTTTTCTCTCTTGTATACTTTGGACTTTACAGAGAGTTTATATGCAGGAATGCTATAAAACACTACAGGAAAGGGAAAAATTGTAAAACCATAATAGGCACTCCTTCTTTTTAAGGAAGCTCCAAGCTTCTTTGTGTGTGCCTTTGTAACTCCAGTATGTGATAAAGACTTAAAAACATACATGACTTAAAACTTACAGAACATAGGGAATGTTTTCTTTCTCTCCAGTGTATCCATACAGGGAGATCTTCACGGGCTGGTCAGTATAGCTGATCTTGCTCTTGCTAAAAAAATGGACTTTTACTTGGTAGTGGAAAACTGTAGGAAGAACAAGGTTGTATTTAGAAGCAGTCTGGTTACATGGCCAGCAGAAACTGAGATGGAAACATCTCCAATGAACATTAAGCATAAGATCTGGGAGTAATTTGAAAGGAATCTACTTTAGGCATGTAAACTTGATGGACCAGCTGGTGTCCCACAGGTGCTCCTATTTCTAAATAAGACTTTTAATAAGCCACTGTAATGCCACATCATTAGAGCAAATAATCTCTAGATGTGCTAAAACCAGATAATGACCTCTACAAATCAACTTTTACTGGAAACGGCAGGTGCCATCATTACTATTACTATGAACCTTTGAGCTACTTATCCTGTGGTACATTGTCATGAAATAGACTCGGTTTTGGAAGGAATAACTAGTGCTTCATTAATTTAACAATCTTCCTTTAGTAGCTATTTTATTCTCATAATTATAGAAGAACAATGTTGTATTCCCTTACCTTTGTATGGCATCATCTCTCTGGTCTTCATAAACATTTTGCTGCTCCTGCGACTGCGCACCTTGGTCACATCATAGCCAACCTTGCTGCAGCGGTTCTTCCGGCAGCTGAGGCACACACCCTTGTTAAAAGTGTCCTTGGAGCTGCAGCGGTATGCCATGCTTTGCTGCTCCACATTGACTAGTGAGTCAATAAAAAGGTGGATGGAGCGCTCATGGGAACACTTCACAATCTGATCCATGTCTTTAAGTAAAAATAAGAATACAATAAAATCTGTAATTACAAAGGTACAATTCAACTACAATGCTGTTGTTTTCTGCCTTTATTATTTTTAATGTTTGTTTTCTCTACATTTGAGTCTCTGCTAACTCAGAAAGGAAAAGAGCTCCCCTGCCAGCTGTAGTCAAAGTGCTTATAATGAAGGCAAAAATAAAAAAGGAACTCACTTCTCAAGCCTGTGGTAGCCACCATCATCACAGTGTTCTGCAGATTGCACCCAGGCTGGAAAGTTCCCCCATTGGGGTAGATGTCCACATGGCCCACAGGTCTCTGGATGCCAATGCTGCGATCAGGAGATCCACGAGTGTTGGTGTGAAGCACGTCCACAAACAGGGCGTCGTCAGGGGAAAGTGTGCTCTGAGCGTCTGCATATTCAAAGCTTGGGCCTGCTGGATCCAAACCTGGAAAAGTCAAAAACAAAGAAAAACAAGCATTGGCGCCCAAGTCAGTCAACATTTTAATGCAAATAACAAAGACATTAATGCCAATACCTGATCAGCTATTAATTAACAAGTTCATAGCTCACTATAGCAGAGGTGTAACCATTTAATGCCACCTGACTTAACAATAATATGAATATGTGTTAAAGAGTTTTGTTCACCTGTGATCCTGTTGACTTTGTTTCTCATTAGGAGTCCTGCAATCCCTGCTACATGAGCACCAAGACTGTAGCCTAGGAGATGGAGCTTCTCCCATGGGTACTGAAGTTCAGACTATTAGGAGCAAAAAAAGAGAGAATAAAATTAGATGACGGAGGAATGTGTTTATCCACACATAAACAACCCCTGCATGTGCACATATTGTTATATAAAACACTGGTCATATCAAACCTAGCATTGTTTTCTAGCAACTCTTTACATGTGAACATTAAATGACCAGTGAGCTGACAGAAGTGGACCAAAAATAACACTTAATAATCTGTTTATATTAATGTACGTTAAAGCTAAGAACTTTTTCCTTTCTACTATATGGCTACCATTTTTTTAAGGTATTAGGCTCGGTTATGACAGTGACACTAAAACTGGCTATTGAATGTCTACAGAAATGCCATTACAAATATTAATAACAATCCCAACAGACCTGTAACCAGTTGACAAACTTGGCCACATCCTTTCCCACCAGTTTGGTGTAGGCAGCTGAGGTTGGGTAGTGTTGTTGTGCTCGGACGAGCCAGTCCACCACAATAACATTGGCTGTAGGCTCACGATCATACAATGCCGTCACCAGCTTAGGAACCCAACTCTCATACATTCCTGTGACCTGAGTACAGGGCAGGCTGGTCAGTTTTTGGTTAAACAGCTCATTTACAATGACGTATGCTTAGTATACTAGTATGAGTCACATAATATAGGTTTTCACATTATACAATAACAAAATATTACAAACATTTTCTAAAAAGCACAGAGAATGTTGCCTTTGTACTTTGCACTCACCGTCCATCCATGAATGACTATGAAAGTTTTGGTGTCCTGATTGAAATTACACTCTTTAATAGTTTGCTGCTGGCCAGGGACTATGTAGCACAGGTCATCTTCAGGTTCATCACTGCTTCTTAGTGCAAACTTGGATTCAATGTCACTAAAGTCCACCATCCACTCTGTAGAGTTTGCTGTAATGTTGCCTGTGCAAATACAAAAGTTGGCATTAAGCAGTTCACAGTACATACCCTGTAACAATGTATATTTATTTCTCACTTTAAAAAGTATGTAACCTGGTTGCCCTGTCAGTTTTAATTAATAAACTACATTTGTGCTGCTATAATGATATTTATAACGCACAAAACTGAGCCCGTCTGAACGCGTCTATTCCTTTTATGTAGATAAGAGGCCAATTCAAAAATACATGTGAACAAAAATAGCTGGTGAAGAGTTTAATTAGGACCGTCAGAGTCAGTCCTAGGATTTTGCGTTGTTATTTTAAATCCGAGTCCTTCTCCTGCATACTTGCACGAGTAAATTACTCGTATGACTCTTTCAGGTCAGCCTCAGAACAGTGACTCAGCTTTGAGCTGCAAAAAAACGGAACCCTCTGCTCAGCAAAGACCGCTGGAAAGAGAAAACATGCAGACTACTCAAACAGCACAACGCACTTTTGTGTTGTGGAGCAATAATGAAAAAACGAGTACTTACTGAAAGTAGCTGTCTCAATTGCTGGGTCAACTGTTGGCTGAACTGTCGATTCAAAGCTTGCAAAGGTGCTCGCAAAATGCATGCAAATAACAAGCAGGAAAGTGCTTTTCCCCCCCATGTTCTTACGCTTTGAGTGCTTAGCGATTCAGTTTTTTATCGGCAGTGCTGCAGTTTTTAAGCTCTTAGTCCAGTGATCAGTGTGCAGCCTTGCGGTTCTTATAGATGACAGTGCGGAAAGTCTGTAGCGGTTCCCTGCGCCGGGACGCCTGGCTTTATGCTCCAAGTAGGACTTCATGCAAATGACTTGCCCCTTATTGGCCAGCTAAAGAAATGCTAGGCGGGGCTTATCTGGTATTTACATTCATTTACAAAAAGGAGTGCTTAAACGCACTTAATTTAGACGGTAGAACATTCAGAGACGGATAAGATATGGCGAATGTGTAACATTTATATAAATAATACTTTGTTGTAATTCATAATGTATTATTAATGTACTGTTTACACCTGAGAGCACTAATGTGTTCTCATGAGCTCAAGCTCTATTTGTCCTTTGCCCCCTATGAAACGGGAACTAATCAATAAGGCAGAAATTCACATGTTCATATTCAAATTTACTATAGCAAATCTGAAGCACTGTTAAAAAAATACATTAAAAAGCTTGTAATGGGGCTGGCTTAAATTTAAACAATTTTTAGACTCTTAGCTTACAATCAGAAACTAAATTAATTTAACAGATTTTTTTTACAGTGAATACTTAAAAGCACTTTAATAATCAAAGTCCACATGTGTCCTATGTCAAAAGGAAAAACATGGACATTCATTTTTATTTTATTAACCATAATTAAAAATAAAACCCATACAGAATCAGCCCAGGGCATTGTTTATCAGTCCACCTATTTACATTCACCCACTTCTTGTTTTGTTTGATCTCATCAAAAAGTAAATACACAATCCATGTTTGTTTAATTGATTGTGGTACAGTCTGGTCTATCCAAAAGAACACCACTAGCACTGACACCAAGGTCTTTCAGCAGCACTGTGAGTAAGCAGATCCCCATTGAGCGACTTAACCTACTCCAGAGAGCGAGAGAATGTCAAAAAGAAAATCATTTTATTTTGGGGAGACGGCCAATGGGTGTGCGAGGAAGTCTTGTCTGCTATTGGCCAGAGAGTGGTGAGCAGAGCATAGGCTGACAGACATCTAAAACCTCTACTGAACAAGGGCTACATACATGTGTCTGGGTTCTCACATAGATGTGTGTGTGTTCTTGTCTTGCTATATTTGTGGGGACCATTGAAAATGTTTTGCTGGTCCTCACACCAAATCACATTTTTTGGAGAATCTAATAGAGCAGAAATGCCTTTTGGAGACGTAGATCAGGGTTAGTATTAAGCAGCTACAAAATTGGCAGAAACCTACAAATGTCCTTACAAATCTTGCTGACCAACATGTGTGTGTATCATTGTGTGTGAACATGGTGAGAGTTTCTACTACAACTTATCATTTAGTTCAACATTTAAACTTCGTACTAAGAGAAGGGTTACAACCCCCTTCACTGATACCGTCCAAGTACACGTACACATACAGAGAGATGACTCCTAAATGTTACAGTGCTGTTAGCTTTTATTGGAGCCATGTGTTCATATGGACTCCACATGCATGTATGTCAGCTAATACATCATGACCCTCCAATATGATCCACACAACTGCTGAGAAATGCACTAAGAAGCTTAATACTGCTGGTGCAGAGAACAAGCTGTGAGCCTGAAACAAAGCAGAGAAAGCCTGAAAGCTAAACTGGCACTTTACCGCACTGCTTGGCTGTAAAGCAAAAGCTGTTTTTTGTGAAACATGCTTCGAAAGATATTTGAACATCTAACATCTCATTTAAGAGGAAGTGTAGTAATGTATATCTTGATAACTGACCTCAATGGTCTAAAACATTCCTGTGGTACTGATTACTAGAAACAGTGATTTTGCTTATGTGGTACAAACTTTTGCATATGACTATATATACATACACTCACACATTCAAAACAAAAAGTTGTATACCTTCAAATAAATGCACAGGGAAGTAATACAAGTACAGGGAACAGCAGCAATGTTAATTCTGAGTAGGGCTTAACAGTTGAGTCTTTTACTCGTACGTAATCAGACGTAAACATGGCTACATTGTGTTTGATAATGAACAACTTTTGACTGTCTTTGGTGGGGCATGATTAGAGAAGCAAACCCGGTGGTTTCTGGGTGTGTACTGCCTAATCTGTACTGTAATGTTAAAGGCTTAGCTGCTGTGTAATTAACAAGAAGAGTAACACTGCTAGCAATCATCAAGTAACATGACTTTTATCTAAGACTGGCTGTGGTTTCCTGCCAACTCATCTGGGAACACAAATGTGATGACCAACGACAGAATGGCTATCCCCAAACTCAAACTTCCCTCCATTTGTAAGGGGCAGTCATGGGCTGGAGGTAAGGGAGCCAGTCTTGTGACTTGAAGGTTGGTAGTTTGCTGCCATAAACTAACAAGATATGATAGAGGTGCCCTTGAGCAAGGTGCCTAACCCCCAACTGCTCTCTTGTCGCTTTGGATAGAGCTGCCCACCACTCCAGGCAAGTGTGTGTGTTCACTAGCGTGTTTGTATGTGGATGTTTCACTTCACAGATGGGTTAAATGCAGTATACAAATTCTTTCTGTTTTTCATTTGTTGTAAACATTCCTAATAAAAGTCCATTGCAGTTTAACGCTACTAATCTAAACAATTTGAAACATAAACAAGTCTACAAACACCAACTTCGCCCTGGTTATGAACTGCTTTGAGATTCTTATATACAGAAAAGCTGTTAATCACAAATATTTGTGAGAGGCAAACAAATTTAAGCCACCTGTGGGAGCTTTGATTCTTTGAAGGCAAAGACTTGCAGGCCTCAGAGCTGAAGCTGCACAGTTTTTCAAACTGCTCTGCATTTTGAGGTGTTTGATTACAACTGAGGCACCCATAGCTTGAGCCTGGGCTGGAAAGGTTGCAGATGTGACATCAGGTCACTTGCATTTTGAAATGATAGCATTGCAAGGCTCCTTTCCCTGTGGAGAAGGGGTCTAATGCCATTTGCAGCTGAAGATGGTGCAAGTGTGTCTGCCTGCAACTGCAACCCCCTGGAGCAAGCCCAGAGGGAGTCCATGTCTGCTCTGATAAGACATTATTACAGACTGCTCACTCAGCACAGGAACTTTTTTTGTGCTTCAGAAAACAGTTAACATTAACTGTAGGACAATCCAATAGCTCCATTAAAGAGCCTAGCAAGATCATTAAACTGTTTTACTGACATTTAGTTCTGTACAGAAGTCAGAGATTATCAATGTATTTCATTTCTTCTCAAATCAGCCTGTAGATTTAGTTTTTTTTTTTTTACAAAACATGTTTAATTTAAAAGTGTACAGAGACGCATGAACAACTAAGACTAAGATATTACCCTTTACCTTTATTACAGCTTTTTTTATTTCTTGGGGTTTGTCTGTTTTCCACACCTACTAGGTTCAGTCTTAAAAGCTGGCTGCTTTGAATTACTAATGTAGTCTCAGTTTCTTTTCTTAGTAAGAGTTTTCACACATCCTTTCTTACCCATTGGAGAGTCTTCTTCTCACAGAGGAACGAAAGACAAAAACAGCTGTGGCTCTGAAGTATAAGTGAAGGTTGGCTGTCTCTCTTTCACAAATGAAAGCTTTAGGAGCTGTTTATCTGATGGGGATAATTAAAGTGGTAGTAAAGCCCACAAAAGTAAAGAGAGAACAAATGGAATATGAAAACAGTTGATATTATATTTAGTACCGGAGGCTTTTGTGCCATTTTCTGTTAGAAATATGTCATATTTTACACTGTAAAAATTAAATCTGCTATTAAATAAGCAAAAACACATTTTCAGTGCTTTGGAACGTTACTGTGTCACTGGTCACTTTTATGCACAAGAAAACAAAGCAAGGCATATTTACATATACAGTATATTTAATAACAATTTTCTTTAGAATAAAACGTGAGGTTATAATTTTGAAGTGAAATTGTCTGTAACACTTAAATGAATGTAATGCAGTTTTCTTAGAGAGATTATGGATTTCAGTGTGATCACAGAAACAAGTTACTTATAGCACTTTTTTTAAAAGTGGAATTCAATAATGCTTTTATAATTTTCCAAACCTTCTGAAACTTGCTTAGAGAGGTACTCCCACACTAAGCACAGAGGAATTCCATCACATGCTGGCAAAATCACACTGAGGAAATGTGAGCTTCACTGTTTTGATTGCACTGCTGCACTGTTTACTGAAAAGTGACTTTAAAAGCTTAAGAAGACTCTTAGCTAGGCACTAAATATGATTGGACTGAATTGCACACAGTTGTAGAGTACCAGCAAATGTATATTTTTTCAGTTCTAAAGGTCCAAAATATAGAGCGGTTAAGCCTATTCATCTCTCATCCCTCTGGAAGGCTGGGAGGGGTTAAGAGCTCATGGACAGCTGGTGTCTAATGAAAACATTTGTGTAATTTCCAGTTTGATGCTACTCATACACTTGTGCTTTTACCTTGGTAAGTCACTGTGGGATGCGCTTGAACTGTTAAATTCAAAAGGATGCACAAGGATGCTCTATATATTCTCTAAGCTTTATACTCAAGTAGCTGTTCTGATCAGTGTACAGTTTAGAAGTGGAGTACCTTTGCTTACTTTTTCAGAATAATTAAATCATGAAGACGTAAGCAAAGTCACTCAAACTGTTTAATGTCAAATAGTTAATTGTAGAGAAAATTGTACAGCACAAAAACAGCCTGTTTATTTACAGTATGAAGTAAACACAGAATCTACATGTGTTTTCTGAGCGATTTTGACAATGGTAAAGTAGTAGTGAGTCTGAACAAATAACTTTATTTAACTTTAACGAACAACTTTGTTTACCTATTAAACAGGGTCAACAATATCTCAAAACTATTGTACATCTATGTCTCCAGGATTACCCAAGGCCAGGTTTATTTACCTTCAAGTTTAGCACCTTTTATATACTGGATTCAAAGTGCTTTATGAATAGGGAAATACAAAGATAATTAAAAAAATAAAAACACATTGGAGAATAAAAACAAAGGTAAATGAGTTTGTTCCATGTTCTCTGTCAAATGGGTTCATTTGTTTAAATCTCTTTAGTAATAATTTGGTAGTAACTTTGATTTCGGTGGAAGCGCTGTATGACTGTAACTAACTACACTTGGGTTTAGTGTGAGTGCTAAGTCGCACAGTGTGCTGAGGTACAGAGAGCCTAGGAAACAAGCCTGGATGAGGTTCGCTACAAATGCCTATCAGCGGGCGCCTGTGTGTTCTGCATGATACTCTGACTGTGCACTCTTTATTTCTCTCTCCACAGCAGAACCCCCTCTGTTGGAAATGCAACATCTGTTCTGCCACATGTTTCTCACAACTCCTGATGTGTCACACACAAAGAGAGGCTTCATGCAGCCTCGACAGTCTTTGCTCCCTCAGTTGGTATGGCATGGTAAAGTAGTAATTCTTCTTAAACTATGCAAAATAGAAATGCACCTTATATTGAGTAATTCTGAGACATAAAGACACATGGAAATGTTTTTCTTTTTACTTTTGAAATCATAGTATGATTCTTATAACACCAGCCCCCTCAGTTAAGCTAGAATTTGAACATATTTTCCATGTTCCATGTATTTTCCATATTCAAAATTCAAGCCGTTATTGTAAAATGCACAGAGAACAGTTACAATGCACACTATATAAACTTATAAGAACAAATAAATAAATATAAAGTGAGTTTGTGTGTGTGTGTGTGTGTGTGTGTGTGTGTGTGTGTGTGGGTGGTCTTAGGACACTTTAGGTCTTCATTTAGCTGTGATATTGTAAATAAATATATGAAGTGGTAAAACGAGCAATGTGCTCAGATATAAGAAGGTGCACTTAAAGCATTTTTATGTACTCACACAAGCTTTACTCTGTCCAGTACTGTGAACTTCTTCCTACCCAACAGCAACTCACAAGGGAGCCTGAAACAACTTCTCTTTCACAATACAAACCCAACTTTTTTTGTTCGCAAGCTGAGGCACCGTTATTCCACATCCCACACCCAAGCTTTCCTCAAGGACGGATTCCTTGGAAACACTATCAGGATGTTTTCATAGTTTTTGTTGACTTAGTGCTGGCACCCTGGAACTAGAGCTGATATTCCATTTCTGGAGGTGCAGTGCTTCGGAACTACCGCAGCACGACTGTAGAAAATAAGGCAGATCCTCGTTTTCTTTAGATCACTGTAATGCAGAGAAATATCCTCAGTGTGCTGCTTTCTCTTCTCACGGTGTGTTATTATCCAAGCCATGAAAAGTTCAAGCCCAAGTAGCTCTCCTTGTATTTCGACTGGTGAGGTGTGAGCAGTTGAGGAGTGCTAGTTAATGCAAATTACATTGCAAGTAGACACTGAAGATTGGTGCCTGCTCTGAACAATAGAGAAACCTGGATTTATTGTGTTACTGCATATATTACAAAAACTATAGGATGTTCATGCTTAAAGCGGCCATCTTCTTTCATGCTCTAGGACAAAACTAATGAGCTTTCGAAATTCACTTGAGGAAAGAATGTTTACCTTAGAAGGAAACAGACAGACCGGCAAAGCAGCTGTGTTTCTAATCACAGACACTGCACTTCATTCCAGACAAATGTAAAGCACATGGAAGCGATGCTTGATGTGTTTCTCGAAACTCTCAAAATACTATGCATCCATAATATCAGTGATTTACTGGTTGACTCATCATACACTGTGGTGTTAACATATCATCAGAGACTTCCTTTAAGTCTTACTATCTTATACGCAAGAAGCGGGCAACGTTTGTTATTTTTAGTGTCACAGCTCCCTCTCTGGGTGAATTTAAATACTACAACAAAAAGCCTACCACTAGTTAAGGATAATAAAACAAATAAATAAGTATCTGTATCACGTATTTTTTATTTTGCACTTTTCAACACCACATTTTATTAACAATAAAATTAAAGCTCTTTTGGGGTACAGCTAAAGTATAAAACATCTTTTATACACTTATTCAAATACTGAACTCCACTGCCTTCATTTTTTTAATAAACTTCGTATTAAAATCTGCCCTATTTATGCCCTATCAGTATGTTAAACACGTGTTTAATAACCAAATCATTATAGCCTTGTTGTAGGCTATAAACAATTTTAATTCTTTCGGTTATTCACCTTTTAAACCACTTCCCCCTACAGGGGGTTACAGGGGGTGCTGGAGCCTATCCCAGTGTTCTTCGGGTGGAAGTCAGGAAACAACCTAAACAGGCGCCCACTCCATTGCAGAGCAAACATAAAGAAATACCCTTAGTATAAACAACCCTTAGTTTGCTGTATGCATACAGACATCTGTCTGATTAACATACTACTGTCAGACAGATGATATATATATATATATATATATATATATATATATATATATATATATATATATATATATATATATATATATATATATATATATATATATATATTTGTGTGTGTGGATTTGTTTTGCTCTTTCTGTTGTGGTTGCAGTGTTTTCGCGTTGCGCACGTGTGTTTACGTCTGAACTGGTGACTGAATCTCCCGCTAATGAGGTTTGATGGACAGGTGAAATCTACCTATTGCAAACTCTGGTGTGGATCTGGCAGCCAATAGCAACTTTTAGGGGGCGGGACTAGCTCGCACGCATTCGGGTAAGGATTATGGCGGCGTGGACGTGGACGAGCAGAAGCTTCTTCACCACACAGCAAACTTCGAGCAGTATACAAGCGTGCGACAGGAGTGACAAATGCGAAGCTTTAGCCGTTCGTGTGACGATTAAAAAGCTACGAGGAGCCGGTGCGGTTACTAGAAGACCGGTTTACGTGTGAGCGAGTGCAGAGGCTGCTGCTGCTGGTTTTCCATAAGGAGTTGATGTTGCCCACTCCCGGGTGGGTTGTGAGTGGAAGGTTTACTCGATTGAACAGTACCACTCGCTGTATTGGTCGGAGTACTGTTCTTTGTCTCTCCTTTCAGCTGGCATGGTTCTGTGAGTCACGCGGTGTTGGCGGTCGACAGGGCGCGCGCGCGCTGTTCAGCAGGAGAGACGGATGGTGGAGAGCCCGCGTCTTGGCTATCCAACTTGCAGCTTGGATTGTACCGTTTAGGGTTTGAGTCTCCTGAGAGGTTCCACTAGAACGATAGAGTTAAAGGATTGAACTACATTGCTCAGTGCAGCCTTCAGCTAGCTAGTTTATTGGTATTAGTTTTGGGGGCTGGTTAGTTCAACATTTTATTTGAGCTTTATATGTAGGTGGTATTTGAGGATGCAGTTTTACTTGCTTAACTAACGGTTGGAACTAATTAAGTACAGTAGGGGATTTAGGCATTTCCTTCCATTTGGGTTTGCAATTGCCCTGGTTCAGGCTCCCAGGGTGAGACAATGTACTGTGGGCCAAACTGTAGTTGATGTTGTCCTGTACCTACTGTTTGAAGCCAAGTGTGCTCTATTTTAGATTAGGCATTTTCTGTTTGCTGCAGTATTTTAAGAGGGAGTGCTGTTTCTTTGAATTGCTTTATTTTGTGTTTTATCTGATTTGTTGATAAAATATTTTCAAATTTAACTTTGTTCTGTTCTGAATTGCTTACCACCCAGATTAAAGGAACTTTGTGTGTTTTGGAGGCTTCAGGGCTCTTATAATCCTAGGTGGTGTAGTTGGCTGCAAACTCTCTTTGGGACCTGACTGGCATCACAATACAACCTTTAGTTTGATGAGATATTGTTTATTTTTTCAGTTTTAGATGACATGCAAATAAAATCGCTGGTGTAAGGATAACCATCCAGTGAACATACTTTAATCAAGCTTGGTGATTGAATTTGAGTATTTCAAATAACAGAATCACTGCAATCCTATACCATTATCATGTCATCTGGCCAAACTAAAAGTTGCAATATGTTCAACAGTGTTACTAGAGCTGTGTGTCATCAGGATGTCTCGCAGTATCAATTTATTAAATATAAAAGTCAACTCAAACCAAATCACATCTGGGCAGGCTAAACATTGCAGTATGTTTGTCAGATGGAACTAAAATTCAACCAAATGTTGGATGTCTGTACACTAAAAGTGATTTTACATCTGTATGTCATCTGAATGTCTCACAGTGACTTCACAAATCTAAAAAAATGTTATCAAATGTCACCAGATGTATGTCTGTACACTACAAGCAATAATAGATCAGATTAGATTATATTAGATATATAGGTGTGCCACAGTACTAATTTATGAAATACAAAAGTGAACAGAAATTCTACTGTGGTATACCTTACCAAACTAAAGGTTGTTGCATGTTTGTCAGATGGCCCTCTGCACTGCAAGTAATAGTAGATCTGTATCATATGGAAATCTCACAGTAGTCATTTTTAGTAATTAGTCATTTCTAGAAGCCCTTGGTTTAGAAACATTCATGTGCTATTTTTGCAAGTAGCCTATGTGACATGGGATGTGGAAATGATAATGCAGAGGGAAATGTCAGCCGCTTAGATTTTAGCTTTCATTTGTATGACTATAGCAACAAATCAAATAAACCAGAAAAGTACATTTCCAGAGTGATTGCGCAGCTTAAGCTTGTTGCTAAAGTGTTGCTTGCCAGTTTCTATGGTATCCCAGGTGGTTGCTGAGTCTTCTTAGGCAGTTGCTTTGGTGTTGCTATGCGATTGCTAAGGTATCCCAGGTGCCTGCTATCATATTCCATTAAGTTTCTATGATCTTGCTAGGCTGTTATGGTATACCAAGTGACTGCTGTTCAATTTCTGTGGTATCCCAAGTGGTTGCTAAGCAGTTGCTGTGGTGTCCCAGATGAATTCTATGGTGCTGCTAGTTATTGATTAAAATAAATGGGACTCTATGGGAGGAATGAGGGATGAATAGGTGAAGGAGTATGGGACCTTATACCTGTGCATTAGAGCTTGGGCACATTTACATTTACATATAAGGCATTAAGCAGATGCTCATACCTACAGAGAAGAAATGTAATTGTGAGTGTAAGTGCAAAGAGTGTTTTACAAAGAGATGGGTCTTCAGTCTGCGCTTAAGGACTGCAAGAGACTTAGCCAGTGGGAGTTCATTCCGTCTTCTGGGGGCTAGGACGGAGAAGAAGGCACCTGTCTTCATTGAGTACATGAAGTTTGGTAAATGTCAGGCAAAGAAAACAATGGAGTATGTGTATGAGCAGGGATAAATGGGAGCATATACTGTAGGAGGAAGGAGGGATAAATAAATGATACATAGAGGAGTGCTTTGGGACCTTCCCTGAATAACTACATTCAGTTTGATGGCTCTCAGGCCATGAAAACAATAGGGTTTAAGTGGGGCCAAAAAGGAATGGGACTCAAATGATGGACGGGAACAAAAAGACAAAGAGACAAGTATGGGTCAGACCAACATTAAATTTGTGCTTGGATGTCTGCCCTGAGATTTCTACAGAGTGGTGTCTGTCGGTCAAGCAGAAGTACAGTAGCTGGATGTGTACTTTACATTCTTAAAGTCTGATCAGTTTGCTAAATTTCCTTCGGGATCAATAAAGTATCTATCTATCTATCTATCTATCTATCTATCTATCTATCTATCTGATCAAAAAGCTGTATACAAGTACATGTGACAAGACGTTTTACCCTAAAATCAGTATAATTCCGACTATAAGAATAATAATCTCTATTTTACTTATGACTTTTATTAATTGCATTATTACTAGTCAAAACGGAATCATTAAATGTTATGTGGACCTGAGAACATTACAAGGGGACCTATATTGGTAGGCTGGATCTGAATTTCGCAGAGTTCAAAACATTCTTTGAGGTCAAGGTGCAAAATAAGTTGGTTCTTGGGAGGTCCAGAACCTGCTAATTTTGCCAATGTTCCAAACGTTTGGTGAAAAAGTGAATTATTACTTGTTTCTTAAAGAAAGTAACATCTTAATTAATGTGTGGAATGCCTACTAATAAAGTTGCTATGTCTGAAATGGTGCACTCATTTACTCCTTCACTGATCACTGTCCTACACTGCTCAAAAAAATAAAGGGAACACTTTTTAATCAGAGTATAGCATCAACTCAGTTCAACTTCAGGGATATTGATCTGGTCAGTTAAGTAGTAGGGAGGGCCGTTAATCAGTTCCAGCTGCTTTGGTGTTAATGAAATTAACAACAGGTGCAGTAGAGGAGCAAAAATGAGACACCCCCCAAAACAGGAATGGTTTAAAAGGACGAGGTCATTGTCATTTTCTCCCCCCTCATCTTTTCCCACTGATTTTTCACTAGTTTTGCAGTTGATTTGAGTCAGCATCACTACTAGCACCATGGTGCGGTACCTGGACCCTACAGAGGTTGCACAGGTAGTCCAACTCCTGAAGGACGGCACATCAAATGGCACATTTGCCACAGGACACCAGAATTGGCAGATCCGCCACAGGCGCCTTGTGCTTTTCACAGATGAGAGCAGGTTTTATCTAAGCACATGTGACAGACGTGACAGGCTCTGGAGACGCCGTGGAGAATGTTATGCCACCTGCAGCATCATTCAGCATGACTGGTTTGGTGGTGGGTCAGTGATCTTCTGGGTAGGCATATCCCTGGAAGGATGCACAGACCTCTACAGGCTAGATAACGGCACCCTGACTGCTATTAGGTATCAGGATGAAATCCTTGGACCCGTTGTCAGACCCTACGCTGGTGCAGTGGGTCCTGGGTTCCTCCTGGTGCACAACAATGCCCAGCCTCATGTAGTGAGAGTATGCAGGCAGTTCTTGGAGAGTGAAGGAATTGATACCATTGACTGGCCCACCGGCTCGCCTGACCTATATCCAATAGAACACCCTGGGACATTATGTTTCGGTCCATCCGCCACCAGGTTGCACTTCAGACTGTCCAGGAGCTCAGTGATGCCCTGGTCCAGATCTGGGAGGAGATCCCCCAGAACACCATCCGTCGTCTCATTAGGAGCATGTGGAGGCCATACAAACTACTGAGTACCATTTTGAGTTGCTGCAATGGAATGTGGGTTAAATGGACGAGTCTGCTGCATCATTTTTTCACTTTGATTTTCAGGGTGTCTTTGAATTCAACCCTCTGTAGGGTGATCATTTTCATTTCCATCAAACGATGTGGCATCCTTTCGTTCCTAACACATTACCCAGTCATAGATATTCTGCATGATTTTTTCCCATTGAGATCTGATGTGTTTTCAAAGTGTTCCCTTAATTTTTTTTGAGTGGTGTATGTAGAACACTATATAGGGTAGTAACGATGGCTCATTGTGGGACAATAGAGGGAATTTGGACGACACTAACCTGCACCAGAAACAAATCTTGACCTATTGCCGCGTAAACAGTTGTTAACAACAATAATGGAGGCTACTGGCATCATCAAAATGCATCAATGCAATGCATTGTAGTTATTTTCCTACATTCTAATGAACTTTAAACTTTAATAAATATACATTTGACTAATATTTGACTCTAGATAAACTTACATTCCTGTTTCATCAACAAAATGACTAAGCGGAATATTTTGTTATGCATTGCTTTATTTTTTGGGCACAAACTGCCCAAAAAGATGCCTTTAGATATATCCCTGCAGGATATTCAGACTACAGGCAATACAGGACCAGAAACTTTGAGAATCTGCAGCTTTGCTTGCCTTTGCTTTAAAATTGATATTATTTACACGGCTACATGGTATTAAGACTGCATAACAAAAGCAATATTTGGCAAAGAACAGAGACTGGTTTCATTCTATTAACCTGTAACAGGCCTGGTCTCAGACACTACACTACACAGATAACCTTTTTCTTTTCCTTTTATTGTCACAAGAGGGAGCACTGATGTTTCAAAGTGCTCAAAACAATGCACTACTAATACTGTGGGCTCACTCACCAACCAGTAGCAGCATAATTATGTTTTATTACTTAGAGAATTACAACTGCTATTCTGTGATGTACCTCAAGAGGTTTTTGTCTTAAGTGTCCACTTCACAGTTACTATTGTCAAGTCAGCTTTTACATTCTCTGTGACTGTATTTCTCTCTTCATGCTAATCAGTTTTGCAACATTTCCTTTGCTGTTGTTGCTTTAAAGCCGGTTATATCTTAACCACTAGGCCCAAGCTTTCCAGCCAGCATTTGGGGGAATTTTGACCGTATAAGGCCATGCTGACTGCTAAACCATCTACGGTTTCCTGTGGGAGGAACCTCAGTTTGACTGAGCTGGAATAATTCTCTCTCTCTCTCTCTCTCTCTCTCTCTCTCTCTCTGTTGTCTTATCGCCAGCTGCAATTCCCTGCTTCGCCCAAACCACATCTCTCACTCCAACAGAACTATGTGATCCCTCTTAGTCATAAGCTGCCATAGGAAGCACATTCTGTGTGAATTCTGTGTATGTTTTACAGTTTACTGAAAGTTTGTTGAATGTGAGACAGTTAGTGAGGATGTGAAATCATGGACTACACCATGGGTCTTAAACTGCAGCTTTAAGTCCCACAATATTTACATATTTACAATTATTCCTTAAATCTGGCTTTTGAATATTTTTTCCCTGACTGAACATTAGTCACTTGCTGAAAATTTCTTGCTAAATCCAGACTGCTAAAATTCCAGCTTAAAGAACTGTCACTCTGTAAAAGAATGACTCACTGCTATTCACAGATGAGGTCAGCTTTCAGGCGGGGTAGGTCAGGAGCTTTTGCACATCATGTCTAAAGCTGAAGTGGAGACATGTGGAGGCAGGGCTGGAAGTACAGGTGTTTACAGCAATGAGCAGACCGATGGTTAAAAGCTTGAGTCTCATGGCTCCTGTCAAAAGCTGAATAAGAGTGAATAAGCTTTAGTATTAGCTTTAGTATTAACCCCCTAAACCCTAAGAGTTCATATGTGGGCCCTCACTTTACTTACTCATTATTATGCAGTACAGTGCAAAATAAAAGACACTTCAGTGATTTCATTTCCAATCAAAACAGCCATTAAGACTAAATAGGAACCTACAGTATTATGCTAATTTCCATGTTTTCAGAATTTTCGTTTTGGGGTCTACTAGAACAGATTTACATGCTTTTCACTCTTCAGTTTTCCTACAACACAATATTTTTTTTCCTGCTGTATATCTGTATTTACCCTCACTCTGCGTCTGTGTCATCCGGCTAAATTTTGTATTTTATTGTGGCCTATCCTACTATTGGTTCGGTATCGGTTTTGTTGTATCAGTTTAAACAATACTGAAAGTCAGATAGAAGAAGTTTATAGACTCCAATACACTTTCACAAGGTAGACAGGGCATTCAAAATGTTAAGTCTTTACTTTTTTAGTTCTGTTCAATGCTTCCCTATAGACAGGCGATTACGTTGTGTTAAGGTATGATGCCACCATCACTTAACAAACAAAAAGGCTGGAATTCCAACAAGGCATTTTGAACAGCTGTGAACAGCAGTTTCTGTGAGTGAGAGCTTTTACTCTAAGTTGGGCTTTATAATGTTGAAAACAGGTTTACGTGCATGTAAACGTGTATAACATACAAAAGGAAAAGAGAAAAACAGCAAAGCAGAATAGATCCCCTTTAAGTGAAAAAATGTCAAAAAAGTTAAAATAATTTAAAGCTACAGAGAAAACAGGACCCTTAAAGCTGGAGTAGGTGACTGGAGTAAGCTAGTCATCCACTAGTTTCAGTCCTGCTTCTTAAACCACTCCCCCAAAAACACATGAACGGCATGGCCTGACAGAATGCATTGCAGAATGCATTGTGGAAGTTAAAGATTTTCTCATAACTACAAGTACACATTACCTCATTTTTAAAATGTGTTGTTGAAAGCCAGTACAGGCTAACAGAAGATAAACGCTGTAATGTGGACTATTTTGTCAAGAAATTCAGAGTCTGGTCCATGCTCTGCTTTATTTCCAACTTGCAACAGAACCCACTCACTGTTGGCCTCCCATATTCAATCTCTTCTACATACAAGACCCTGTGAAAGGAAACTAATATCGGAAATTTCTTTTTTTTTTTTTTTAACTACTTACAGTGCAGCAATGCCACAATACCATCAAACAGCACAGCTTAAAACTAGAATGCAGAGAGATTACATACAGGATAAACATAGCTAGCTTGCTATGCTTTTGGAAGCATGAAACAAATGTGTCTGAAAACTTTTTTTAAATTTATACTTCATTATACTTTTTCCTACATCATATGAGCACACTTTACTTCTGAGTCACAATTTCAATGAAGTAACAAGACTTCAGTTTAGACTTGAGTTTAAGCTATGCTTCCCACCTCTGATTAGTTAACAATAAGCATAAAGATTAATAACAGAATAATAAGCCTGTAGTTAGAGGGTTTAAAGGCCAGTTCAGTTTCTGTGTGCACATGGCTGCTTTTGTTTGTATCTGAAAAGGCCGGAATGAGGGCGTGTACTGAAAACGGAAGGAAATTTGAAGCAGGAAAAAATAAACCTTTTTTTCTTTTTATTTACTTTATTGCTTTTAATATATTTTTTCGTCTATGGGATTTGTCTGCTAAAGGCATTATTACACAAAACAATCATTTAAATATGATTACATGCTTTTTGATAATACGAATGGAAAACTATTTTGAGTATAACTTAGCTAACTATGACTCAATGTGTGTTTCTTTCCCCGTGGCACTTACACAACTTGACTGTCAGCCAAACAGTAAATGGTGTGACATTCTGCACTTCAGGCCCAGCTTTTAATCCCCCTCCTCTCTGTCAGACTGCACATAAAATCCAGCCAGTGGTCAGCTCAAGTGTACACAAAATGATTATGCGAAAGACCTTCTACTGCTTAAGTCTTGTATTAGTCTTTTAAGTTAATTTATCATTCATTAAAATTTTTGTGCACAGGCTTACTGTGGAGAACAGCCTCATTATACATTTATAAAAATACATATTAAAGAGCTTCTTTGTTTAATTAGTACACATTTCTCTTTTTTGTCTATTTCCTTTACTTGTTAATAACCTTTTGTAATCGTTTTGTGTGCTCAGATTTAAAAATAAATTCTATTTATTTATGTTTGTCTTTCTCCTTCATTGTGCCAGTGAATTATCTTATATCTGAGTTATTCGGAAATATGAATCATTTGTATTTTCTGGCTATTTTAACTAGAAACAAAATACATAAAATGTGGTCTCTGACTTTTGCACAGCATTTTATTGTAGCTAAACAATAGTGGTGGCTGCCATCTTTTCAAGCCATGGTTTGTCCACCTTTACATGTCTTACAACTGGCAGATTTGATACCAAACTGATTAACTATAGTTAGTGTAAAGAGTGTAAATCAGAGTTTTGCTCAGACTATCACTTTAAAGTATCACATCTCTGGTTTGTTTCTTTCTACCTTGCATAATAAAATAGTCCTTGTATGCATTTTGTGACCTGTGATCTGCAGGAGCACTAAATGTTCAATGATGGGGTTAAATTTGGAAACAGCTCCCAACTCCTTTTAGGCCTCTATCACTTCTTTTTTTGTTAAGCAAAAAGCAGCAGCTCCAAATAAGGAGAAGGGCCTAGAGCGGCGGTGAGTGTTTCTGGTCCAAGCCATTCCTTCACAAGTGGGCTGATAGGGAGTTGGGGATAGCAGAAAAGGAGCGAGCAGAGGGAGGGAGCTGACTATTGACATTGGTAGGATACAGCTAGAACCAGCATTGGGCTTTGGGTCGGAGTTGACATCAGCTGTGCTTTCTTCCTTTGCTCTCCTTTCATCTCCTCTACTCTATTTTCATATTTGTGTGTCTTTCTTTCTTTCCATCTTCTTTTAAGAAGAAAGACCAGATAGTCTGCAAAATTTGAAATTTCTTGATTTAGTTGAAAACTCGAATTGTCACAATGGAGGCCATCAAGAAGAAGATGCAGATGCTGAAGCTGGACAAGGAAAATGCCATTGACAGGGCGGAGCAGGCCGAGACAGAGCAGAAAGCAGCTGAGGAAAGATGCAAGCAGGTATGTTGAAAAAACAAGTTGTAGGGGGCTATGGTTTTACAGGTAGTAGCAACATACACTGACTAGCTCCTCCGAATGTGTACCAATGCGCAGTACTTTTTTTATCAGGAAGGTTTAAAGTTACAAAGTATAGACCATCTTTGCAATTTATCAGCCTGCCTCTACCCCATCCATCAGTGCAAGTAATATCAGTGAAACCTGATATTTTTGGGATAGGAGACTGTTTTCAGCATAGCAGTAACACTGACATAGTAGTCGCATTACAATGCCACTGCAGTATAAAAAAAAAAAAGAACTAATCATAAGTTACAAACACATACTGTGGCTCAGTCACCTGCATCACATGAATATTATTTGATAACAAGAGAACAATATAAATTTAAGTAAAATCAAGTTCACCAATGAACATATTTTGCCATGTTAATAAGCATGTGAAGAACCTATCAGTATGTATTTTTAAATAAGATGTGCAAAGTCTATAAAAATGTAAAAAAAACCTCTATGTCATGTAAAAACTGCCAATTAAATGTTTCTCCTAACTCCTATACAATACAAGCCAACAGCTGTTTAGAACCTCTCATTATTAAACTCATATCTCGTGTAAATGCCTAGTTGATTGCACTCAAGAAGGGCTTTTGCTAACACTAAAAATAAGTTGGGATATCAGCTCCCAGGCCTGGGAATGCTAGACCTGGTCTTTGTCCTCCTACTGGCTCCCCTACAACCTAATGGGTTCTTCTTGAATCTGTCAGTTACCCTTATAAGATAAGATAATCCTTTATTCCTCCCACTGTGGGGGAATTCACCTTGTTACAGCAGCAAAGAGATAGCAAGGTACAAAAGGTACAAAAAATAGACAGTGCAATGTAAAACAATATATGAATAATTATAAATAAATAAATGAATGTCTTGGATAACAGACCAGTATGTGCAGCACCCTCTAATTCAGTTGGGGATTGCTGTAATTGTATTTATATGAAAGTGTATGGCACAACAAGTACTTTTTCTATTTACTGTTCTTGTGTGGAAGAAAAGCTAATAGGCTAGTATAATATTGACATTTCTTTGGCAGTGTCCTTCTGAATGCTTCCCTGTATGCTGACATGTTTTTCCTTACAGCTGGATGATGAGCTGGTTGGCTTGCAAAAGAAACTGAAGCAGACTGAAGATGAACTGGACAAGTACTCAGAGGCCCTTAAAGATGCCCAGGAGAAACTGGAACTTTCTGAGAAGAAAGCTGCTGACGTAAGTGAGATATCCTATTAGACCAATGTGTAAAACAACTTGAAAACAGAAGGTTCCATGTTGGGCACCTTGCTAAAATGATCTTTTTCCCTGATCATGCAGGACAACTGCATAGAAGATTATTTTCTATGGGTTAATAGAAAATAATTGTGTTGGGAAGAGTTTAAAAAAATACACTTAGCAACACACACTAGTAACTACAGGAGGGCTGCATGTTATGTTGTTTGGTAAACGTTATCACAGTTTTGGGCCAAAGTTGTTCATGTACTGAAAAATTACTCTTACAAGCAGAAAGAACAAAAGTCAACTGTTTTGTTAAACATAATGCAGGTCATACACATATTGATTCAGCAATTAGTTGTGAACACAGTCATAATACATAGCAATATATTTCTTATAATACCCTTCAGAAAATGCAAACTAGAGAAAATGTATTGAAAATGAGATGTAGATTTTTGCTTTAAATGAAATATAAACCAACTAACTGCGCTAAATTTAATTTTTTTTTTAATAGGCAGCCGTATCTACATTATAAGTTGAGACTGTATTGCTAGCAATTAGAAACATAATAATGTAAACCCCAGTCAGCTAGTTGAAATTATAAATAATATATATAAATAATATATTATAAAAAAATTGAAATAAAAGCTGTTTAACTACAGTGACCACACTCATGAGCCCGCCCCTCTGGTGAGGCCGCCCGTGGCAGTCATTAGCATACAAGGTCATTGCACAGAAAATGATCTGTTTTGCTGGAAAACACACAGAAACAGTTTTTGTTTATATCGTGGAACCCTAATACAGCTTATGAATAATTAAATATTTTAGGTTTTGTAAAGGTTTAAGGGCTGACTTTTTTCCTCAAGTAACTTGTAACTATCTTACAATTTTAAAGTGCAGAAACTGCACTGTTCAACAACGTGCTCTATATTGTGAACATATAAAGAGGTGATAGTAAGCTGTTTTAGAGGCAGATGAAGTGAATGACTTCCACTTGCTTTCACACTGAATCGTGTGAGTGAATCACTGAGAGCCTTTGCACTATCTGTAATCAGGCTTTGATCTGGTCCATCTTATCGTGCGAAGCAGTGAGCGTGCTACATTCCTGCATGCCACTTTTTTTAAGGATAAGCTCAGAGACCATCACTGTTCCTGGCACGAGTGTAGTTTACAGAGGGTGCCTTTAAGTTTACAGAAGTTTACAAATAGGACAGTGGAGTCACACATCTTTATATTAAATAAGCTTATCATAATATTTAGGTATCTGTTGTTGGTTGGGTTTTTGGCCTGGCAGTGTCAGAGATACAAAGTACATGCCTAAAAGGAATGGTTGGGCTATTAGGTATTTTATATTATTTACAGTACAATGAAAAAAGTGTGTTAATTGGACGTGATTCAGATACGCCACTTCCACTTGGAATAAAATATACATTGTCTGTCAGTTTACTGATTTAATGCAGCTAATAACTGTGCAGAAATCATGTTGAAATCCATATTTGAATTATGTAAATTCAACACAAACTTGGTGTATATTTCTAAATATTTTGTGACAGAGTTTAGAATCACTGTTTAAAAGTTTTAAATCAGTTTTTAGTTAACTTCTCTGCAGATAAAACTCCCTTCTTAGGTTACTACCTACTCATTCTCTGATTTCAAAATATAATTACAATAAAACAAATATAAATATAATGTCTGTATATGTATATAGTGTTCAGAGACGAATAAAGCGTAAGACCACTGTCTGTAGTACTTTCTTTTTGGAGCGTTGCCCTGGAAATCTGTTCTAGGCTACCCTGCCACATGTCATGCATTAGGAGAAACTCTAAACTAATTATACATCTGAATTCTCAATGGCAGAGAAGGAGGGAAGAAGGAAGGAGAACTCAGCAGCAAACAGGACTTTTCAACAGATCCTGGCTGGGGGATGAACAAGTTTTTTTTTTTTTCGTGTGCCTGTTACTGATAAGCCTAGGGAGAAATGGGGGGAAACTTGGCTCCAATTGCTGCGCAGCAGCCCTGGAATCCTAAGAATGTGTCAAACACAAACGAAAAAGGCCACACTCCTAAGTGTAATGAAATCAATGCGCCCTCTTCCTGCAATGGTTCTTTATCGTGGAGGTGCATGGCTCCAGATTAACTCTCATGGACTGCAATGTGACAGAGAATTAAATTTAGCATCTGAGGCCTATGTTGAGTCACATCCCTCTCTTGCTGTGTCCTCAACATTTGGTGAAAGCATTATATAAGTCCCAGAAACTTTCGTTTTTTAGGTAACAAGGCTTCAGAAGGTCATTCAGATACCAGTTTTAAAGGACTGTTCATATCTCTATTCTGTTCATACACTTTGTAATTTCACTTTTAAATAAGCAACTGTATCTAAATACAGTAAAATACAAAAGTCAAAACTAGTTTGATTTTCACATTTTTCCTTTAAAGGCGGTGGCAGCAAAGTTAGCTAAATGAATTGATTCTGATAGACTAGCCTAGCTGGCTAGTTCCTAATAGTAGCTTAATAGTTAACTGTTCTTAAGCTAAGCTAATGTTGCTGGAGGGCAAGACCTAAACTAAATACATGTTTAAAAGGAGGCACTACATGATATCAAAAGGCCGGAGGCACTACATGATATAAATGAATAATAAAGTCCACATTAAATACACATTAAATGTAGACATTAAAGTAGTATTTGTGGCACTGCTACATGTATATACTGACTGATCTGCATAACCATGAGCCCCCATAGTTGCCTGTATCTTCATGTAGTTCGAATAAGCGGTCACTATGTAAAAATGAATGAAATCTCAGGTTGTTACTGACGGCACATTAGCAGGAGTCCAGTGGGCTTTGTTAACCTCACTGGCTCCCTTATGCATATATTGGCCAGTAAAGAGCAGTTCTATGTGGCTCATGATGCTTGCTGAATACGCTTCTTCCTCTCTGAAGCCACAGTATTGAGAATAAAGCATGGCATGTCATGGGGGAAATAACTAAATAGAGAATCTGTTCTGAAGGCATGAATACATTAAAAGATAAAAGTAACAATATGGTTGAAAGAATAAATGTCAATAGGTAGTTAAATGGTAATTAATGGTGCCTAAATGTATGTATAGTTCTGCATGGTTTGATGTGAAATACTTCAAAACTTTATCTAGCGTTTAATGCCTCTGAAAACACAAAAAACAAATATATGAACAGGCTGAATGTAAATACGTTGCTCTGGACATTTTATTTTAAACTTCATATCATGGAGAAGCGATCTGGTGAAAAAATCACTGGAACTCCCCTTCATTGTTACTGACAGGTTTAGCTGCAGTTCTCTGGGGCAGATAGGGGCCACACTAAACACAATCACTTCCTGTTTAGGTTTAGGTGTGTGTGCGGTGAAATGTGAACTTGTGAGTTCACAGTTATTCATTAAACATCAAATATGATCATATAAATACTGTATAATAACCACATACCTAACACCGCTGTCCAGTGTAATCTCTATGGCAACGCCCAACTCACCCTCGCCCCGCCCACTTTCATTCTGCCACACCATTGGTCGATTGCGGTAGGAAGTAATCCAGCGGTTCTGCCTTACAACTATTCCTCTGAACGCTTCGAGACCCGCTCACATACTCGCACTTAAACATACGTTACAGTCCCAAAAAGTCAGAGACACACGCATATTTCCACAGACTTTTTGCGGTCAGTTTCTCTGTTGAGCCGGAGTTCATCTTAAAGGGGAAATAAGCGCCTCGTTTACATTTTCTTATTTTTATTTTTGCACTTGTCCAAAGTTTTTCCAGATTTTTTAAAGGACTGTATTTGTGAATTTTTGTATAGGCTGTGACTTTTTATTTATTTTGGTAGTTACTGGTCGTGTGCTCGTAAGTTTCTTTACTTAAAAGTCGCGTTTTTGTTGTTAAAACAAACAAACCAAACAGTAAAAATGGCAGGTGTGACTTCTTTGGACGCCGTTAAGAGAAAGATCCAGAGTTTGCAGCAGCAAGCGGACGACGCAGAGGACCGAGCTCTAATTTTACAAAGAGAACTGGACAATGAGAGGGAGCTGCGAGAGAAAGTGAGCCACGTCTGCTTCCTTTCCTATTTCTTCCTTTCATTTCTTTTCCAGCTCGTTTTGTTAGTTGTTGGTTCCCCTCAGATGGATCCCGCAGATGGTACTTACTACTGGATCTGCTTAGAAATGATTGCAATACTCTGGGAAAGTCCTGCAAAAAAGAGCAAACGTGGAGAGTAGGGTGTAGAAAGCAAGGCGTTGGCCTTAAACCCTCCCATATAGTGCGGGTCCCAAAAAGAGCAACTTTTCATTGTCTGCGCACTCGAGCGTCCGTTTGAATCATTCATTTAAACACATGACTTTGACTCGTTATTGGAAAGGTGACGTCTGACAGAACAGACATAGTGCCTTTTTATGTTTCGGATGCTGTTAACTGCCTGTGTTTGCTTAAGAAAAGTGCGGCGATAGCGCACAAAACGGAGCAGGCCAGATATAGGGACAATTTACCATCCTCCATATCTTTCCTATATGATACCACTGAAACACAGTGGACCATATTCATCTAGCTGGTGGTTAGATCCAGTTTGCTAGGTTTAATTTTGAACACCATAGTCAGTAGTTGTTTTATTTCTGTACCTGAAAATAAGTACCCTAAACTGTGCTGCAGGATTGACTGGAGCACTAGAATCTCTGTTTTTAGATTATTTGTGAGCTCAGAAATGTTTCCTGATGATTTTTTAAAAACTTATTGTAAAACGCTCCCCTCCATCTCTGTCTAAATGGATGATTTATTTGCATCATTGAGAAGCAACTATTTGAGTTTAGAGGGCTCACATCATACACATTCTTGTTTTCTGTTTCACATATTGATATTTTCCAAGCCTTTGTTACTGCCTTTAATACTGACATATGTTGATGAACAACTGCCCTGTATTGCATCTCTTTTGATTGTCCACTTTGTAATGTGCCTTATTTAAGAACTCTTCTTATAACTTCAGCATAAATGGGCAGGGCAAAACTGCTGTAGGCTGAAAATGCGGATATGTGTAAGTGTGACATCACACAAACAATGAATTCCAGATGTTTCTGCAGCTTAGTTTCCATATATGGACTGGGGTAATATTTAACTCAAAAAAGCGAGGGACACTTGGTTTTCCCATTATATGGGCCCTTTAAAGGATTTAATATGGGGTTGGATTAGCAAGCGATTCTTGGGGAACCAACTGAACAACCTCTGGTCCGCATATACCCAGTTTCAATGACAAACACTTTGGCTTGAAAGCTTGAGCAGGCTCTTAAGACTTGAATAAGTTTCCAGGTACTTTTATCCAGTATGGGTTAGTTTGATTATGATTCTGCTTCTGTCTTTCACTACCCTAAGCCTGAGGTCTCTAGTGATAGGTTTGAGTTTTACTGTACATCCAGAGGCTCTTGGAGGCAGGGAGGAATATTACACCACTAGCTGCTTTTGGCTCATCCTGGAATGTGGTATTCCCTAAGGAACTGAGTCAGGATGTCGTTCCTGCTCCACATCTGCTCTTCCTGTGGACCCCATTCATACTGAGATGAACACAGAGATAAGCAGGAAGGTGGCATGGGTTTGAATAAAGATCTGTTTAGCTGAATGTGGTATTAAAAGTAGTCCAAAGATCTGTTATGGTCCATGGATTCAATTTGTGTTGCTCTAGTAAAGCACTAGGCGGATAATTGGTAGTCATAATAAGACTGAAACTATTTCAGCTTCTGATAATTGTTTCGCAGTGTTAAAAAGTGCATTGTACAATTTTATGTTATTTTGTCCTCATAAGTCCACTTTGTGTGGGTCATAATTCATTTCTACATGGGCACATTTTCCAACCACTCTTTACCCCTTACAAATAAACAGTGCTTTCAGTACTGTGTCTTTAACACCGATATGTGATTCATTTCTCTTTTTATTGGCTGTATTTAGCCTCATTCAAAAAACACTTTTTAGCATGAGCGGTCAAAGCTAAAGAGCGGTAGCCTGAATATGCCTTTTTGTGACAATTAATTCATAACGAGCTGTTTGTTTATACATGGATTGATTGGAGTAAGTATGTCCCAATAAATACCAGCTAGAATCCTGGGTGTGCTTTCCATTTGGACCAACAGTGACTTGGTTTGTAAAAAGAGGCTGTGGATGTTACTTGACATGCATTTTCCTATTAGAGGTGTTAACAAGACTTCCTTGAAGATTAAGTTACATCAAACCACGGTTGAGGCCTGGTCATAATGTCCACTTTAAAACATGTTCATGCTGTAAACAACCTTCTAATTTTCATTAAAGTATGTTTCACAGCTCTTAAGCGTGTGTAGCAAAAGTGTGTAAATAAAATAGACTCAAGTCTGGCAAATATCCATTAGAATCATTAGAACCCATTAGCTCCTTTATCTGGCTCTGCATAAAGTAATTGAAGTTACCCATGAAGTAACATGGCAATAGGTCATTGTTTAATGTTTTGTCTAATTCATACATAACCAGGATCTTTGTAACTTACTTGATATTGTCTTCTGCTCTTAATGGTGCCTGAAGTTGTGCTCTTGTCAAGGATAGCATATAAATGCTAACAGTGGGTCTACACATCCCAGTCTTGGGTGCTTGGGACTGTCTGATTATCTTAATTACTCCTCTGTATGTTCTTCCTTCCTTTTAGTCCAGTCTGATGTCAATTGAGAAGTAGTTACACTATGAAGCCATACTTCATTTTAAGGGGCCTATTTAATAGGAAAAAAAATTTGCATTAGTAATGAGGTTAATCTGCTTGGACTGCTACATTATGGAAACATAGAAATACAGGTGCTAGAATGTGCTATGGTTTCAGATTAATTTTCCACCATTTTTGCACTAAACCATGAGCTATAAATAAATAATAGTTGGGTGTAGCAATTTGAAATATTTAATTGTCCACGATAGTACCTAATTTTAAAAAGCATGATATACATTCTGGTTTTTCCCTCTATGTCAAAGTAATCATTGTTCTCAGCAGGTCTGATGCATCTTCTTTGCTGATATCCTGTAGGATGCACATGGCTCCATTTAGGACTTTTTTTTTTTTGTTTTTTGGACCGATTACTCTTACATGTTCCTGGCACTCCACTGCACTCATTCACCAGTGTATGTTTTACCATATATGGCGTGCATTCCCAGGCAGCCAAGGAAACATGATGACTAAGGAAGGGCCATGGCTGGGGAGGGAGTGTTCTGACCCTGAACTGAGCAAGTAACAGGCCAGGCACAGGATGTAGAGAGTGTCTATTTCCTGTGTGCTCTGCCCCCCCCACAACCTTTCTTTGTCATCATCTTCCTCATATTAGGTCTATAATCAGCATCAGTCTTGTGGTCTGTTTAGCTGAATGGGATATTAAAAGTAGTCCAAAGATCTGTTATGGTCCATGGATTCAGTTTGTGTTGCTCTAGAAAAGCACTAGGTGGATAATCGGTAGTCATAATGAGACTGAAACTATTCCAGCTTCTGATAATTGTTTTGCAATGTTAAATGAGTGTTCAAAAGGGTCAATCTTGTGGGTTCGGGTATATTTTCAGGGTTCTGGTACAGTTAAAAAATGTAAACAATGTCATTTTAAACTTTCAAACTTTCATGCTCCAAGGGTCTGTGTACAGAAAGTACAAACTACTGAACTAACATTATTGGTAAGAGTGACAATGCTGTACCTTTTATCAGCTGTAAAAAGGTAATACTTGTAGTACAGTCAGAGAAAGCTCTTTGACTCTTTAGTTTCAATTTGGTTTTAGGAAAAAAACACATTTGCATACATTTAATAGAAAGTAATACTAAAACATCAACATCTAACTATAATACTATTTTTCAGTGTTTACTTTATAAGGTGTCCATCTTTTGCTTTTTATACAGCTTCCATTCTTGACAGGACTGTTTTCAGTAATCTCAAGCACATTCAGTGGCGTTGAGGTCTGGATTTTGAAATGGCAATCCATTTTTCTGATAACACTTGCAGCTTTTTTATTTAATTAGTAAATTCTCTTTTTTTGTTGTTTCCTCACAGTGGAAGGATGGATAGAAGCAACTGTGTGTTTTTTTTTTTACAGATCTTAATTGTGAATCTGGGATTGATATTCTCCTGTCTTTTAAAGATGAAAGATTTAAGTCCTGTTTATCTTGTGGGGACAGTTGTGGTGTTCTACCAGATAGGGGTGCAATGATTGAATAAATGTAGTCAACTACGTAGCTACCAAATAAGTTGGCCAACTAATTTGTTTGGGTTAGTTGGTAACAACACCTGTGTTTTTGTGGTTGCAGAATGTGTTTTTATCAAAGTGTAGGCAGACAGCAAAATACACTATTTAAAATAAGTTTATTTCTTTGATTAAGGGAAAACTGGTTTAGTTTTGTTCTATTTTATTACTGCTAATGTGCACATCTTTATAATGTTGATAGGAAGAATATATGGGGAGTTTAATTTATCTTTTGTATTAGCAGGAAAGTTCATTAATACATTTTTAAATACATAGTTCAGTTTTATTGTCTTCATGGATAGTTAACAAATGCATAAAACAATCTCAAGCTAAATTAAATAGCTGATTGGTAATTAAGAGGTGCTTGATCCAAAGATTTTTTTGGTTTGGTTTGTTGTTTTTTCTCGATGATTGATGATTATTCGACAATCAAAATGCTCATTTGTTTCAGCTGTACTAGCAGGTCTTATATGAGTACTCTCCACAACCAAAAACGTTCTCCATAACTTTTCTAATTATGACAACTCATAATTTTCATTTCTTAATAATTTGTTGTTTTCCTTCCTCATGCAAGTAGATTATCTGATGTAATGAAAAATTAATAACTTGAATTTAATACCTCTTGTGAATGGAAACTCAGCAGGGCAAGTCTGTGACAAGTTAACCAGTCAGAGTTTGTCTTTGTTGCTTTATTCTTTTTTAAATAGCTTGTACAACCAACCTGAAAATGATTAATAGAGTAATTGTATCTTCCTAATATACATAAATCCCTAATATTATTAAAGATGTACTGATAACAGTCTACATAGCATCAGGGGACATGTATAACTCAGGGCAGTACAGAGTTAAAGTTGACTAGATATATTGTCCTCTTTATTTCCTCACTGTGGATTCCCCAGTCTGTGGTGGGGAATGTTATGTTGCCGCTGTGGTTTTTTTTCAAAATTAGATTAATTCCAGGTTTGCCTTTCAGCCCAGGAGAAACAAAAGAATGTTCAGTGTTTTTCAGATTCTGTTGTACTTTCTAACCTTGGGCATTTTTACCTAGCTTATTTTGAACAGACTAGATACAGCATTTGCTAAAGCTCGGTTTTCAGACTTGTTTGCAGCTTGCTGAGCCTACACCACAGGAATCCACAAAGATTGTGCAGTATGCTGGCATTTCTCATCCAAAGCTCAAATAGCAAGCCTATGAGAGAATGGCGCTCAGGAAAAATTAGCCTACTCTACTTCGAGAGCTCAAAATAACCCGGCAGACAGATTTTTATAACTTTCTGATTAACCAAAGCCTCTGTTTGATTACATTGTGATATTCTTTGTTTTGTAGTAAGGGATCAATTGTTTGAGCTTGTTTATTGTTCCCTGTAGATATGAGGCTCTGTTGTGTCTTTGTTTTACACAGTTACTTAGTATAAATATTAGCCTTTTTGTTTGCTGTTAATTATGCATTGTGTGAGGGTGGCCGTTTCCTTTTTTTTAATTCATAATGACTATGGCATCACCATAAGTACACTGGGAAAGATTATGTCTTACATGTTGACAGGAAATGTTGACCATACATTGATCATGCTTCGATAGATAATTATCAATAGTTAATATTACCTAAATTTCTGAGGATGTATACAGGCCTGCCTTTCTAAATACATAACTTATGTAAAAGATTTATAAAAGAACTGTGTTCCTATTGCTTGCCATGTGTTGTGACTCATTTGTGGCATGTATGGACAGTAAAGTGAATGGCACCATTTGAAACGTAAAATATATGGGGAAAACCGTTCCAGTGTATCAGTCTCTGCTGGTTAAATTACAGGGAAGAGTCGACCTGTCTTGATTTTCTCAGGTCCTTTCATGTTGTCTCTATTGTAAACCCCCGACCTCTGACCTTTGCACCTTTTGTTCTCAGGCTGAAGGTGATGTGGCAGCGCTGAACCGTAGGATCCAGCTGGTGGAGGAGGAGCTGGACAGAGCTCAGGAGAGGCTGACCACTGCCCTGCAGAAACTGGAGGAGGCAGAGAAAGCAGCAGATGAGAGCGAGAGGTCTGTAGAAGTGCCCAGCAGGCGGGGCCCTCTGCTCTCCTTAGCTCACTGACACAACAGTGATCACCACACTTAACTGTTAATATTAACAGCTTAAACATCATAGCTTACATGCTAGTTTCATAGATATTGGTGAATAATAATGATAATAAAATAATCCTCCAAATATCATAAAATAATCTAATACTAATCATTTATATAGTTAATTATCTTTGTGATAACCTACTACCAGTGATAACAAATGCATGCTGTAATTCAGTAATAATTATTGCTCTTCTTTAGCTAATTGGAACAAGCAGAGAAATTATCCTAAACGTTCAATACCAGGTTCCATTATGATTTATAGTTTGCTGCTTTTTTGCTGCTTATAGTGTCATCTTTTTGTTATCAGTTCACACAGAAATTTACTGTTGACATTTGCTGTTGAATTGCATGTAAATGTAATTGTGTAACTATTTCATTTAATATTTATTAATGTAATTGTTGTAGCAGCAAACAGTTGCATACCTTCTTAGTTTCTATATGTAATATTGATGATGGAAAAATAGTAGTAAGTGTCACTAAATACTTTTTCTTTAGGGACTTCTTGGACTTACAATGCCCTGCCTCACCACTATGAATTTTTTACTATTTAAAACCATTCTGTTATAAAGGCTTACAGTCTCTAGATGTCTGGTTCCTAACACTATTACTGCGAACAATCCTGTGAACAATTCTGAGCACATTGTTTTACATCAGGCCTTTGAATAAAGATGATTTCAGAAATAATTAATCTCTAAGTTCAATAAATTAGTAATAAATCAAGGAGGTCGAATGACAACGACATGTGCTTTAAATGCCTTTAAATGATGTAGGACACTGATGTTGATAGAATTTCAAGTCCACCCTAACAGGGCTTTTGGTTGAGGCCTAGTCAGACACTGTGATCGCTTTTTTAGCTTGTAGAACATCGATATTGTACTAGTTCTAAGGTTGACCTAAGCTTACTTACATAATAATGTATTTCAAACAAATAACATATGTAAATATATCATATCAAAGCAATCCATCTTGGGTCCATACCAAAATTATTTTCTTGGTGAAACTAAGCTCACGCATTCTGGGTTCAGCTGCTCTGTTTGACATGTATCAATAGTGGTAGCACTGAACTTTATCATTTATCCTCCAGAGGGATGAAGGTGATTGAGAACCGTGCCATGAAGGATGAGGAGAAAATGGAGATACAAGAGATGCAGCTCAAGGAGGCCAAGCATATCGCTGAGGAGGCTGACCGAAAATATGAGGAGGTATTTTTGATCATAGATGATGTTGTAATTAACCATGTGAAAATGTACTGTGGAGTAAATAACCTAATTGATGAATTTGGAAAAAACTAACAAACTTAATATTTTGTCAAAAAGTGACAGAAGACAAACAAAACATCTCTGGTGATTTCATCAAGTTTAGAGTTTGTAATTTATTGCCTACAATACATTAGAAAAAAAACATTGGAACAGAAGCATGTTTAGCAATGCATCACATTAGCTTTTAATTTTATTACAGTGTTTAAGATGAAGATACTAATTGTTGCTTATTTACAAGTGGACTTGAATTCTTGAATAATACAGGACTTCAGCTGCTCAGGAGTGTGTGGTCTTTGTTGATTGACTTTCCTCTTTTCAATATGACACAGATCAGGGCTGCATACAGACTATCACATGCACTCTGTCTACAAAGCCATGCTATTGCACCGCTTGTAAATGAGATCTGTCATTGCCTTGCTGAAATAAAATAATGTGTTCTTAATGGCAGCAAGTCAATGGTTCCTTCCCTAATGACCCCCACAAACTATTTTGTTGATAAAAGTTTGGATGATCTCTGCATAAAGGCTTTGAGATTAATGTCCTAATCCAGCAGTGCATTGGCTTTATTTAACACATTATCATGATGGTTTACCATGGAATGTTGTCTGAGGGCTTGAAAGTCATACACAGTCAACTGTGTTGTTCACCAGCTCAAAATTAAATGCAACAACTATGATGATTGTATTAATGATCTCCCAGTGCCAAGGAACTAGTTAGACTATCAATACATAGATACATCTCTCTTGTTGGACACATGGCATCACAACACTGTTAAGATTTGCTTTTGCCAAACATCAGCCAGTTGCAGAGATGTTCTGTGTTGGATCTTTTGTTCTGAAGCCTGCTGTTTGTGCCTCAGGTTGCCCGCAAGCTTGTGATTCTTGAGGGTGAACTGGAACGGGCAGAGGAGAGGGCTGAGGTTTCTGAATGGCAAGTGTACCTACATTTAAGCCCATAAACTACTTAAACTCTTATTAGTTCAGCAATCACATGGAAATCTATGTAAAGCGCTGTTATTATTAAAGTAACTTTAAGCAGTACATTTCCTTTGTTGGCTGAGATGTTCTCAATTTGGTTGTTCACAGCAAGGCCAGTGATCTGGAAGAGGAGCTGAAAAACGTAACCAACAACCTCAAGTCTCTAGAAGCTCAGGCAGAGAAAGTAAGTTAACACTGAGCTTACAAACCTTCACTGTTGAAACAAAATCTAGTATGTACTTTGTCAGGTGTTTTTATTTTATTTTATTATTTTTTTAAACACAATTTGGAAACACTAGTTGCGTTTTTCATTGTGTGGTCATGTTGTGATGGATGGATGAATAGAAAAGACATAAAATCTCTTTACATTAACTTGTATTGTAAGAAGGTTTTGCCCTGCCTCTGTAAGAATTACCATTTTAGACAGTTTTGTTCAAACACTGATATTTTAAAACGGTACATTTGAAACCTCTCAGTATTGAAATAAATGTAATTTGCTTGCAGTATTCAAAACATATTCAGTCATGTGGTTAATGTCATGTGTCACTCTTGATAAACTGAGGAGAGTAAATGATGCTGAGTGTTACGTTGTTGTATGTTTAGAGGTACTGTAAAACAATAGCTGCTTGAACTTTCAAAAATGTAGTTATTATGCTGATTTCAAATCATTTGTTAATTGTTGTAATAATAGTAATTTAATTTTTTTTTAAACATTAAGGCAGCCTGTAATTTTTTTTTTAAGTTACATTATTTACAATGCAGTGTGCCACACTATCAACATTATCCTGTATTTCAGTATTCAGAAAAAGAAGACAAATATGAGGAGGAGATCAAGGTTCTTAGTGACAAACTTAAGGAGGTATGGTTCTTTATACTTTTTATGAATAAGGAAAATTCTACTAAGGCCAATAAAATGACCTAACTGGTTCCTGACCCTTTACTGTCTGTTGTGTTTGAGCAGGCAGAGACCCGTGCCGAGTTTGCAGAGAGAACAGTGGCCAAACTGGAAAAATCCATTGATGACCTGGAAGGTATGAACAAACTGATTTATTTAGCTGTATTATTGAACAGATCCTATAAAATGTATACTCAGAGTAAACTACTCTATACCCTATATAAACTATATCTTTACTGGTTTTGGTACATAAACCCACACAAATGTGATAGAAGTAAGGCCATATGTATACTCACATACTGTACATATGTCAGCATATTCGTGTTTAGTTTTAAATATCCAGCATGGATAAATTTTCCGTAGGTCAAGAGCTGGTCAGTGTATTGTTCCTACACACTGATTTTATGTAACATGAATTCTATATATGTTTCAAACTGAATTGGAAATGAAGTTTACTTTACCAGCTGGGGAAGTTTCTCATAAAACTACTCTCCTGAGAACATAGTGATATATATTGGTGGTATATAGAATCTGCTGAGAGAGGCTGTACCCCGGTCTAGACAGTAAATTGGAATGTCTGCTGCCAGTTGAAGCTTCCTACTCCTTTACTTTGCATCAGCTGAATAAAAGTATATATGCTTAGCAAAAGCAAGCAGACAGCGTGTTTGCTATTGGTTAAATGGAAATTTTACAAGCAGGGAAGTTTACTTGTCTCCATGTGATTTGCTTAAGGTCCTTAAAGAGGACAGCAGTAGCTCTACGAGTTCTCATATTGTCTTCTTTGTGTTCTTCTGTAGTTCTGGACTGTACTTTTCATGAATATTCTTTCTCATCTGCTAAATTCGTCTTCTCTCCCTTTCTTCATGTGCTCTGCCCTTTGCTTCTTGTTCTTTGCTACTTCTATTCTTCCTGTATTTTCCTGCTCATCTCCAGATGAACTGTACGCTCAGAAGCTGAAATATAAGGCCATCTCGGAAGAGCTGGACCATGCCCTCAACGATATGACCTCCTTGTAGCTCCTGCCCTGTCTCCTTTCTGTCCTCCTGTCTCTCTTGCTGGCTGCAATGACTTTGACTCTTTTCCTGTAGTCTGTCACATACAATGGAAATTTTAGTTTCAATAAAAGCTCTCTGTTTTATATTCCTTTAGCATCACTTCTGTCACTTACACTCATTCAGAGTATTTAAGTAATGCTTCATTGTGAAGACAGTTACTGACTCAGATTTCTTTACAGAGGTGGTGATCCAAGGGGTCACATTGTGTATAATGCAAATGTAGCCATTTTATATTATGCAAAATGAGTAGTGAACCTACCTGTGGCTTTTTATATCTTACTATTATTATACTTATTAATTATTTGCAACTTTATTTTATACTTTATATGTATATATATATATATAAAATGTATTATTTATATATAAAAAAAAGTGTATATATATAAAAATACATTTGGATCAAGCATAGCATTTGCCTTTTGAAAGTCAACAATGGTGAGATCCTGTTTACATTTGTAGTTCCCACTTTGCGTCCTAACTCTTGAATCCACCTTCTAACAGAATGTTCTGCATGTTCTGTGCATGACTCCAGTATTGTTTGTGCAGATAGTATGTTCATATGGAAAATACAGTTTTTGCTCTGTATGGACATATATAAGAAACTGCATTTTCTTGTCAGTGATTGCATGCAAATAAGACTTGAACTGAGAACTAATAGCCACCAAGCAACAAGCTATTTTTCTTGTGTGCAATTATTTAAACAAAGCCACCAACTACTCATGACCATAACAAAAACGTTTTTGTCTTTTTGCAGAGAAATTAGCAAGTGCCAAAGAAGAAAACCTTGGAATGCACCAAGTTCTGGATCAGACACTCCAAGAGCTAAACAGCATATGATGGGAGGGATAGGAGGAACTTCATCTCACAGCATTCCATGACATCAAGCTTAATTCCATATATGCAGATATTCAAACCTGTTTCCTCACAGAGGATTAATTTAATTTTAGAAGCAGCAATATTTCACTTGTCCTTTCATACACAATTACTGAATGAGCTGAGGTGCTCATTAGGTGCCCGTAATTTTAACAAAAACTTTTTTTTGCATTTGTTTACATTGAACTTGTGACATTCAGGCAAACATCTAAATATGTGCATCCAAACTGCATTCATTATAGCTGAATGGTATGATCAGATCTCAGGTGGACATTGTCTGCCATCTACTGGTCACTTATTATTATTATTTTTATGAAGATGGCTGGTAAAGAATTGTTATTGTTATTAATTGTTACAGTTGTTAAAACGTTAAACGTGGGAAGACTTTTTCTTTTTATCTTCTATCTCATTGTGAAGTGACTGAGCTTATACAAAATTGTTTGAAACAAGGAGGGACCAAAAAAAAGGATACCTAACGCGCTAAATGTTGACACTGCATGTACTTCTCTGTTTGGAAATAAGTAAAACAAAAACATTTGAGTAAAGATCTGTGCAGATGTCATCTAACATGTGTAACATGGACCAAACCCACAATGCAGTTCTTTTATCTGCCTTGCTCTGCCTTTCTTAAACAAGTTATTTTACTGTCAGTTCAATAAATTTGTTTAAAATAAAGCCCGGGCCTGAATGTGTATGGTGCATGTAAAGTAAGCACATCTGAATAGGAACCACACATAATTACACATTTCTTTACACATGAATACGTTTCCATTATATGTTTTATTCACATGTGTAGTTTATCAGAATTTTCTGTAAGCTTTTAGATCAGTAGAGATTAGTAGAGGGTTTGTTCGAGACACTTAGCTTTGCTGACAGCACTCACACAGACGCCAGGCAAATAAGAGCTCCAAACCAGAGGGTGTTACTATGCTTACATGCTAACCATATACACCTGAGGCAAAGTTGAAGTGGTGCAGAGGCAAAAGGCAAACGCGTTACAGGTTACATTGTACCCCCACTCTTGGTCAGCACCATGTCGACCTATACACCAATTTCTCTCTAAAGTTCCACAAAAGCAGTACAACCTAAACCTATGGTCTAAAGTTTGCCTCCGTCAGATTGTTTGAGCCAGGTATCTGCAAAGATGCAGTCCCATTCACCTGACCCCCACTGACACTGGTGAACGATACAGATTTAGATTCTGACCTGGTGTTATGTGTCGTTCGCCATCTGCCCTCTGAACTGGGGTCACATGTTTTAGACAGAGACTCAGTGAGTGCCACTGGAGCATCAACCCCTGTATCCCCCCAAAAATCCACTATTCACCAGGTGGGTCCTATTCCTCCTCTTGATTGTTTTCCTCCTCTACACATGGGCTTACCACCTGGGGAACAGCTAATGGAAGGTTCTGGGGGACTGGCTTCAACATGACCTGGTGCACTTGTTGAACCCGGGTAAGGTCTTGCAAAGGAGCCACTGAATATACCACTCCCTCACACTCAGGTGCCCTCACCGCCTTATAGATGATTGGACCCCAGGCATCCTGGATTTTATTACACTCCCAAAACACAACCAACTGTCGCACTTTCATCCGATTAGGCCGCACTAGCGCATCATGGCATTTCTTTCTCCGCTGCGCAGCTGTTTGCAGTCGGTTTTGCCCCTTCAAAAGTCACTTGGAGGCGCTGCTGGTGTTTCTGAACCCAGTCACAAATTGCTCAACCCTCCCCTGCCTGCACTCTGCCTAGAAGGAAGTTCACTGGGAGTTGGGGCTTTTGCCCAAACATAAGACAGTGAGGGGATTCCCCTGTAGACTGATTGCAGTATTATAACAAAAAACCAGGCAGGGTAAATAATCAGGCCAGCGGACTTTCAAGATTCAAGATTCAAGATTCAAGATTCAAAGCTTTATTGTCATATGCACAGTAAGGAAACTAGTTTCCCTGTACAATGAAATTCTTACTTTGCTGCCCACACTGGATGTCATAGAATAAAAGTATAAATATAAATAGACAGATAACAAGGATCAAAAATTAAGCATGCAGAGAATATATAAATAAAATATAAAATATAAAATGTAAACAATTTAGAATTATACAGGCTATATACATTGTGCAGGTATGTGCTACATTAGTTACATTGTAACAGTCTGTAGTAAAGTGGTGTTTGTGCAAAATGAGCTGAAAATGAGCTTTCTGCTCATAAGACTAAGTGCACAACAAATGATGCATGGTACGATTAAATCTCTCACATTGACCAGTACCCTGTGGATGGTATGGGGTCGTGTGGGTCTTCTGGACTACATACAGGTCACAAAGCTGATTAACAATGGCTACTACCTCATTTGGTCTGGAGGCCAACAGGTGTCCCAAAGGGGCACAAACCCACAACTGTGGGGGGCTTAGCCCATTGCTGACGTTTTAAAAGAGAAAATAATATCATATTCTACATATAAGAAAAGGGAGAATGCAGAAAAAAAAACGGAAATTTGAGCGAAAAATTTAAGAAAAAGAAAGCATACTAGTAAACAACAGCACAGAAGAGGTACACAAAAAGATTACATTACAAATTCCATCTTAACAAAGTCATGAATGAGAAAACCAAATGTCTACTACAAAGACTAAGACACAAATACAGTAAGTTCAGTGCACCAGCGCAGCAATAAATCTGGCAATTTTTTAGCAAATCTCAAAAAAAAGAATCTACCTAAACTAACAGAGGAACAAAAACAGACCCTAGAAGAACCAATATCATTAGAAGATTCCACAAAGCATTAAAGCAAATACCAGGCAACAAGGCACCTGGTCTGGACTGTTTCCCAGCCGAATTTTACAAATATTTCCGGCCAATATTATCACCACTCTTCAATAAATTAATAAAAGAAATTAAGCAGAATATACAGTTACCCACTGATACGAATACGGCTTCAATTTCCCTCCACCTCAAACTTAATGACCCTACCATACCCTTCAGTTACCAACTTCTCTCGCTCAAAACACTGACACAAAAATTAATAAAAACTCTAGCTAATAGATAAGAAACAGTACTTCCATAACTAATCCACCCTAACCAAACAGGTTTCGTCAAAGGCAGACATTCCTCCACCAACATGCTCAGACTTATAAACATAATCCGATATGCCTCTGATCAGAAATCACAAACAGCTATCATATTATAGCCCTTGATGCAGAAAAAGCTTTTGGGATTCTGGGAATCATTTATACAAGTCACCTATGGCCACTGCAACTACTAATGGGGTAATATCACAATGTCTGTCTGATCACGGTAAATCAATTTTAGTATATCTTACAATTAAGTTGCAAGAAAATGGATATAAAAGTTTGGGGCTTCTAAGCCTCCATTGGTTTTTGAGGTCTGAGTGTGGTAAGTTTGACTGTAGGATTTTTTATTTCCAGTAGAATTTAGAGATAGCCGTGTCTAAAGACCCAAACCAGTTTGTGGAAGGTTCAACAGGAAGCATTGAGAATAGGTAATTGACTTTAGACAATACAGTCATTTTATTAAAGGCTATTCTAACTATGAGCGAGATAGGAAGATTTATCCACCTTTAAAGATCATTGCTATTTGTTTCTAAAAGTGGGTATCACTGAGGCTGGGTAACTCTGATAACTGGGGGAAAGTTTTAACACCCCAAATATGTTCAGTGGAATAGAGGGTGTTACATTTATGGGTGTTTTTATTTAATGGTAGAAGAGCAAATTTAGACCAATGAATGGTTCATTAGTTTTAGGAATTTTTGTTATATATGTTATATAGAGCCCACACAGAAAGGTGTGTGACTGTGTCAGATTTGGCTAGTTGAAGATTAACAGTAGGTTTTGAGAAGAGCAGGGGACGAGAATACAGTCACTAACACTCTACAGACTACACATTCACCTCCTGCTCCATGACTGAACTGACCTAGAGTCAGCAGTTCTGCCGTAACCTTACAGAGCTGCTGCTGCTCCTGTTTAACCACAAAGGGGAGTCTGGTAAATTTAGTTCTGTAAAATTATGGTGATATAGTTCGGTAAAGTTCGGCTGATCTCCTGCTGCTCACAGATAACCTCGTACAATCCATGAAATTGCCTTTTCTAACCTATAATTTTGACACTTCTGGAAAATCCGACTATGCCACCCAGTGAATTACACCGGAAATGTACTTAGGAAATATTACACCGGTGAAAGAAAAGGAAAAATCAAAAGCTCACAGGTGCACTTGAAACAATATAAACTTTAGAGACATAGGTTTGAGGTAAACAATTAATCTTTAATACTGAGGCACAACTACCTCAAACAATAAAACACACACATTTATTATACACAAATTTTAAAACAATTTAGCACAATGCACCAAAGCCCCAAGGCTTTGTAGGGGTTCCAATACAAAATGAATTAATAAGCAAGGACAATCCTGAGCACTACACGCATAAAATCTCACTTACACACATAACAATGCAAAGTGCACATGAGCACACACTGCAATAGTACCACAGCGAAACGGTAAACAAATAGTAAAGGAGAACAGGAAAAGACAGCTCAGATTTCGCTACCATGGCTGACTGCTCCCACAAAAGGCTTACTGTAGCGCGAAAGCGCTACCTGTTACACAATCTTATGTAAACATGGTCATATTACCTAGATATTCCATGTTTTTGGAAATTCATTTTTATCACCCATTAACACTAGGTGTAAAAGGCTATACATTACAAATAGTAATATAAGTATTAAATATCCCTACTCATATTTTTTGGGACAGTCGTGGGCCATAACACATCCTGTCATTTAATTCTAATCATGTTTCATAGTATGCTATTAAAATTAAGTCCCCAATAACAACCAATATTCATTTTTATTAAATAAATAATTTACAGATAAAACACATACATACATAACAGCACCCAGACCCACACACATCCACCCCCAACTATGCCCACCCAATCCTAGCCAACCCCACCTGCCTCAACACACCCCAACACACTCCAACACACACCCACACACCACAGTACGGTGGGGGTTCTGCACCTAAAAGGCATCCGTTTTCTCATTTGTTCTTTCCCTCCTTTGGCATACTCTCTGAAATGTCAAATTCTTCTCTTGCACTAAAGCCAAAAGAAATGCTATTAAATACATAACAATCCAACAGTAACATTTAATCATTACTTATATACAGTATACGCAAGTCTTATCTCTGTGTTAATACTGAACCAGGAATCTCTGTTCTGCGTTGGATGGGGATATTCCTTTAGTCTGGATCAGAGCTTATATAAGAGCCTTTCACAAAACACACTCTATTCGAACCATGAACAAACATATGTTTATTTAGTGGAACAGTTAGTGTTTCAGTGAGTCAGTGATTCTAATTGAACATTTACCTCTGGTATCAGGACATCCAGAGTGAATTTTACCCTGTCCAGTGATGAAGTTGGAAGAGTTTTCTGAAGTGAATCTTTTAGGTAGCCAAACACAAGGTCAGTGTCTCATTTTATCTCTATGTATGGCATTACCAGGTCCCCTTTTGAATTTTTATAATTATCTAGCCACTTGGAGGGTCTTACTCCAGTCATGATGGCCTAAAACAAAACGTAGTCCTAGTGTAGTCGTTTCAGTCACTTATTACAAATCAGTCACTGTTTGAAAACAGCAGACCTGGACTACCTCAGCATACTATTAACATACTACCAGTACATTTTATTAATATGCACAAACACCTACTTGTAATTGCTGGATTACATAATTATTATAGTTTGCTTATTAACATGTAAACTTAGTTTATCTAAAATCACACTTATGCTTTCATTTGCATTATTGTATTATCAGTACTGTATTTATTATCTATTGTACTTTCCTACTGTACTTCCAGTCAACAATAAGACACAGTTTCAGTGTTGGTTTGTCCTGCATTTGTTTCCCCCATTTCCTCTCCCCCCCCTCCCCGTTTCTTCTAACCTAAAACCACCAAACTAAATGCACTTCCTAAAACAGATCCTCAAGCTTTAATCCACAGTCATATTAACCAACAGTCCTTTATTTGTCATTTATTCATCCCTCTTTCTTCCCATAACAACCACAGCCTAGCAACTGGCTGCGCAACCATTCTATATTTCCTTCAGGGAATGCACTTTTTTAGTTCTGTTTGCTGTTATGTGTTCACTCACAAAGACAAATTTCTTTGTATGTGTATTTATATTAATAATGAAATTCTGATTTACCAAGAATGGTTACTGATGTTAGTCACTTTAAATATGCCCACAGTAAGATAAAAATTACCATTGTTTGGACAGGTGCAATGGTATTTATGCAGAAAGTCCAGTGTCAAGGCTGCCAGGCAGGAAGTAGTAGGACATCCTTGGACCAGCAGCTGGCTAAAAAAGGTAATTAGTTAATTTAATCAGAGATCACAAAAAGAGCTCTTACTACAACACTTAAAAAATTCAATGCAAGTCTTTACAGAAATTACAGTTTCTGTGTGTCTGTTTATCAGAGATGTAACATTGGAAAAAAGGCTATCTAGTATTATACTTTGTATGTAAGGACTGAAATACTGCTTTTAGTAGTAAGACCAGGTTAGTTTACTGAACTCCAAAAGTGACTTACTGGTAATGAAATGGTGGCTTTCAGGTCACTTGACAAAGGCATCCACAGCATACACGTCCTTTCCCTACAAAGAAGCATGGACATTAAACAATAACTGATTATCCCAAATGATATAAATCTATACACTGCTTTACTCACTGCTCATGAAACACCATGGACCTACCTGTTTTGAAAATGTAATTTAATGGCCCTCACCTGTGTAGGATCAGCCAGGAACAGCTTGAAATTACAGTGCAACAATTAGAAGATAAATTAATTTAACAAATAAAATTGTCAAATGCATTCCAAAATATAGGCTATAGTACAAAATACTTTTAAAATAATAAAGCTCTAAAAGCCTACAATCTTCACATTTCTTACACATACCACTGCATCTTGTTAAGGTGTTGGTCCCAGACGTGTCTTCTGGCATCAGCATCTTTTAAACTGGTTACAAAACCCCAAAAAGGTCAAAAATGCCAAACATCAGAATTATAACAGCATACTAAGGACGAATATTCTTTTTCTCTTATGCCAACTACTACATTACACTTCACTAAGCACGGTTGTAAGTCGCTCTGGATAAGAGCGTCTGCTAAATGCCTTAAATGTAAATGTAAACGTACTACATAATTTACGAACCCTGTATCAGTTGTGCCCTCTGACAATAGTTTTGCTGCCTCACTAGGTGCCTTGCTGGAAGCAGTCACCTGTTCAGCTATATACAACATTACATCATAACCATGATTTCATGAGTTCAGAATCCACTGAAACGACACACTTTATATGTCATTAACAAGTTACCAGTGCAGGCTCTTCAAGGATTCAAGGAGACTTTATTGTCATTCGCATCACATGTGGTACATGGGGTGGAACGAAATTGTGGTACCCAAGGACCCAGTTTTACCCAGACAGCAGAACTTAAATAAATAAAATATACATAAATATATAAAAAATATATGTAAAATGAAAATAAAAAAATAAAAAATAAAAATAAAATAAAATAAAATAAAATAAAATACAGAGAGAAGAGCAGCAGGAAATGGAGAAGGTAGCAGCAGAGTGTATTTAAAGTGACTAGTGTCGTCAAAGTGTCGGTGCAGTGGTTCCACTAAGTGGCGTTTAAAAGTCTTACAGCTTCCGGAATGAAGCTGTTCCTCAGTCTGTTCGTTTTACACTTAATGCTCCGCAGCCTCCTGCCTGAGGGGAGCGGGACAAAAAGTGAGTGTGCTGGATGAGTGGGGTCCTTCATGATGCAGGTAGCCCTCTTCCTGCATCTAGAGGTGTATATGTCCGTGGTGGTGGGGAGGCTGACTCCGACAGACCTCTGTGCAGCCTTCACCACCCTCTGCAGAGCTTTCCTGTCTGCAGCAGAGCAGCTTCCGTGCCACACGTTGATGCTGGAGCATAGGACGCTCTCCACCACACACCTGTAGAAGGAGGTGAGGACCGAGCTCCCGAGCCCAGCTCGCCTCAACCGCCTGAGGAAGTAGAGCCGCTGATGTGCCTTCCTGACCAGGCTGGAAGTGTTGTTGCTCCAGGTGAGGTTGTTGCTCAGGTGAACACCCAAGTACCTGTAGCTGGAGACCACTTCCACCGCAGACCCTCCGACATGCAGGGGGAGTGGGGCATGTCTGCCTCTTCTGAAGTTCACAATCATCTCCTTCGTCTTCTTTACGTTGATGCAGAGGTTGTTCTTTCTGCACCAACCCTCCAGGTGTTCTACCTCCTGCCTGTAGCCAGACTCATCACTGTTTGTGATGCATCCGACCACTGCCGTGTCATCCGCAAACTTCACAATATGACAGCCTGGGTGGATGGGTGAGCAGTCATATGTGAGCAGCGTGAACAAGAGGGGGCTCAACACACAGCCCTGAGGGGAGCCAGTGCTGAGGATTGTGGTGGAGGAAGAGAGGTTGTGGATTCTCACAGAATCCACAACAAACTCCTGTTGGTCAGGAAGTCCAGGACCCAGTTCCATATTCGTCAAAGGGAATTCCCTGTTGTACTGCTTTATACTGTAGCTTTAGTCATGCTTTTGCTGCATTTTCTGTTCACTGGCATGGTAAATAATTGATGGAATTAGTAATGTCAGGTTCGGGCAGAATAGGACGTTCGCAGTGGAGGCTTTTAAAGGTTTATTGAAAAGAAGTCACAATCCAGAGCAAGCAAAAGGTCGGTAAAGACAAACATATACAACGAAGGGAAAATAGCAAACAGAGTAATCAAAGGCTCGGTAGTACTGATAAAAACAGAAGGAGGAGGAGGAACTGAAATGCAAAACACCAGGTGAAAATAAGCAGTACTTGGGCGAGGCATGGGATTGGCGGCCAGCTGTGAGCAGGAGGTCATATGGTCACCAGGGGAGTTCTGGGAAATGGAGTTCACAGGCAATATAGCCTGTACATGGCTGGACGATTAATTTTTTTCCCATTCTGTGTTCAGTACTCTATTGCTATATTGGAATGCCGTGTACGTTCACCTATCCAGGGAGCCAAACATTCTAAAATAGCTGTAATAGAATATGGATTTTGTGTGGTGTCTGTAAAGAGAAAAAAGGTTACAAGTCCCACACAACACCAGCTAACAATTATAACTGCTAAAGGCTGCACCAGTTCTTACCAGACACAAAGCCATGTGCCATCATTTCCACAGTAACTGAATCCCAAATTCTTTTGGGACTTTGCCCACTGAATCTCTTTCTGGATCTCCTAACTATTAAAATATGGTAAATTTTACTGTTGCACTTTAAACACTGTCATCATACAGTAAAGTAATATTAATATTAATACTCATAATCAGAATTTAAGTGTACCTATCAGGCATCTTAAACACTGCTAAAAACTCCTAATGGAGATGCATTATAACCGCAGATGGATGGTGACCATGTTTTAGTAAAGTTGTAGTCACGGGCAGTAAGGGTCTCAAAATGCATTTATCCATGAAGACGTCTGTGTGATTTGGAAAGGTAATTTCAAAGGATTGTCCATTGCTTCAAAAACTCTATAAACTCTGCTTAAGGCATTGTGAGTCTGAAAGAAAAAAAATCAAACCCATAACGCAAGTGAAAACTGCATAGTCAAATATTTGTAAACATACATCAAAGACAGACTTTCAAAGACACATACTGTATGTGTGGAGATTTGTTTGTTCCCTTTACAGCACTAACTCATTTGCATAACAAAAATGAAATATGACCAGGGGCAGTCACATATTTACTTACAACTGTATAGAAGATATTTCTCGTCATTCTAAACAAACCAAGCCGCCATAATTTTGATAACAACAGCACGTGGTACTATGTCACGGAAGCGGTGCCACGCCCAGCTTTTACAGCAGTCGACTTTAACCCAGACAGTGCTGTTAGAATAACACCATCCAGGACTCTTAACTATAAACACTCCTGAGACGCACCGCAGGAGATCAGAGGAATGGCATAGGTTATAAGGGAGATTAACATTTCAGTCTGTTCGGGAAGCAGGTAAGAAATAAAAGATAAACTCTCTCTTAACTCAGGAGGAATGTAGAGGCATCAAATATGTTGTGTAGGTAGTCAGTTATAAACCAATGAGAGTGGAAACTTTCTCAGATTCAAAAACTGTGACTAATATCATCACGATCTGTAACGACTAGTCACTAAAACTTAGATCTTTTAGACAGCATCTCCAGTGATTCTGAACTGCCAGCAGGTCTGATGACTTCAGCATTTAAATCAGATCTATATTTGAATGAATGTATCTCTTACAAAATTTGACACTGTTTTAATTTTGAAAATGTTTTAATGAAAGTCTCTTCATTTACACACATTTATACATTATATTAACAGTATATTACAGGCGGGTGATTTTACATTCAAATGTATTCAAAGTAACCGAGACAACCTGACCAACTTCCCCTTTCTTGCAACTGTATCCTTCTTTGTGTCATGGTAAACATGGTAGGTCATTTGCTTGACCTTTAACTCAAGTTAATGTCATTTATCATAATACAAAAATTACTTCAGTAATAATTTATAAAAAGCTCACTGCTTTTCTGCTGCAGGTGAAATTTCTACAGGTTAAAGCTGGTACAGGTGTCACAGACAAGTAACTACACTAGGAATGTCCTTTTTATCCCTTTGTTTCAGTGCACAAGCTAACAGGGCATGATGGCTGGAGCAGTGTCGCAGGCCAGTCGTGAGGCTGTTCTGGCCTGGTTCGCAGAGTATCAGAGAAACTGTGTGGTGAAGAATGGCGTCGTTCCCGAATGGTTCCATGGCATCATTACCAGGAAGTAAGGTTTGGAAATGCTGCAAACGTCAGACACAGAGATACAGATCATATCTGTTCATAATGCTCTTACATACATGGCTGGGGGCAGGGCAGGCGTTTCAATGGAAAACGTGTACTTTTAGGCTAGTAGTTTGTTTAGGGAACAAAGTCGTTATTGATGTTTCAGGTCTTCCAGTAATAAATCATTAAATATAATTTAATATAACCTATGTACAGTAATTTCATTACATTACCATACAATACAATACAATTAAACCATATTGCATAAACAGCTCTAGGGACTACATGGTGCTGAACTGCAGGGAAATCCACCACAAAGAAGAGTGTGAGCTGTGCAGTGCTTGCCTGTGCTCTTTTATTTTCTGGATAATAATCATTAACACAAGCACAAACAGTCTAATGATAGGAGAATTTTAAGAGAGGAGAATTACCACTTTTCTGGCTTTGTCAAACATTAGAGGACGAGTGAGTGCAACATTAATAGGAATAGGAAGGAAACTTTAAAGAAATATTAAGTTATCAGTCTTAAAAGTTTGTAAATGCTTAGATATGTTATGAACACAGAACAGTGTAAGACTCTTGTTATATTGTTTAGCATTTTTGAGCTCCTTCTCTTGTGGGCGCCCTCTGGGAAAATAGAAAGTGTATGTAGTGCACAACAAGAGAATTAGAATGCAGTTTGTGACTTTTTCTTTTATTTAGCCACAATTCTGTACAGGATACAATAATACACTGTATATAGAAGCCAGAATGCAGGATTCTGCCTGGTTTTGAAAGTAGGTCTGACAAATCTGAAATCCCAAAGGATTTTTCTTGATGCATAATGTTAACTGTGGTACTTTACAACATTTTCAAACCCAGCTCACTTTTTTACATTTTATAAAATTATTTTATCCAACACAAAATAATTTATCAAGAAAAATAAAATAAATAAAACAGTAAAATCACTAAGATACCAAAAATGCTCATGTAGTTTTGATTAATATAAAAACAATAACGATATGGGACTAACATTTAAAATTGTGACCACAAAAGTGTAATCATATTTAATGAGTCCCTGAACACCTCAAAGATCAAGGACCAGAGGTGGAGCAAGTCCACAAAGTCGCCCAGAGCTTTCAAAAGCTTGAATTGAGCAATAATGGGCAGCAAGTAATCTAGCAGTCACATTCTGTAGAAATAGAAGACACTGACTGCATAAAGAATGAAACGATAATCTGGACGTGATGAAAAGTCTTGAGGTAAAATGAATTGTCTAATTTTTGAAAGTATATGGAGTGGATAAAAGCTACTCTTGACAACAGATCAAATCTGAGGATAGGATAAAAAAAACACCAAGGTGCTTAACATGTGGCTTTACATACGGTGAAACTATGAAGTTTATCTCTGCTTTACTTTGCCTTTGAATAGCTCTTCTAAACTGATTTAAATGATTTGCAGGGAGGCAGAGGAAATGCTGATGACCAGGCCACCAGGATACTTCCTGATTCGTGTCAGTGAGAGCAGAATAGGATACACCCTGTCTTACAAGTGAGTCGGTAATGTACAGCATTGTACTGTACTGTCATATACTTTGTTACAAAACAATAACAAACAAAGATAAACATTTCAGCAAATGAATGAAGGCCTATTAATCCACTGTGATGTGTTTGGCTTTATTTTCAGAGCTGATGACCGCTGCAGGCACTTTATGATCGACATGCTGCCAGGAAACCAATATGTGATTTTAGGTGAGAAGACACATCATAGTTCTCTCTATGACTTGGTGGCCTTTCATCGAAGAACCCCCATCGTACCCTACAACGAGGTGCTCACTGTTGCCTGTGGCCAGGTGCGACTCTTTTTTCTCAGTCACCCAGTTAGAGTTAGGACATCTTATTATTTATTACAATTAAATGAATATCAATATTTTGCAAGTACATTGTGGAGTCTCCTCGAGTGAATTAGCCTGTAGGCTAGCAGCTTTTGTACACTTTGCTTGTACTTTAAACATTGCCTTGCTTTTCACAGGTCTCCAAGAATAACACAGACTATGCAGAACTGTTGTTTCCCAAAAGGAACATCTGCCCTCCAGGGGCTGATCTCCAACCAAGCATGGTCCCACAGGCCAGACCTAGGCCTCAGCCAAATGCTCCAGAAGATCCATGTCCTGCCCGGCCAACATGTCCCAAACCAACAAACCAGAGCTTGAACCCCAGCATGGCTCCTGCTGTGACACCAGGACACCCTCTAAAACTTTATCCTTGCCTGGACACTGAACTTACTGCTTTGAACCTACTGAATATGGTAAGCTGCTAACACATAAGTAATTTGAAACAACTATGTTTTTTTAGGTCCTCAAACTTTGAGATTTTGACCATAATGAAATGTAATGAAAATGCTGTAAAGGTATTTATATAGGTTAAATAAAAACACAGGGACAAATATACTGTATATATATGATGCATGCATTAAATCAGACAGCAGATCCAAACATCTGCATAAAAGCTGCAAAAGGGGAGATGGGGATGGCCTAAACATATATCAAAGACATAAATGTTCAATTGGAGGTACACTGCTGTGCTCACACACATCCATTGGATGCTACGGACTATTCTTACATACATCAGACTCCCCACAGTAGACCACACAGCTAGTGCCCCCTTCCAGTTGAAATGTAGCAGACCACAGTCAAAGTACCTCAGGGTAGAAGGACAATTAAAAAATGATACTAGGGATGGGAAATGATACTAGGAATGGGGGATACCCGGGAGGAGGTTGAATTGGTATGTTCATTATCGCTTTTAGGTAGCAAAGTACTATATCTGTTATACATAACGGCTGATGCAACTTCATTACTTTACTTTACCTGCTAGTCAGAAAGTGAAAGGATACCGGGCTACACACCATGCACACTACACTACACAGACTATACACCATAAAATTCTCTAGAATAATACATCATACATTTACACCAAAGCTTATAGTTAGACAAAGCAGTTATTCACAAAGCTTGGGGCAACTGAAAAATCCCCACCTCCCCCTGGTCACTCGTGTAATGTAGATGTGATGTCCTTCCGAGTGCTGACTCAAATTAATGAAGACATGTTGAAAATATGTTAGCATGGGGCCAGTATGTCTTAAAGTCTGTATGCTGGTTATCCAGCAATGTTAATAGAGATTTTGTCCTCTCTTTACTGCACTAACACCCTCTTCTTCCGGGATGGCTTTACACTTTACTGAAAGATTGCTTTGAGGATTTATTTGCATTTACTCACAAGAGTATTAGCGAGGTCATAAACCAATGCTTGATGATTAGTTCTTGCACTCCCTAGCATCTTGCATTTGCAAAAGTATTGAATGGAATTAATCATATCAGAGAATGCAGCACCAGTACTTTATATCCCTGCAGCCCATTCACGGTATTGGCTTTGTGACTGTTCCAGAGCATCCTGTTTTATTGGTGAAGGAGTTTCTGTGAAGTTTATACAAAATACATGCCTGTATCAGCAAAGCATGCATCATAAAGTAGCTGAAATCACTAAATGAAAGGACCATATAATTTTGGAAACATGTTGTATTTTACAAAACAAAATTGCCTATAACTTTTCTGAAAGGTTTTGTGCAGTTTCCAGCACTTAAAATCAGATAATCATAGAAATGTACAGCAAAGATCTGTGAGAAAAAGGATCATCATTATAAATGGGTGGAATTTTTGCCAAGTGAATTGATTTTGACTGTTTGAATGTTAAATAATGTGCTAATGTAGTGCCATGTGTTTCAGGAATCTTCTTCAAGACCTGTTCCAAAGCCCAGAACAAAAGTTCTGGACACACCGCCACCACCACAGACGGCCCCCAAAGGTGGCTCGCCACACAGTCCGACACAAAGCACTATTGGAGCAGACAAAAAAAGGGGGTTACCAGCAGCATATGTGGAAAGGCCACTACCTTCTCCACAGTCTGAAGACAAAGACAGCAACAAGAAAAATCAAACAGAGGCGAAGTCTGCACGCATAACCCTGGCCCAGTGCAAGAAGATATTTCAGAAGAAGAAGCACCCCTCTGAAGAGCACACATATATAGAAATCAACCCAAATGAAATCGGAAAGGATCCTGTATTCACAGTTTCCAGCCACCAAGAGCTCAGTGGAGAAAGTCCTGAACCAGAAGCTGAAAACCAAAGCCCTGTGGAGTCTGGGGTCAATTCTGCTGCTGGGGCTTTACCTATAGAATACCTCAACCCACCTCCCTTTGCTCCTGGGTACTAACTGAAATTTGTCTGAACTGGATGCATGGAATGAATTTATGAATGAAAGAAAACTAGTGAGCTTCCATTGTGAGTAAAATGTATTATGTTATATTACTCCTTATTATGATCTGTTCTTCATGAAAATTTGGCACAGAGGGCAAAATTGTTTAAAATAGAATTACAAAAATGGAGATACAAGATTTTGTCTTGTCTTCAGCAATATTTCGCTGATTTTCTATTTGAAAATAAGTTAACATGGTCTGTGCAAAAGGTATATATGTTTACATGTTTTCAGTATGTTAATATAAATAAAAACTATGCAATAATTGTGAAATTGTGTTCTCTGTAGAGAATGCATTGTTATTTTATTGTATTAATGCTAATTGCTAAAAGCAAGCACTTGCCACTAATTCACAATGTGTGAGTCGGTAGCTGTGCAGTCCTTCCTGTGGGATAGTAGAGTGTAATCTCTAGTATAAAAGTACTACTTGAAACACCACCAGATGAATTAGATGTTGTGCTAACTGAAAATAATATTCAAATAATATAACATATCTAAAATGGTATTCTTCTGTACACTAGTGAAAATTTTATTTACTAAGATTAACATTCTTCAAAAGCATACAATACATAAGAAAACACGCAAAATATTAACAGTGCCATACTTTTTGCACATGCCACATTTTATTTTCTCCTCAAAATGTTAAATTCAGCAACTAGACACTATGTGTTCTTTGTAGAGGATGTGTAAACTCATTCTCACATTGAAAATCAATAAAACGCGTTTTTTTACCAGGGGTGGGCAATTGTTTTGCACATGACTGTATACACAAAAAGCTTGGGTGGTATCTGAATTGTCATAATAGTTAGTACAAAATGTTGTTGCTAAATGTATAAAAGTTGAGGATTAGGAAGTTTTTTTCAAAGTCATGAAATAACTTTCATCAGAACCAGAGGAAAAATGACAGTGAAGTTAACTATGCATTTTTTTTTCTTTTGTCATACCATTTTATTCTATACTACTGTGTATTCTGTGTTTACTCTCCTTTGTGAAAAAAAATAATAAAATACTGAAGTATACAATCTTCACTTATTTATTCTGTCTATATACGTTTCTCAATGCTGTGATCTCATGTGATCTCATGTGATCTCATGGTCAGTAATTATATCTATGTCAAGGCTTGCATTTAGGTCACAGTTGTGCTGATACCATGGACGAGGAATGAACTGTCAACATCAGAGGTCACTGTGACAATTGGAATGTGGTACAACCTGGCTGACAGGGACTTAAGTGATAATTTAATGATAATTCACTGTAATAAACTCTATCACCCACAGACCTGGAAAAACATGCTTTGTGGCTTACTTAATGTGGTAAAAAGGAACCAAATAAGCAGTATCAGGATAATCATCATTGTATTACAGAGACTTTTGGAGCTGCCTGCTGTATATTCGCTTTATAGGTGCACAGTTACTGGCTGTAGCTCTTGTGTTGCTGTGCAATTTATCAGTCCCCGTCTACTTCATTAATCAGTTGGTGGTAGACCATTGTTAACATAGCACCTGACAAAAAAATCCACCTGACCAGCTAACTAACTAACTATAATACAATTAACTAACTGTAATACAAATGACTAACTAAACCTTTAAACACAACAAAAACATACCCCCAACCAGTTAAATTAAATTGATACATTTTTCTACTCCATCTACATATTTGCCAATCAAAGACCAGCACAGACCATAGAAACCAGCTACCAGCTGAAGCTGATCTTAGCTAGATATTTCAGCAGGGCAGTGACATTATACTGACATGATGTGACGCTGGTGGATGCACCCATCATTCACTCTTAATTAACTGCATTTAAGTAGAGGTGCTGTGTTACAGATGATCATGTGCTGCCTTTGCAGGTGGAAGCCACAGCCTTGCTGTATCAAATGACCATTAAACCAAACACAAGACATTTTACAAAACATTTTCATGTCAAGGAATCATTGTAATGTCAACTACGTACATAAAAAACAAACACTTTCTTTCATATTTTTCCCAAATAAGTCTTTGACTTAGAATTGCAGCCCCATCATTTTAAACTTGTGACACATGGGAATGTGAATGTTGCAAGCTTAGATGTCAGTTTTTCAACAGCTAACTACAGAATATGTCTCCTGTTTGTCTGTATGACAGGTCGTACATAAGCTTGATGCACTCTGTCATGGAGTCAATGGAGACCTGGCTATATTACTTTATATTTTATACCAATATATATATAATTGTCAGGTTCACTTAACGTGATAGCACATCAATTGTAAGGCCATGGAAGATGCCCCCTATGAATTTGCACCAGTGCACCAGTGCTCTTTTTGTTTTTGAGGAGCCTCCGGGTACTTTGATGGAAAAACAAGTAGAAATAGGCTCAAAATACTTTTCAAAATGCAGTGAAACGTATCACATCCAATATCTATTAACATAGAGAGTGACGTTCGTTAGACAAGACATCCCTCTCTTTGGATCATTTTGGCTGGAGTACGAAATTATATGAACAGATGATGGTAAGTAGTTACTGATTAATCTTTACAACTATGACCGCACATGAGAGAGAGAGAGAGAGAGAGAGAGAGAGAGAGAGAGAGAGAGAGAGAGAGAGAGAGAGAGAGAGAGAGAGAGAGAGAGAGAACCCTCGCGGGACGTCCCGGTTGCTAGGCTGCATGTCCTATGTAACCTGGGAACAGAAAGGTCGATGTAAACACACGGTGTCTGAGTGTATTAAATGTCCTCTTGGAGTTACGTGTCTATTTGGTTTTTTTTCCGATGGTGCCCGCAGCTTCCCGGTGACGGTGCTGCGGGTTGAGCCCAGTGACCCGACCGCCCAAGCTTATTGCAGCCCGTGGGTGGAAACAACCGCTGTGAAGAGAATCAGGTAGACCTCCAACGCTTTTGACTTTTTGGCATAAATATCAAAAAGCTGATGTGCGCGTTATGATGAACTGCCGTTGTCGAAGTAAACTGCTTTCACGCGCTCATGGAGCACTTTCATTTGTTTACATCCATAACAAACAAGTCGTTAACGCTACACATGGTCACGTGCACGTTCTGATTCAGATTGCCGCTGTTAACGTTCAAGTAGCTAAAACTTCCGCTTTGTAAAAAAGATAAGCGAAGGTGGCGAGAGTAATGTTTTGGGAGTCCCCGTGCTGTTTGAAATGCCTTTACCAGGCAGACGAGGGCGCAGCTGCATGACGCCAGCAAGGAGTAAGAGAGACGGAGCAGGAGTACAGCAGTGGCCTGACGGATCCAGATATAGAGGAGAGTTTGTGGATGGTTTGAAACAAGGAGGTGGTGTCTTCATCTGGGCAAACGGAGAGGTGGGCAGCTGCTCATTTGGTCAGTCTTAATTGTCTTAATACTGTATGTGGGTACAGGCCAATATTTCTCAAAGCCCTGAGTCCATCTGCCCTGTAGATTTAGAGTTTTCCATGCACTTCATTAGCACATTTCACGGGTGGGTGAATCAGTCATGAGGACGGGCCGAACTGTGTGCATGTATGTGCAGAATAAATCAGGTTGATTTGGGTAATTGTGTCCTTAAGAGACATGTAAATGACAGGTGACCGTTGCTTGCTTCCCCGTGTTTCCTGTTTTGTCATTCTAATAAATAAATAAATAAATAAGTCCTAACTAAAGCATTAATACTGTGGGATGAATAGGCTCTAAGCTATATCTAAATGTGATTAATGGAACATACAGTACATGGGTAGTTTCAGCATATTAATGTCCATATATGGACTTTAGTTAATGGTACATTTTGAACAACTAAATAACTATTTACATTTGACAGTACATTAAATTATATTATTTCCAAAAATAAAGGAAATTCCACTATATTCACCCAATTTAAAACAGGAAGACCACATCTGTGCAGTGGTGGTGGACTGCAGGTGTAGAACTTGGAACTAATTAACTACTCTATCACTGATTAACCTTAAATGAAAACTTATTTTGTGCTTATTAACTACAGTTCAGACTGACAGGGCCCATCACTGACAAAAGTAATTCATTGACTTGACTCCTTTTTGTACACTTGTGTTACATGTACAACACATTACCTAAACACGATTACTGCCAAATATAAGTGCACAAAAAGAGTATAGTTGTGTTGATGTAAAATACTTTATTTATGCAGATGTCCACCTTTGATTTTAAGCATTGTTTTTTTCAGTGTTCTGCATTCTGTTATCATGATATAGTGAAATATAGACATGCTCAAAGTGGAATGTTCATTTAACTTGAGATTTGTAGTGACCATGTGTTTTATTGACTAATTAGACCTATGAAGGCTCCTTCTACAAGGATTACCGCCATGGGTGTGGAACATACTCCTGGCCGGATGGGTCGCGATTCACTGGGAAGTTTTATCTGAATTGTAAAGAGGGATATGGGGTTCATGTGTTCCCAGATGGAACTACCTTCGAGGTAAAACACAGCTTTGTGAGAAATGAATAAAACAGTAATCATAACAAGACAGCATAATCAGTTTCTACATATTCTTCATATTAATAAACTATGTGATATTTTCTTTTCTTTTTAAATATAAAAATTCAGTAAAATAGCATGTTCGTGGGCTTAATCAAGTATCACCAATAACTTATAAATTCAATTTAATTCAACTTTATTGTCATTATACTAATACAGGGTTGTACAGTATAACAAAACAGTCAGGCTCCTTCTCCAGTGCAGTATAAGAAATTTATATATATATACATATATACAAACCGGATTCCAAAAAAGTTGGGACACTAAACAAATTGTGAATAAAAACTGAATGCAATGATGTGGAGGTGCCAACATCTAATATTTTATTCAGAATAGAACACAAATCACAGATCAAAAGTTTAAACTGAGAGAATGTATCATTTTAAGGGAAAAATATGTTGTTTACAAAATTTCAGTTGCGTCAACAAATCCCCAAAAAAGTTGGGACAAGGCCATTTTTACCACTAGTGTGGCATCCCCCCTATTCTTCTTACAACACTCAACAGACGTCTGGGGGACAGAGGGACCAGTTTCTCAAGTTTAGAAATAGGAATGCTCTTCCATTCATGTGTCTAATACAGGCCTCTAACATGTTCAATTTTTCGTCTTGGGGCCTATTCTTTGCACCTTCCTCTTACTGATTAGCCAAATGTTCTCTATATGTGAAAAGATCTGGACTGCAAGGCTGGCCCATTTCAGTACCCGGATCCTTCTCCTACGTAGCCATGAGTGTTGTGATTGCTGCAGAATGTGGTCTGGCATTATCTTGTTGAAAAATGCAGGGTCTTCCCTGAAGAGATGACGTCTAGATGGGAGCATATGTTGTTTCTAGGAACCTGAACATAGTTCTCTGCATTAATGGTGCTTTCCAGACATGCAAGCTTGCCCATGCCACAAGCACTCATGCAACCCCATACCATCAGTGAATGCAGGCTTCTGAACGGAGCGTTGATAACAACTTGGGTTATCCTTTGTCCTCTCTGGTCGGAATGACATGGCGGAGTCCCATGTCGTTCCATAAGAACTTCAAATCGTGACTCATCTGACCACAGAACAGTTTTCCGTTTTGCCACACTCCATTTTAAAAGACCCCTGGCCCAGTGCAAACGTCTGAGCTTGTGGAGCTTGCTTAGAAATGGCTTCCTTTTTGCACTGTAGAGTTTCAGCTGGCAACGGCGGATGGCACGGTGGATTGTGTTCACTGACAATGCTTTCTGGAAGTATTCCTAAACCCATTCTGTTATTTCCTTGACAGTGGCATTCCTGTTTGCGGTATAGTGACGTTTAAGGGCCCGGAGATCACGAGCATCCAGTAGAGTTTTACGGCCTTCCAGCAGTTTAAACTTTTGATCTGTGATTTGTGTTCTATTCTGAATAAAATATTCGATGTTGGCACCTCCACATCATTGCATTCAGTTTTTATTCACAATTTGTTTAGTGTCCCAACTTTTTTGGAATTAGGTTTGGATATATATATATATATATATTATATATATATATATTAAAAAGTATAGTGCTAAAACAAATAGTCAAAAACTATGTGAGTATACAGTACAGTACAGTAGAGTACAGTACAGTAGAATATGTGGAAGTGTAGAGCAGTATTTTATTTCAGTTTTAATATAAATGCGTAATGAAATGTCTACACACTGTACAGTTAAATTTTTTAACAATCACTTGTTATTTACCTGGGGACCACTGAAGTGATATAAAAGTCATTATGCTAGCAATTGATTGAAAGATATTTCTCTATAGATATATGTCTTTAACAGAATTACCATAGGAACAAAAATTTTTTTTTTATTTGAATATGGTGAGATAAAAATTCTTACAATTTATTATGTCACCTAGGGTCTGTACCACTCTGATGAACGCTTTGGGCCTGGAGTGTTTACATATGTAGATGGACGGCAGGATGTAGGTCTGTGGTACAGGCAGTGGCTGCTGCGACTCTGCACGAGAGTGGACGGAGCCTTCACACTGCAGGATGTCCCAGATTACATGGCCAAACTCCCAAAACAGGAATGTCTAACCCAGGCAAGGATGAGCAACAGTATTGCGCTATTCAAGTATTTGTTTACTTGAATACTACTTGTTACTTGTTTACTATCAACTTTTGAAAGGCATATGTGATTTTGCTTTACTTTGGGCATGCATGATTGGAACCAATATGTACAGTTATTGGCTACTTTATTAGAAAGCACCTCTCTTGATGGTACACTTTGTAGGTAACAGGGTCAGAAGTATGCTAACACATCACACCTATATGTCACTTGTTAGACATCTCTTTTCTAAATAATTGGCATCACTATCGAGTTTTCCCCCCATCATGACATAACTGACTCTACTCCTCTAGGAAGGAGGAGCATTTAAAAGCTATATTGTGTAGAACCTTACATTTTATAACAGCTGGATTTCAAATAATGGTTATGCATGCATTTCCCAGACTGAAGCTGAGGTGTTGCACCATCCTGCACTTATTACAAACCCTAATGTGGAAAACAAGCAAGTCAATTCATCTCTGCATGATGGCCATTCACTTGTGGAGGACGAGTGGTTTATCCTACCGCCCGACATCCACAGCTACTCCATTGACTCGGATCACTTGCCCATAACTCGCTACCTTAGGCAGGAACTGGACTTGAATTTCTTTGGCAGGAGTGATGTCATCACACCTTTGGTTTCTCCAGACCTTACCCTGCAGCAGCGAATAGAAGCCCATGTCCACACACACAGGTCAGCAGCCCAAAAGGTCACAGACTTATGCTTTAGGAACTCTAAGACTTCATAAGTGAAATCAAATGACTTTGTTGTTGCAATGTTACGGTGTATTTCAATGAATTAAAAATATTACATAAAATATGAGCTCTGTGTTTGGCCAAAATAATATTTATGAATGTAAAAACACACACACACACACACACACACACACACACACACACACACACACACACACACACACACACACACACACACACACACACACACACAGGTAATCCAGCTGGTCTCTAATAATGTGCTAATATTAACATTATTCACTTCTATTTTAGAAAGTGGCTCATTTGCCCTTTTATTGCAGATTTGAGGCTGAGGGACTGTGTTGGGATGTTGGTGCTATCCTGGCTATGAACAGGGTGCCGTTTGGACCCAAGGGACCTCTGGAGCTCAGCTCAGAAAAACTTATCAGAGAGTCATCCAATGGGGACCCTTCAGCTGTAAATGACATCCTGCAAGGTGGAGATGTTCACCCTGATGTCAGTGATTCAGGAGGATTCACTGGCCTCATCGCTGCTGCGGTAAAACATGCACTTTTTTATTACTGTATAAACACACATTGTAAAGTATGTGACCGTTTTGTATGCCATACCATAATTCTTCTGAATAAGAACCTTTTCCACTTAACTCTAGTCAGTTCACATGGACTTTAACATTTTCAAAAATAATACATATACTTATATAGTTTTTTATATTAGCTGCTCACTTTTAGCTGTACATACTGTTTATATATGGTATTTGGCAAAATACCTGACAAATATAATAAGTGGACTTCAGGGGAAAAATGAAATACAAGAAAAAGTGTTTAACCCTTAATTTAAGCTACGATGACAGAAAATGTTGGATCAGATACTGAATACAAAAAAATGTACATTTGAAAAAATGAAAAACGTTATGTCTGTGCAGATGAATTGTCATGCTGATGTGATCCACTTGTTACTGGACGGTGGGGCTGATGTTAATAAGCTGAATATTGAAGGCATGTCCGCTCTGGCTGTGTGTGCTGTTCTCTACTACTCTAACCAGTGTCTACACAAGAAGGTGGCTGAGAGGATATCTCAGAAAGACACCCAAAACAAAAAGGTAGACAAAATTTTTGGCAGTTAAAAACATTAATCTAGTGTAGGAGTAACAATGCACTGAGTCTGATTCTGAATTCAGCTCATTCAGGACTTAAACTAAAACTGAACTTTGAAGGTTTGGAAAAATGTCTTTAAAAAACTAAAAGCAAATCTATTGAAAAGAATGGAAGCTGTAATAAAGGTGATGTAATAAGACTAGACACACTGAAGTGCTATACTTTGAATTACTAATTATTTAACAAAAAAAAATTAAAACACTTTAATGTTTCTCAGATGTTTTATGATGTTCATTTATTATAGACAATTAGTAACATTATGTTGTTTTGCAATTCATTAAATTCTTAATATTTCAAATTACATAGCCTTAGATTATTAAATAACTAATTATTAACAAACTATAAAACAGTGCTTAGATTTATACAGTATAAAATAATGATGATAATGTTGATTTTTTTGGGTCATTGCCTTACCTGTTTTCTAAGGTCTTTATATTGTCGAGTTACTTTCATTGTATTAACTTCTACCTCATTCTGCAGATAAGAGCTTCCTGGGGTATTACCTACACCCCTCAGGCATCTGCAGACACCCTGAAAGAAAGACCAGGACATGAAAGGGACAGAGAAATACTCACTGGTAGCCAAACTGACCTGGGGGAGCATGATCCTCCAGACAAAGATTTTAGCAGTGCTGAGGCACCAACAACTCCAGAACAAACAGAGTACGTTGAAAGTCCCAAACGAGCCGAAAAGACTCTGAAGGGGGCTGAAACTCAGGCAGCAGAGGATGGACTCTCTGAGAATGCCCAGCTGACAGAGGTGAGGACTATCCAGGTGCTGGATGCAAAAATTCCAGTGGGTGATGCCACTTGGCACCAAAGAAAGGATAAAGATGCAGGCAGCCTTTCCGGAGAACAAGATCTGGATCTTACAGCAGAGGAGAAAGTCTGGATGAATGAAAGCATGGTGGACTCAGCATTTGCCTATGACTCAGATTATCCCATGGCTAGCTTTGACGTAAATGTCACAAAGGACAACATGCATCAAATGGCTTCAGTCCTGTGCCAAGCAGGCAACGTAAAACCTGCACACACCCAGGAAACTGTCTGCAACACGGCACTCATGAAGACTAAGTGAGTCTTTTTGGCTTGTATTTTATTGACTGGAATGCAGGAAATTTCTATAAATTCTATTTTTTTTTAAGATCAGCTTTAGAGCATTAATATGGTAACAATTTCCTCTTGCCCAAATACAGTCGATCAGCTAAAACATTTCGCGTCACTGAGTCTATAAGGCTAAGATAACTGACAAGTTATAGAAGCTTATCTACACCAAATTGCAGTTATGTCCACCATATACCTGAATGACACACTTGTCTCAAATTCAGTATTAAACTGAATCTAAAATAGACATGTAGACACTGTGTGATACTGTTCTCTATTAAAATAAATAGAATCATGGACATAAATTTAGGCTTCAAGACTGCTGCTGTTTAACAATTACCTCCAGGCATGCACTGTACTTTTATCAATTGTTAATATGTCATAAAGCATCTGAAAACTGTTTTGAAAATTGTTTATGTCACACAATGACTGAAATCTGTCTGAAATCAGATTTGAGATTAAATAACAACTTGACGTGGTTTAAAGCAGAAATGTGATGATTTAGAATTGTGAGGGTGGGCAATATGATGTTTTTATAATTTAACGTTATTGTGACAACACTGACCAACTGCATTTTACACCTTATTAAAGAGAGAGTGTAAGTAATTCTGTATAATTAAATTAAGTGCAACGCTTTGTGTAAAATGCTGAGCAAAAATCTTGTATTTGTACTTTCTATGTTAAATGTGGTGCTGCGGTTTTTGTGTTTCAACTCAACAGTGAAAAACTAAAGAAGCATCAATCATGACTACACTTGGGGCAAAAAAGAAATTAGTATTTTCTTCTGCCATAGTATTGCTTTAAGATTAAACTTTTTGACTAGTTAATTACAAGGTGTAGACAACAGCGTTAAATCTATATATTTGAACAATACATGCAGTATGTGTGGTTTACTCATTTTCTCCTTGTCGTGTTGGACAGACATCAGGTTCGCTGGTCCACTCTGAAGTTGCTCTTGGACAGAGGGGCAGACCCCAATGCCTCCAGCGTCCCCATGCCTGTCATGTTCCTGGCCATTAAAGCAGGTCATGTTGAGGGTGTGCGGCGGCTGCTGGAAGGTGGCGCCCGCACGGACTTGCCCTTGTCTTCTAAGGTCAGACTTAATTCTCTTGCACTTTTCAACTTAACTGCATCCTAGCCCTTTTCAACTTACCTGCTTGCTGCAGTTTGGGTTCCACACACCTGGCTGTTGAAATAAAACCTTGATGATGCTGATTAGCAGGATAAGGTGTGATAAATTTGGATCAGAACTGAACTCTGCAGGTGGCTCCTTCTCTCAAAATTGGTTTGTGCTGACATCTAGTGGACAGCATTTAAAAGTTTGGAACGAGTGTGTCCTCCTGAAAAAAATGACAGATGTTTGCTGGCTCTTTTTCTGTAGCTAAAGGGTCTGTACCCACTGCATGTAGCGGCAGGTCTGCTTGGCCCAGAGGGGCCTAAAATAACAGAGCTGCTCCTCCATGCTGCTGCCGACCCTGATGTCAAAGCGCAGGATGCCAGTGAGGTGTATGACTTGGCCAAGGTCAGAGCTATAATAAAACCTTCTAATAAATACAGCTGTAAGGTGTGTCATTATTAAGTGAGTTACGGGGTGGTGTAAACATCCTAGGATAACCTTTTTAATTCAGATTGTTTGTGGGAATTTGGGTTTTTTAGGGATGCATATGAGAATCACTGGACAATATCAAATGTATTCACATGTATAGATGATATATAGTATGTTATGCTTTTTAACATGTAGATTCTAGGACTAGTATTAAATTTAACATTTGTTTCTGTTATAAGTGCAACCAGATGAATATACTGTCATAGAGTTGTTCACTATTGCCTAAACGATGTGCTCTTCAGGAGTGCAATAAATACAATATCATATAGGGGTTTGATCAGTCACATCCAACCCATTCGTCGGATGCTGATCATTTTTGAAGTAGTTATCTGCTGATACTGATTTCATTCTGACATCACTGGGCATTCCCAAAATGTTTTGCTTGTACCAATCAGCAAGTCAAATCCAAAAGATTATATAACTTTCTCTGGTAAAACTAAAGCAGCTTTATCAAACTGCATTACAAAACTGAGAACACATCCTCTACAGAATGCACACTTCTGCACATTGTAATGCAAAAATAGTGTTAACTGATAACTTTAACATGTAAAAACTTGTCAGTTGAAAACTGGAATATGTAATTTATCATGTTTATTTTCTTTCACTATGTTAAACTCAGCAAATAACCATACATTATGTGAAGCTTAATGTAACGTTTGCATACCGCTGTATATTGTTTTATAATAATTGTCTGTTGGAAAGAAACAGGTACAGATTGGAGCAAAGCTATTATTAATGTAAATGTTTAATGTGCATGACAAGTACTGTAACAATAACACACATATTTTGTGTTTACCTCCAGAGTACAGAAGAGACTCAGGTAGGCTGTGAAACAGGGTCTTTTCTGGGGTCTGGGCCCTCACCCTATAGCTACAAAGCCTCTGCCACGATGGAAGGGGGAAGGACTCCGCTTCATGTGGCCTGTCAGAGAGACAGCGATTACACAGTAAGCACAGACACTTACATGCAAATAGCACGCTATATGTAAATAAAGCATTCATTCCTGTTATATGTATATTTATACATATATGTATATATATGGTGTCTGTGGTTCTACATGTAACATGGTAACTTGAATGCATATACCATGGAGTTGCATAGCACTATGCTTGCTTTTCTTCTGCTGAACATAATCATTGTAGGTAATGGACTGCTGGGCTGTGTTGGTGTGTACTGTATGTTAAGCTGAATCAAATGTAAAAAATAAACTGACGCATAGACTGTATACTGTGGTCAGGTATAAATGACCTGGCATTGTTAGGTATGATGGTGTAAATGATGTCTTCTTTTGTAGAATGCTAGAGATGTGGTCTCCATCCTTCTATCCCATAAGGCGGGCACCAACCATCTGTGGAACGGTCACTCTCCCCTCTCGCTTGCCATTGCCAGTGGAAATGAGCTTGTGAGTGACTTTAAATTGATTTTCATTATGTGAACATAACATAAATGTTTCTCTGGGAATTGTATTTCACGGTTGTACAATTATGCCTGGATAATGATTTTTCATTTCTATGATTTCAGTCATTAAAATAAGCACAAGGTATATAATCTGTCATGCCTGATCAATTAATCAATTCCGTTATTCAAAAAGCAAAAGCTGCATTGACATTTTCAGACACTGATGCATTTTCACACCTCTAATGATCACCACGAAATGAAAGTGAAATTTCAGCTGAATGCTTATTTATAGCTGTGTTCATTAGTCACTCTTGTGGACAGTTTTGGTTTTGACTCCCATTCATCAGGCTGTTGATGAACTTCTGGCCAGTGGAGCTGACCCCAATCTGCCCCTCTCCAACTGCGTAGGCAGTGCTTTATGTGCTGCTGCTAACATCAACTATGACTGTTGGCCTCATCCACGCAACAGAGTCAAGCTGGTAATCATTTATTGCAGCAACATTCTGCATACACATGTTTGCAACTTCTTAATGAATACAGTAACTTAACCTTTAAAAGTGTTTACATACTATATAAAAATATTCTAAATGAAAAAGATTTAAGGCCTTTACAAAATTTTGCTTTACATTTTTATGTTTTTTCTATCAATGTTGTCTAGTTATTACTAATATTTATTTATATTTTTCCTTTTGATCTTTATGATTTAAATTAACAACTTAAACATTTAACAATTTTGTTTATAGATTTGATTATTTTGTTTACTAAAGTAATTTTTTTGTCTTTGAGGTTGAGAAGCTAATTAATGCTGGTGCCAACATCCTGATGCCTGTGGTGGTTGGTGAAGGCCATAGATGTGCTGTTGGAACTGTAGTGGATTTTGCCTATCAAGCTTTTAACCGGGTACAGCAGTGCTTACTGACACATTAACAAAAACATTTATAAAACTAGGGATGAGACCAATATTTTGACCACCAAGTATTTGATGAGAAATAATGAAAGAGTTATTAAAGCAATGTTTGTGTCTGTCATCACAGATGTGCTTAAACTATTAAACTATGAGCAGCAGTAGATGCCGTAAAACATTCAAACACAGTCCTAGAAGTCCTAATTAAATCTTTAAAGGAAAACACATAAATTGTATTAAATAAGTCAAAGTATTTTCAGTGATAAACATTTTAGCCCTGGCTATAACGGCTATATATATATATATATATATGCATGCATGTATGCATTTACAACTGGGTGTATATATTGTATATATAAATCAACTGACCGAAATTAAATTGGTCGGTAGGTTTGACATCATGGGATTCACTGATCAGGCATAACATTATGTTAGTGTTATCACAATGTATCTACCCTCATACATTTTACCACATAGGTGCACCACCTAACCATTCCACAATTACAGAATGTAGTCTTTGTTACCCATTACCTTTTTTCCAATGGTCAGGGCCCCGGCAGGAGAGCAGGTATTATGTGAGTGGTGGATCTCAGCACTGCAGTGACACTGACATGGTGGTGGTATGTTAGTGTGTGTTGTGCTTTTGTGAGTGGATCAGAGACAGAAGTGCTGCTGGAGATTTAAACACCTCAGTGTCACTGCTGGACTGAGAATAGTCCACCAACAAAACTATCCAGCCAAGCAATCCTAGGCAGCGTCATGTGACCAGTGGTGAAGGATGAGAGGATGACCAACACAAACTCTGCAACAGATGAGCTATCGTCTCTGACTTTACATCTACAAGTTGGACAACCAAGGTAGCAGTGTCTAATAGTGTGGACAGTGAGGGGATTTGGTGTTCAAAAGCTCCAGCAACACTGCTGTGTCTAATTATAATGCGTGGCTAAGTCATCCTGTTAGTCTCAGCACCACTGTCAGAAGGCTGCACCACACAGGATAACATGAATGCAGGTCATTACGACGACTGCCCTTAACACCACATCATCCTCTCATGGGCTCAGAATGGCCACCAACGTATCCTTGTGTGAAGGCACCATGGTCAGTTTCATGCATGAAACGTCCAGAAGGACTGGTGTCATGGTGTGGTGCAATTTTGTACGATGCCAATCATGTTTTGTATTCTTTATGGGCACTTTGACAGCCCAGAATTGTGTTAATGAGGTCCTGCAACCAGTGACAATACCCTTTTTAATACAATCTTATTACACTCTTAATACAATATGCTTTGCTCTGTTTTAACAGGACAAAGCATACTGCTGCTGCCTCAAGAGCTTAAACACACACACACTATACCATGGCATCCCTGAAAATGAAAATTTAAAAGGTGTGAAATGTTAAATGTTAGCAAACATGGCTGCCCAACGTCTTGCTAAGAGGCACTATTTCCGTATGTGTAGCTCTTATTGCCCATATCAATCTACAGTTTTAATAATTTATTGTTTCTGGTAACCTTTGTCTTCCTTCTGAATAGCATTGAAATCTGACACTTCCTACTGGGTGCAACTATTGTTTTGATGACGAGATTTGTGAATAGCCCTAATAGCTTCTAATATATCCACAAGCATGAATAACAGCTGTGATTTAATTTGGCATGGACTGAACACTTTTGTGGATGTAGATGACATCAATATTCAGTCACTTTTGCTTTAAAAAACCCCACAGTTTGGCCAGATTTCAAGCATGCCTCCTCTGGCACATTTCTGATATGGATAAACTCGGTTACATGGTTAAGGTGCCATTGTTAAAGAAGGTTTAAAGTGGCTTCCATCATAGACAGCATTGCCAAAGACAATAGACAGCACATTTGTTGCCCCTCGGATGCTTAATGAACATGACCGGCATTGTCCAGTTAGAACTGTTTGTGTGTACAGACAAGAAAAGTCAGTTAGAATTAAGAAGGTTTATCAGAATGTAATGGCTCAATGTGTTTATCAGAATGTGTGGCTCAATATTGTGATTGCATTTTAAAATTTCCCAATTACTATTTTTCTCCAGAACTGGCGTATTTCCCACATGCCATACCATGCCCTAAACCAGTGTGAGAGGGAGGCCTACAACATCTGTCGCCAGCTACTCACCACCATGGTCAATCTGCTAAGGGAGGCAGCCATCAGGATGGAGCAACAGCGATTAGAAACAGAGCAGAGCCAGGGCATACACAGTGAGACAAGCAAGAGGCTGCACTACAGGGAATGCAACTACAGCTCTGTGTTATGACTAATTTGTCCCTCTATGTTTGTATGCTGGCTGTAGGTGTTAGTCATGCAGACAAGTTTGTGTTTACTGGAGCAGGAGCTACCCCTCCTGGAACCAAAACAAGACTGCCCCTCATTGGAGAACAGCACAGAACTTCCCCAAATGATCAGAGGTACATGCCTACACACATGGGTAAAAAACACAGCACAGTGGGTGTTTAATGACCATGAAGTACACAGCTTCACTGCTGTTTTCAATTTCCTCATAAATCAGGGAGTAAAGACAAAACTGAGACTTTAGTTGTAAGGCAAAGTCATGTTTAATTCTTTAAACTGTGCAAGATCATTAGTAGTCATGTCTCCAGCATGCTGACATTAAGACCCTTTCTAAAGAGTTGAAATATTATTAGGCTGCTTATTTTTTGTTCATACGTTATTAGGCTGCTTCTGTTCCTTTTAAACATGTACTGACAGCAGGCTACTGCTCTGATAGACGTTGCTGTGCATTAGGTACTAACATTTTTGCTACATGTTGTTTGCTAAGGTTAAAGCAGAATCATTGAAGATGTGTCAGATAATACAGTGATGTGAAAAGGTATTTGTGGCTTCCCAGTTTCTTCTGTTTTTGCATATTAGTTATACTTGAATATTTCCAATCACTCTACTCTCATTAGATAAAGATAACTAAAATAAACACAAAATGATGTTTTTTAAATGATAAGTTCATTAATTGAAAAAAACTTTTTAAAAAGTTCTTCAGTCCTACAAACCTACGTATAAAAGTATTTGCTGCCTTAACTAAATGAACCTTTTAACCAAATTTCATTGACCACTGGCTTTGATTTTGCTAACTCATCATTTTGTAAAAGTCATTGCAATCTAACAATCTGGAAAGGGTTACAAAGCTATTGCTAAGTCTCTGAGACTCAAGCAAACCACAGTGGGAGCCATTATTTACTAATGGAGAAAACCTGAAGAGTGAATTGCCTACTAAAAGAGCACATTAATAACTCATCTAGGAGGTCTACCGTGGAAAACATGTAAAGGACTGCAGGCCTCAGTTAAGGTCATTGTGGATGATTGCACAATAAGAAAGACACTGAACCAAAAAAGGCACGGGAGAGGCGCAAACCACTGCAGACCAAAGAGAACACAAGGACTCGTCTTGCATTTGCCAGCAAAATCTAGATGGCCTTTTTTTAGAAACTTTTAAGATCCCTTTATATGTACCTATAGCTAACACTGCATTCCACTATAAGAACATCATACCAACAGTTACAAATGGTGGTAGCCTAATCATATGGGGTTCAAAGGTTCAGCAGGAATGATTCAAAAGAAATATAGTGGCCAAGTCAAATTCCTTAAACCCCAAATTCTGAGTCCCATTGAGATGCTCTGGCTGACCTTAAATTGGCTGTTGTGTGAACCGTCTCCAAAAAAAATCATTAATCATTTAAATGCTCAAGTGTAGCTGATAAACAATTCTGTAAAGAAGAGTGGGCCAAATTCCTTTACAGTGATGAAAAATACTTATTGCAAGTTATCACAAATGCTTAATTGCCATTGTTACTGACAAGGGTGGCACAACCAGTTACTAGTTCTAGGAGGACAATTACTTTTTCACATGGGTAATGTAGGTTAAATATATCTTTATAGTTAATAAATAAATGTTCATTTGAAAGCTGCATTTTGTATTTACTTATGTGTGTTATATTTTGTTGTCTTTATCTTATATTAAAATTTGTAAGATGATCTGAAACATTTAAATGTGACAAATTAGCAAAAACAACAGATTGAAAAAAGATCAAAAGATAATTACAAATTTCACTTGTCCTGTCTCTGTATTATGATAAGGCCCAAATCCAGCCTGAAGTGTTTAATGTGTATAATTCCTACGCATCTTTCTTTAATAAAGTACATGATTCTAACATCTCTGCAGTAGCTACGCTATACTTAAGATCAGGATTAGGTTTGCAGGGCAGCAGGTTTGTGGCTGTACGATTTAATTGTTTTGTCTGATCATGTCAGTTTTATTGCTGAAAATGAAATCATGAGAGTCATGAAGTCATTGCTCCTGTAGGCTGATGGTATCTGGACGTCAGTAACTACTTGGTTTTTAATGTAGAGATTCTGTTAGGTAATAATCTAGGATTGTTCTACGTACATTTAATTAGACAGGAGAGTTATTTTTGTTCCAGGCTACTAATTGTTTAGTCAGGCACCATTTAGCTGCTGTTGTCTGACAATCTGTTTTAGATCTTAAGTATGGTCACTGTGCCATGGGGCAAGCTTTTAAAGCCTTACTCTTTTGCTTTTTAATTAAGCCACATTATCTGCCATTAATGGACGCCTTCATAAATGTAAGCCATCCATACCCGTGATTTTCACCTCAGGATCTTGTTTGTTTTTAATGGGGTGCCTAAAGGCCCAAAGACCATGGTCATCCAATATTCGATTTCTAGTTTCTACTTCACAGAGATTTCTCTAATGTTTTAGTAATATTATGTACCATGTGTCTATGTATTTATTTATTTCACATTTACACACTTTCTGGAATTGTTGCACTGTTTGTCACAGTCTTTTAAAAATGAGCGAACCTTTACCCATCTGTACTCCTGAAAGATTCTCTGCGATGTTCTTTTTTATACCCAGTAATGTTAATGACCTGTTGCCAAATAACCTAATTGGTAGTGAGATGTTCCTAAGAGTGCTATTTTAGCATTACATACTGGATTCACATAGATATCATACGACTGCTCACCACAGACACCACTGTCCAGAGAAGACCACAAATAAGGTAACGTCAGACACAGCTTACTGCCACAGCGGGCAAACCCAATTAGGAGGACATATGTGAATATGGGGTGAAATCAACACAGCAATCTTACAGACCCAGATCTAATCACTGTAGGTCAGCACTGCTACAGCAGGCATAAGAGCATGTTTGTCACTTCCATCCATAGCCCCTTGGTTTCTTCACAAGGCCCAACCAGCTTCTGTAGTAAAGCAGCACTGTAAACCTAATGATGTTGAGTTCAGATTCACAGAGTCGGGCTGGATTCAGAATTTCTGCTCCACCTTAAAAAGTCATGTGGAGATGCAGTGCTGGTCCACTCCTCTGAACATGACTGATACTTTATTTAAGATGGAATGGGACTGGACGCAAACTTAACATTCACTGAATCTACTGTACGAATATCGGTTACAGTTAACACACCAGGGCTGTATGAGTAGAGACGGGTCACTGGTTTAACCCCTACATTACAGATGTAAACTCAGGGGTAAAATTTGTATACAGTTCTGGTTTTTGTGTGTGTGAGTTTACACATTTGCTCAACGGGAACCCTTCTCACACTCTCCTGATCACCCACTTCAGCATTGAGTAAGACCACTGTAACAGGTTTATTTCAGATGCATCGCCAGGACTGCTGAGGTCAAATACCAGGGGCCTAAAGGCCATGAAAGTAGCCATCACACATCTCCCTGCCCCGCCCGTTTCACAGCCAGTAGGATTCCGATTTCCACCGCATTGTTCGTAAATAGAATCATCTGATTAAAAATAAATAGTTAAATATATATATTATATAAAAAACAGAGATTAAAATAAGTAAATTGTTAAATCTAAAGTAACAAGTCTGCTTTTTCTTCCAGATTTTTCTTTTAAATGTACTGAGTAAAAGTAAAATGTATTAGGTGACTAAAACACTCAAGTACTGTACAGATACATAATAAAACTACTTACATATAGTAACAAAGTAATTGCCCACTTTAAGCAACAATTGGCTTTGGTCTGGCCCCAACTTTTTTTAATGCATAAAAGATAACTGGCAACATAGCACACAGAGCAGTAATGCACACAGGCAAATAAAAAACATAAATGCATTTCATACATTTTGTCAGCAACATCTGAGGATAAAAAATACAACTTTCGCAAGCAAGGCCAGGTTTTCCCTACAGTAGAAACTTGAACTAATTGCAATGAAAAACAGTTGAAATGAACATAATGAACATAACAAATCTCCTAAAGGAAAAAATTACCTCAGTCAAATAGTTTACATTTACAGTAGCTTGGAAACCATACTAGCTACTTTTATTTGCTTTATTATTATTATTATTATTATTATTATTATTTTATTTAAGTCTGATTTAAACTGTGCAGAAAATATACAATTGTAAACACTACCATTCGTTTTTAGCTGTTTGCTCAATGAAAAGCCACAAAAAAGGAGCTTTAGCCGGTGAAGAAGACACTGCGAATAAAGAGCCAAACAAATCGGAAGCTGCAAAATAATTAGCTAACTTCAGCTCTTAGCATGATGGTAATAGTAGATGATTCACATATTCACAAGACACATATGGCTGCAATTTCACTGGATAATTTTAAAAAGCCTGGCAGAAAAACAGGACCATCTGCTTACCTTTATTATTTAAAGTACGTTTCTATATGTGTGTATGTTTTACAGGAAACCTCTTTTTAAGTACTGCTATCAGTGTGGCCGCTCAGCGTGGGTAGTCCTGACGTCCTGTAGCCGCTGTCATGAGGTCTTTTACTGCAGCAAGATGTGTAAAATGAAGGCTTGGAATAAATGGCATAAGAAGGAGTGCATCCGTGTGCCAGGTTGGAAGAACAGAGTGGTTTATAATACTTTCCTTCTTTCTCTTACTCTTCCTACGCCTACTTTTCTTACTTGCTACCAACATGCTAGTAAAGCCACTATCCTGTGAAGAACCAGGTAAAAAAATACAGTAACTGCTGTTGTCCTTTCCTGTTCAGTGTGCATATGATGCCTTATATACAGTCTGGGAAAAAATGTTTGAGAGTCCCCAGTCAGATTACATGTTAAGATGACTTAAAAATAAGTTAAAAGTTTTTAATATTTTTTCCTCATATCTTGACAACAGATGGCATAAACAACTCCAGCTTAATCTTTGCATTAAAAAGATGCAAAAGCCTTTTCGAAGTAAACAAATAAATAATAAATTATGGATTTACAACATGTCTTGTGGAGCTGATGGCATTTGTAGACACTAAAACAGTAACATTTCTACTTTAAACTCACATTTCAAGATTCATATGACCTGACCAATTCTCCTTGAGGCGAATTGGAATAAACCCATTAGTTTCTTTCTTTGTTTTTCTCCACAGGCACTGGAAGTGTTGAGGACAGGTATTGCTCTGGTGAACGGCAACGAACTCTTTCAGGAAAAAGCTCTAAAGAAGATTATCATGTCAGACTGGATAAACCAGAATCAAACAAGACAAGATCACACAGTTCTCAGCATGATCCCAAAGAAAATTACAGTTTTATTTGAAATGTGATACAAAGACTATGTAGGTGAGAGAAAGACTTAGAAACCTATTAAATGTCAGCTTATCTGTAAATATAGAACAGTGGGCAAACTTTTGTTTTATGGATTTATAGTCTTAAACAAAAGCTTAGTGATGATAAAGTACCTGAATACTTTCACACTTTTTGTATCAGTCTTTTTGTCAACGACCATTACATTCAGTGCACACCAAAAAGTTGTCAAAAGTCCAATGGTAAGCCTGCAGGAACATGTCAACAGGGTACCGTAGTAAGTTGTGTTTTTCTGGAAAGCACTACAGTGAAGGCATCATTTAGTAAAAACAGTTTTGGGTGAATAATGCTAAACAATGCAGATATTTTAACAGGTAAAAAAAAAATCCACGCTCACATAATATACAAAACAAAAAGCGATCAAAACAGCATCCCTTAAATGTGTTCAAGTGAACATGTGTTCCAAAATCTGTCACAAAAATCTGAATTCCAAAACATTTGACTACTTTCCATTCATCCACTGTCATTAGTGTTTGCTGACAAAGAGCACTGAATGTAGTTACATGGACTTTGGACTCTGTAACTGACTAAAGGATATTTATCATTTGGCATATCTCACCTTTTCAGTTAACATTCAAGAAGGTGACTTTCCACATGTACTGTAAAGTTTTCAGCTTAAAACATCCTACCTATCTAACTAAACCAGGTCTTTGGGGTGTTCTTGCAACTGTTCATACTTGAACTCGGCAGCAAAACAAACATGTCCTTTTCTTCAGTGCTCTTTTAGAAGCTCAGCCCCCCAAATTCAGAAACAGACATTACCAATGTAAAAGACAGTACAACACTGCTAAAATGATTATTTTTTAATCTTCGTGGTCACAGGGCAAAGTCATACTGACCAAATGTTTCTGGGATGCTGTAAAAATAATGTTAACCCCTATGTCCAGCAGCACCTTCTCATTTTTTATGCTTTTCAACTCTTCTTGAAACTGAAACCAGCTTTAAATTTGCACACGGATGCTAGCATGCTAACAGAAATGAGTCTGTCAAAGCAGCTTTGACCACGAACCGAGTAAACTAGAGCTCTAGGCGCTCACACAGCAATTTTACAGCACAACAGAAGCCGAATATGTAACAATGAAATGTTTCATTAGTGAAAAACTACAGAATGTAACTGCAGAACCAAATAAAGAGGAATGGAAACATTCGAAAAAGAAGTTGGCTAATAAGAAAGCTGAATCTGCCTCTCTGAGATTTCTTCACCATTGAATTGGCTTTCAACCCTTGCCTGATCTAAATGTTTCTTTCTGAATCACTGAGACTGTGTTGTCATTTTGTAGCCCCTTCACATTCTGTGCTAAATAAATATGTTCAGAACCCTATACGGTTTTGTTCTGTGTACATTAAAGAGTCGAGATATGAATATTGCGATATGTAAGCTAATGCTACTGCACACTGAACTGTGATCAGCCTCTCTAAAAACAGCATGCTTTTCTGGTGGGCGTTAATGAATCGTTTATCTGATCTGATCTTAAACTTCACAGATCTTTCCTTTTTGTTTATAATTTGCTTTGACCAGTTCCATAAGGTGTTGCTCTCAGGTTAATTCAGTACCGACACATCTTAATAATTCCTAATGAGCCTAATGTTTATCAGAACCAGTAGTTCAGTAAAGTTTTATTCCGATTACTAATGTTTGTGACAGCTTTTTTGACTGCTGCATTTAAAGTGGACCAGGAAGATTTAAAAAAAAAAAAGAAGCTGGTGAATAAAAAGCTGATCTCAGTCTCAGAACACTGGCAGTATTTTTGATTTGGTCATTTAGAGATTTCACCTACAGGTTTTATTTACAAGGCTGTTTATAAATGCTCACTGTGATAAGACATTCACGTCCACAGACAAAACGTCCACAGATTTTTATTTACCAGAGGGCGTGATAGAGTCCCCAGATGCCACCCCGCTGAACTAGATAATAATTGTATTTGATTTTAATCTCCTGTATGTAAAAAAAAAAATCTCTGTAGGTGGTAAAATTTCTTAACAATGGTTTGGCCAAAAATAAAAAACAAGTCTGATTCATATAGATAATATACAAAGTTACACAATGTTAACCCAGACATTATGCTTGAGTTTGTTAGCTACATTAGCCTTTAAGCTCCAGTGCAAAGCTAAAGAAGCAAACTACAGCATACATTATTAGGGATGAAATGTGATGTCTAAAACGATACTTTCTTCTACTACTCTTTCTTCAAACTGGGTGAGGCTTAAACCAAAAGAAGTGTGAGATGCTGAAAGAGGGTATACAGAACAGATTACAGACTATTCAAGAAGCACTGACTTAAATAACATGCAGCCAATTAGCTGTCTAGATTCTGGAACAACTCCGCTTACTGGTGCACAGATGCTGATTATGCAGGAACTGAAATATATAACTTACTATAACCCCTTTTTTCATGAATGTTTTTTTATTAATGCTTATGAATTAGGTAACTCCTTAAAACCATTAATATGCACGTACTGTATAAATAAGCAGTGATCACCAATACACCTGCAAGGTTTCTACTAGCACAACACTAATGCATCTAATCCAGCAGGTAGCGTCTCTAGGTGCTGCAGTCATCTGAGCGATGAACCCCAGTTCACAAGTTCAGTCCCTGGCAACATCACAGCTGGGTGTGGTGAAGAAGTTTAATAAAGACAGCAACAGAGTCATTCAATTCTACTTTGAATTCTTATTGGCTGGAACAGGATAGGAAGCAGCCTTATAAGTAAATAACCTAATGTCACAGAAACTACAAACACGCATGCATCAAAATGTTTCATACTCTCAAACATACTGAACAGAGTTGGAGGCAACTCCAAGCGTTCAAAGTCTTAGAGTCACTAAGCATACACAGGAGCTTTGAAGAATTGACTCCCTTAAAGCAACCCCAATCTCTAGCCATTTGTATCCGGAAATTCAAGACAGCATAGCTGACCTATCTCTCTCAAAGTGGGTAAGAGGGTCCTCCCTCTCACCTAATGCCAGCCAACATTGGTATATATTAGCTGACATAACCAAATTAGCAATTAGTGTTCTTCCTCAAATGTGGTGAGCTATACAATAATAATAACGTGGTAGCAGCAGCTTGACAAGACGTGGTGGAACTTTACAAAAGGAGCACGTTAGTCCTTACCTTCACTCGCTCTGCTTAGTAGTGTTGTGTGACAGACGGAGACCAATCTGGCAGACTGACTTGGATATGACTAAATTGTGTACAACATAAAAACTGTAAATCAAATTGCGTATATTTAATTTTTGGCCAAACCATGACTTCAAAAGATCAAATCCAAGCAAGATCAGTACATTGTAAACTAGACTGTAAGATGAACTTGTAAGATCATAAATCTAGTTCAAATCTAGTTTACAGTCTTATCATAAAAGTTCAGGAAAAGTCACAGCCTCTTCATGGCAAATACATGCAGGTACATTTAAATTACATAAAGTTCACTCAAGACACATCACCTATTGTTGTGCTGCTGAGGAAGGTTCATTACAATCATTTTTTGATTTAGGGAAAAAAGTCCCCCCCCCCACATTCACATTAACATATCAGACATTTATTGCTTTAAATTAAAATCTAGCAATAATAAGGGTCTAAAGCAAAATGATAAAAAGGAAATGTCAATCAGAGAACCACTGTGGGTCCTTTACATTTCTGGGACAGCTGTTTGATCATTCTGTTACTATGTGTTTTTATTTGTAAAGTGTTTAAAAGAAGAACTGGTTTGTAAGTATTAACTTGTCTGACTCAAGCATCATGAAATCAAACACAGGGTAACTAAGGATGGCTTAGGTAGATTGCTTAAGAGGCTTGAGAAATGTGTGCCCTTATAAAAAAAGACACCTTTTTACATTCAAAGTTAAAGAGAAAAAACATACATTTTAAAAAAGAAAGAAAATGTAAAAAAGATTTCCTCAATCCTTCTGTCTCTCTTAAAAATGAAAGGTCCATTCGTTCGCTGACGTTCCTTTTGGCAATTTTGTTAGCTTACAGCTGTTTTCCACAGAACCCCACCCTTTCCACTAACTTCCACCCTGACGCCCCCTCGTCCAGTTTGGCAGGACTGTGTTTCTATTACCGTCTGAGCATGAGGCTGATGAGCAGCAGCAGGATTAAGGAGTTGCAGGGCTGAATCTGATGTCCAAAGCCTTTCACTTTTTTGTTCTCTGGGCTGTAGGCGTCCAGCTTTGGACGGTCCAATTTAGGGCCAAATACTGGTGGCCTGCCTCGGACACAGAGCTGCTCACTGCACATCCCACTTCCGGAACCACTGATGTCGTCGCCTGCAATCATTATCAGAAGAAGAGAAAATTTTAGAATGCCTGCTTTTAGCTTTAAGGTCAAGGCTGAACAAGAACACTGATAGACAAAGGTCTATGTAAATGGAATAAACTGATGCAAGATCAAAAACCTTGTGAAATTTGAAATTATGTATTATTTGTATGTAATTATGTAATTTGCCCTTCCTGTACGAGGGTTTACAATTTGACAGTGGGCTAAACACTATCAAGAACATGGTGAAATATTCTGTAGCTCCATCAATAAAAATGCAGAAAAAACAGACTAATGTAAAAGACTAATGTAAAAACCTCATTACAGCTGAATGAGTTTAATAAAGTCTTATATATAAAGAGTATCCCTTCAAATTACAAATCTTAACCAAAACAAAGCCACATACAGTGGTCCATACACATCTGTGAACCCTTTAGAATTTTCTATATTTTTACAGAAATCTGATGTAAAACTATTTCACACTAGTCTTACAAGTAATAAGAACACAGACAATCCAGACAAAAATATTAGATTTCATTAATTTATTGGGATTTTGAATGTGAATCTTTGCTTTTAGTATCTGGTGTTTTTGAATGCAGTGTCATCCATCCAAAATTGCACCAGTAACCTTCTGGCTTGTCCATTTTTTATTTAACAAACTAAACTGCAGACGGACAGCAATGTTGTTTTGAAAAAGAGGGGCTTTCTTCTTTTCAACTTTGCCATGCAAACCATTGCTGTTTAGTATTTAATACATTAATATTAGTCAATGTGAGCGCGGCCTTTAATTGCTTAGAAGTTACCTTGGGTTGCCTTGCTCCTGGCATGGTGTTCGTTGGAGGACCAGTCTTGGGGAGTGTAATAATGGTAATTTCCTTGTACACAATCTTTCTGACTGTGGATTGGTGAAGTCCAAACTCCTAAGAGATGGTTTTATAACCTTTTCCAGCCTAATGAACATCAACAACTTTTTCGAGGTCCTCAGAAATCTCTTTTCTTTGTGCCACTTCCCCACATGTGTTGTGAAGATCAGATAGATCCCTGTTCTTTAACTAAAACAGGTTGCCCACCCATACCTGATTTGTTATTAAACAATATTTAATTAACTTCTGTTACACATATTTACACAAGTAATTATAAAATATATAATAAAAACTGGTTGGTCAGAAAAAGCCCATCTAAAGCAAACCTAATTCGGCCTATAAAATTTTGAAGTAAACATACACTTCCTTTCAGAATGGCTAAATGGCTAAAAAGCTGTCAAGAGTCTGCAAATATTCCCATATATTTCAAACTTAAATTAAACAGATCTAAAATGTGCACGTTTGAGGATATCTAATGTCTGCAGTTGGTGATTTCTTTCTGACTAATGGCTTCATGAATGCTGATAAGTATAAACAAAGTTCATTTCATTTTGCAGCGCTCTCTAAAACTGGAAAGGAAATTAATTCTACAGCAACAACGAACTAGCTATTCCAAAGTTCAGACCTCAACATCACCGTCAACTGAATAAATTTTCTGGATCTGAACTGGACTACACAGATATATGTGCTTCACAACCACAATATGTTTTTTTTGTTCATATTGCAGCCATAGCTCATAAAACACATACTACCAACACAAATACTATCACAGGTAACTATACCGTAATCAAATCCCACTCCCTCTTTCCTCTCAAATTTCACTTACTTGTGTCCTGGAAATCAACGTCATTGCCATCAAGGGCGCTCTTCAGACGATTAGACATGATCTTCAGTTGCATGATTTGTTGTCGTATTGTCATGTCTGGCTTAGTAATATCGATGTCCACTTCTGGATTGTTGATCTGATTGGCTAGACCATCTCCCATGATCTCAGGCAAGTACCTATGGAAACCAAATCAATCACAGACATCTAATTACCTTTCTTTGTCATTTTTCCACAACTGTTCTTGTAGTTGCTCTCTAAACCAAGGATACACAAATCATTATTAAGTGCCAATTTTATGAGAAGTCAGTAGAGAGCTTCTGGTCTGACTCTAAGGCAATTAAATTCAAGCGTTTATCAGATCAACCTCAGATTGTTACAGATAACCTAGAGGCCTCCTCTAGGCTGCATGTATTATACACTGCCCTGATGTAGGCACCTTTATATGTATGCTTTCATCACATTATGCATATGAATCTGTCCAGGATAAATTACAATGTTTTACATGCCTCTCTTCAATAGATTATTGATCACTTGAAACGAGCCTGATGTTTTGTCTCACACACATGCACAAATACACAAACACACAGTGATGAATCATCAGTGATGTCTATTCAATAAATGGCACTGAAAGAAGCCCACAAACTAATCAATAAAATGACCATGACCACAAAAATAAGGAGGTTAAGAGGTTGTTTTGAAATTAATCCTTGATGTATTAACTGAGAGTTGTGGTCTGAATTTGAAATGTGTTTTTCAAACTTAAATAAAACACAGTAATACAGTAAAATGTACTGATTTAAGTGCCAGCAGGCATAAAAGCGGATTCTAGATATTAGCAAACACTGCTTAGAGATAAATAACTGAGGTACCTAGCTTTGGCCATGCCGTTCCAGCACTTGTCATCATTGGAGGAGCCAGATGCTGCTTTACTGTTGCAGAGAGCAGACGGCAGCTGGATCCAATACAACTGCATTTCTTTCAGTTTGCTGGAAACATCTGAGACCTGTACAAAATCACAAACATATTGTTTTGTCCACCAAGCTTTACACATGGCACAATGCAGTCAGACAGGTACCATTCTCCTGGCAACCGACAAACCCAGACTCGTCTATCGGACTGCCAGAAGGAAAAGTGTGATTAGTCACTAGTTAGTCATTAGAACACGTCTCCACTGCTTGAGAGTCCTATGGCGGCGTGCATTACAATACTGCACAGAAACCCATTCCATGAAGCTCTCAAAGCTCAGTAAATGAAGTTTGGAAGTCTGCAGTGACTGACTCTGCAGATATTTGATGACCTCTGCACACTATGTGCCTTAGCATCCGCTGACCCCACTCTGTAATTTTATCCACTTTGTGGCTGAGTTGCTGTCATTCCCAATTGCTTCCACTTTGTTATAATACCACTGACAGTTGACTGTGGAATATTTAGTAGTGAGGAAATTTCACGACTTGACCTGTTGCACTGGTTATCAGGGTACCACGCTTGGTTTTATACGCCTGTGTCCATGAAAGTGATTAAAACAGCTGAATTCAATAGTTTGGATGGATGAGTTAATACTTTTGGCAATATAGTGTTTATATGGCATGTATATGTGGGTGAATCAAGTACATGGTAGTTTGCAAACTGGTAAATTTGAGCAAATAGGTTTTTTGTGTTTTTCTCTTAAAACTGCTACATAATTCAGCTTTACTATTAGAAGAGATTCAAATTAGAATTAGTCAAATAAAGATGTTGTTCATGAATTTCAGTGCAGCAGCAGTGTACTATCTCTGTGTACTAGCGCATATATACCTGCACCTCCAGTCTGACTGCAGCTGTGGAGCTGGGTTTGTACTCCAGCTGTGTCACTGTGCTGTCCTTCTTTTTAGGCTCTTCAGACACGGAGCTCTGGGTGCCTTCCTCTCCACGGTCCCCACAAGCCTGGAAAACCTGCATCATGCACATGTACACATGCACACAATGAAAAGAAATGCCTGCCAAAACTAATTAACAGAAAAGCCATAAATGCACCCAATGTACGTACAAAACCAACTCCTCTGACCTTGCTGGTGTAGAGTTCTATGTTCTCCTGCATGTGGAGCACAGCCTCTGAGATGCGTACAGGGATTGAATGGAGAATAACATCCATGCTTGGCTCTGAGCCAAAGCTGGAGGCCACCTGCAGCATAGTGTCTGACAGGGAAGAAAATACTTTTACTGTTAATAATATTACTGTATATATTACTATAATATTACATTAAATATTATTACATATTATGAAAACCTCCAAACTGTCACTTTTCATATTTCCCAGTGATCCCCTGCATATCAATGTATCTCTAGTTATAACTTCCTTATAAAACCTTTATTTAACTGTATTTAATCTAGGGTAGCTTTCGTTGCAAGCAGGCTTCAATGTATAGGAAAATAAAATGTGTATATAGTGAATAGTGAATGAAATTGTAAATTTGTAAAACTGCAGGACAATTTGCTTATTGCCTTGAAAAAAAGCATGTTTTTTTAACCCAACATCTAAACATGCCAAAGGATTACTTTTTGTTTACCGAGGTTCAGGATGCAGTTGGATTTGGGCATATACAGTGACATACGAGTATTTACATAGTACAGGACTCTTTTAAATAGAAAATCTCACTAAGATAAAAATACAGTGTATACATCTACATCTGTGTGTGTGTGTTTGTGTATCTGTCTTACCCACAAGATTCTGCCACTCTGTGTCCAGGTCAGCTTGGTTAGCCAGACAGCCCTTCATGACGTTTTTGCAGTAGTTGGCGCAGGGCTTCACCAAGCCCAGGCCGCGGCAGTGTGGACAGTACACCAGCTTCATGATGGCACGATTACACTCAAGAGTTAGAGGGACCTAAGAAAAAGACGCTTTGTATATTGATTTCTTTACATGGCAAATGGAAATTGTAATCTTAGACATTTATCTGTGACAAAAACAAACGGTTTTATGGAGAGAGGCTGGGAGAACGTGGTGGCAGAGTTTGACTGGGAGGCTGCGAGACTTTTCACTGCAGAGTTTTGCAGGGCTGCAAGCTGGCACACTGTTCCCCACAGTGGCTGAGCTGGCTTTTAATGGTGATGCAGTTTGAGTGGACTGCTGGCTGGGACACTTTTCACCATAGCAGTGTAGTTTGATTTGGCCAATATTTTCATTTGTCAAGGGAGCTCTTTGAATTGCTGTGGTGAAAAGACTCCAATCACTTACGCCAGACTACTTCACTGTAAAACGTCCGTTTAAAGATAAAAACAGGCTCCTATCTCTATTTCAGGTTATGCTCTAGAGGCATGGACCTGGGTATTAACCTGGATCATAATGCAAACCAATGTGCACACCCCTCCTTTTTTAGCATTCCATTCCTTGATTTAGCTACTGTTATCTCCAACGCTGCTTTTTACTTATCATCATTTAGGTACGATTTTCTACAAGTTATGGATACTTTTAACATTTTTTATCCATACCTTGCACCGACTATTACCTCTAGGCACATTCGATTCTAAGCTTACTTTTTATTAGCAAAATATTTTGACTTAATTGATATTCTCGTAATTATTAGATTGGAGATATTTTCCACATCACTGAGAATTTTGTGGAGGAAGGATAAATGTGTGGACATGGACTTCCTTGTATAGTTTTACTCAGAATATCGGCAGACAAGCAGTGTGTTATTTCTCTTAAAGCTTTTTGGGACAAAATCAACCAATTGGATACAAAATGAACCAATCATGAGTTGTGAAGGACCAGAGATCAGTAGTCTAGACCACTTTTGGGCTCAAAACAGCTTTCACACTTGACTAAATTCACAGAACAGTGAGCCCAGGTCCAGATAAGCCCAGGTACAAGGTGTTTTGTAGTAGAAGTGTGATATGATACTCAATTACACATACTCACACATTTCCACATTTCCAATTCAGGCTACAGACATTGTTTTACTGATTTACTGACCTGTATACTTTCTCTGTTATCAATAAAACATGAGGCATACTTGATCAGTGATTTTAGTATTGAATACCTGCAAGTGAAGCGGTTAACAGCAAGAATTCTGCCAGAACATTATTGGTTATTACCAATTAATTGACTAAATATGACTATGTAGTCATGAAGTGTTTGTGCTCACTGTACCTGAGAAACCTTCCTCACAACATCTCCAGCCACATTGAGGCCCTGAACGAAGGCACGGGCAGCAATGAACACACGCACCAGCCGGCCCTTCAGCTCACGAGGAGCCTCACCGAAGGGACGCAGCGCCTCAGTCTGCTTGGACGCACACTCCAAAAAGTCATCTGAGATAAGGGAGGCAGCAGCTGGGTCGGAAGTCTTCAGTAAACGCTCGAGCAGACGCGTCCAGAACTCATCCAGCACCTCCTCCAGGTTAAGCGCTGCACCCCTGTAGTACCGTCGTAGGTCTGAGTAGAGGTCCCGAAAGACCCCTGCACTGGGCCCATACAGAGTCCCAAGAGCTTTAACAAAAGCTTCCTCCAGCCAGCGCTCTGAGCTGTTCAGGAGTTCCAGAAAATATGCTGTGGAGAAAATCATTACCAGTGACCAGAGTGAATAACATTTCTTAAGCATTACTGATGTCAGGTTTAGGAAGCTAAAAATACAGATAACAAACAATATTACCAGATACCATTTAATACGGTCAACACCTAAACAGACCCCAGAGTTTATTGTACAATTAAAACTCAGTAGATGGTTCTAACAGTTTTGGGGTCAATTTAATGGGATCAAATTATTTAGGCACGAGACTGTACTGTAACAAATTCATCATCCAATTAATTTACCACACATTTCTAAGCACAGAAAAATTCTGAAATTTTTTGTTCTGGTGAATGGGTTTCAATTAAAATAGCATTTTATGGGTCCATTCTCTGGCCTTTTAAAAAGGACCTATAAGTAGTCACATAAAAGTGATTGGTCTAAGAACATTGTGAAAATAGCATGAATCAGTCACATATTACTGTATTTTTATGCCTGCTGTTTCAGAGAGCCTGAGATATTAGTAATATATGTCGTGATGCTAGAAGAGATTTTAAAGTGCCATGGTAAACGTGTATCTAGGGAACAGATGAAGGGTGTGTGAAAGTATTTGAGCTTTGTCCTTTAGCTTTCCCAAGAGAAACAAGTAAGTGTAAGGTTTGAGCAAGTGCGGAATAATAGTTCTACTTCAAAAAGATAAAATGTAAAACTTGTTTACTGTTTAAGCTCTGACTCTGACTTCTGAGCTCAATCAGTATTATTGTGTGCTTATGTTTTTTGTTGGCAACTTACTGTCAAAGCTCCTGTACTGGGCATTGAGTGAAGCTTGGATGGACCGCCCAGCTTCTCTGACCAATCCCTCAAACTCCCTGCGGCTCAGGTTAGAGAGGGTCTCCTCCATGGCACTGGTGCAGCAGGTGTATCCTTGTGGACACACACGCAGATGCTCACCTGTCGAGAGAGCAACAGGATACAGCTGTTACAATTAATTACCATCAGCATAATATTATGAAGATATTATGTCACTTCAGGTGACAATAATGACAAATAATTTAATGACTTGAAATGAAAGAAAAAATATCCAGCGGCCCTGTTGGCCAAATATACTGTATAAATACAGCCCCAATCCCCCCCCCAAAAAAAACGTGAAAAATTGAAAAACATGTAAATTAAAACAGAAATGCAATGATTTGCAAATCTCATAAGCCCATATTTTATTCACATAGAACATAGAACACATATCAGAAGGTATTTAGACCATCACCATTACCAGTTTACCATTTCGTGAAAATAATTTTAAAAAGTATGCACTTGATTACAGCAATGCATCTAAAAAAAGTTAACAGGGGAAACAAAAGGCTGGTACAGTACGTGGTACAGAGCTGACTGATAAAAAGAGCATTTTAGAGAGGCAGAGTTTCTCAAAAGCAAAGACTGGCTTCACCAATCTGCAAAAACTGCATCTAAACATCGTTAAAACAGTTTCAGAAAAAATGTTCCTTAAAGTAAAATTTTCAAAAAAATGCAAAGGCTTTGGATAATCCACCATTTATGATACATAATGTTATTAAAAGATCTGGAGATTTTTAGTATTTGGTTTCATTGCCTTTAAACTGTATAACTTGGCTCAAACGTTTTGGATATCTGACCACAAGTTTCTCAATATTTAGGTAAAATAAGCTTCCCAAGCCATGATATCATCTAGGCTTAAAAACAAATTGTAAAAGTAATAATAACACTGTTTTTGTGACACGTAGAAAAACAAATCTCTAGATAAAAATAGATCATTATTCTGACTTTGCATAGAAATAATTATGGCAATCAGAACTGACTTAAAACCAAAAAGCATTAGTCTGATTTTAGATTAGTGAGAAAAAGATCATTTAAGACAGTGATTGAAAAAAAGGTTATGTGTCTTTTTATACAGTGTATGGAAACTTCTGGTTTCAACTGTATATAGTCAGGGCTGATAGATACAGACTGCCTCTGTTGCATTGTGATTTATTCAAAAGATCAAAATGCCTCTAGGTTTTTCCTGACACCTTGTTCTACCAAGCACTTTACCGCAGTTCTCTCAACAGCTAACCACCAGCATTGTCACATGGATTACTTACAACACCAATGAGTGTACAAATATACAAACATACATATAAGCTCACCAGCCAAAAACGTTGTCACCTGTGACTAAACCTAATAGCATGTAATACCTTAACGAGCTCAAAGAACAGCTATGATTCCAGTTGGAATGGACTGGACAAGTTTCTAGATGAAAAATCAATGTACAGCCACTTTTGCATTAAAAGGTTACACAGTGTGGCCAGATTTTGTGAATGACTTTCCTGGCACAATTCTGACAAGAATTTCCTAAATTTCCTGACTGGGATTTTTGACATTGCTGGTAGACCCATATGACTATACTCTTTAATACACCTACAAATTCAGCCCTTATACTACAACCTTAATAGGCAAGATGACTCTTTTATAACATATCCGTTTAATTAAAAAATGACAAAGTGTCTCTTAAATAAAGAACAACAAAAGAGATGAGACTCGGTGGCTCCCAGGCATTTTCCATAGCATCCAACTGCAAAGCAAGAGGAAACAGTGTGCAGAGAAACTGTTTTACTTATTCACTGAGGTTTTTTTTTTTTTGGACAAGGCAAAGTTTAAAGGAAATTTCTCAATTTTTCTCAAATGGCTACAAAATCAAATAATTAAGATGACTTACACTCAGCCACTACAAATATTTTAGAGGAACTAGAAGAACTGAAGTGTTTATTGTTTCAAAAAGATTCCTCACAGAAAGTTATTACATGAAACACATTGCTTGATCTTGATCCTGAGAATAGTACTGAGATGTTCTTTTGGTATGTTTATAACATACATCATGTGCACGAGGTTTTATCATTATTACAATTACAATATATGTGCAGGTTCACAATTTTTAAAAGTAAATATAATGCATAGTATGTCATAGACATCTTAACTCCAGTTAAGTTCCTGTCACCACCACTGTCAAGAAAACTGAACTGGTTAATTTCTCTACAATGAACAAACACTTTCACAACAAACCACTCTATTTGACTTTTCTTAGATTTCTGTGAATAGATTACTAATAAATTTATGAAATTAACCTCAAAGCCTTAAATTTCCAGTGCATTTTTAAAACAATGCAGAATCATACTAAAATAATTCATTAGAATAAATCAAATTGAGGACAAATTCATGATCTTCAGAATGAACAGTTAATTTAAAGTAATTAAATCATTGTTAGACCACATATTTACAAGGCTATTCCACATATGTTACCTCTCCTTTTGTCTCTGTTTGCTATCACAAGGATCCTGTCTCTGTTGATCATGTGGTTGATTTGCTTGCTGCCTTCAGAGCAGCCCTGTTGTGCTAAGGCACTGCACATGAACAGCGAAAACATTAGCAAGCTGCAAAACATACAAACCAAAATCAGTCCCTATAAACCAAATAAAACCATATAAAGCAGTAAGTCAAGGGTGAGATGATACTCAACGTAATGCTGCACACCTGCTGTCTGCCACTGCTAAACACAGCACAATCTCATTAAAGGATCTCATCCCATACCAGCACGCCACAGGTTCCTCATTTCAGTCCGCCAACACTGCAGCTGTGTGGGCCTGCATATCAATATAGCTGACAGAGATCTCTCTCTCATTCTCCCCTTACCTCTCTGTTTCACATTCTGTCTCATTTTCTTTTTCTCTCTTTTTCATTTTCACTCTGAGTCTCTTTCCCTTGTGCATCCTGTCTTTCGTCCTTTTATTCCCTCTCTCAATCTTTCTGTCTCCCCAACTTTCTTTCACTTTTAGTCTTCCATTCTCTTTTTCTCATTCTTTTTTCTCCTTTCCCCCTTCCTTCTCCTCTATCTTTATCCCTTATTCTCACTTTCTCACAGTCTCTAAATATTTCTTTCTCCCATATTAAATTTTTTTATTTCTCTGAAAAGAAAAAAGAAATAAAGAAAGAAAGAAAGTAAAAAGAGAGGAAAAAAAGAAAGAAAGAAAGACAGAAAGAAAGAAAAAGAAAGAAAGAAAGAAAGAAATATAAAGAAAGAAAGAAAGAAAGAAAGAATAACAGAACGAGAGAAGTTGACAGAAAAAGACAAAGAAAATACAAACAGAGGGAACACAAATACACAAAGAGGGAATACAAAGACAGAAGGAAATTTACACAGAGAGAGAGAGAAATATAGACTGCAACAGACACATGATGTTGATATCAGGTAGCTGTTGACACACTGATTAATTGGAAAAGTTTACTTGTCTGATGCAAAGAAAAATCTGTTAAGACGATGCATCACAGAAATATACAGACAAACGTCCGGAGAGAATGGCAGAGCTTATTTGTATTCTCCGCTTTGTTTTCCAAATGATTTCCTTTATTAATCCACTTGGCCAACACTTACCACAGCCATAGACTATTTAAACTACAGTGGCCCATTTAGAGGAGGCTACAGGAACAGATGCTTTGGCACTAGACTTTTTCAAAACAAGCCACATTAATTAGGGCATGTGTGATGTGTGTTTTTATGTTAGGGTGTGGGTGTTTTGTGTGTGATCAAAAAAATGCCCAGCAGGTAATGTGGCGGATGTTACTCTAAAGGCTTTGTCGACAAAATGTCCTAGTCATTCAATGCAATCCAACATTATTACAGACATTAAAACCACCTACTCGTGATTGAGAAACATATAGAATAAGAATAGAGAGTTCCATTCATTTGTAAATTTTTATGTGCTGCATAAAAAAGCTTGATTTAAATGACAAATATACTTGTCAGAACTGAATGCTCATTAATCTAAAGTTTTCCGTTTTGGCCTGGCAGAAGTGATGAACACATTATACAAAAACAAGACATCAAACTGTACCTTTTTGTTCAAAGTATATACAATATACTTATACAATACTTAAACAAATCCTGCAATACTTCATGAAAACAGCAAAGAAAAGCTACTCAACATTAAAGATTGATCTGTAAGTGCATTTATGAATGTCACAAACATCCAAAAAAAAAGAGCTTCAATCATTTGTACAGAATAGAAGGAGCCTATTTTGCATAATATACATCCTGTCTATAGTGACCTTCCACATACAAGTACAACAAGTACAGGAAAATAATGATAATGCACAATAACAGTAATACACCAAATGTAAGAATGCCAAAAACTGACTGGTTGAATCCCGATTTTATGTTCTGTAAAGCAACTTTTTAAAAAATGATTCCATTTTCAATAAAATAAAAAATTGCAGCTTGGATATGCTGATTTATTTAATTGGCCAAGTAAGACATTAATTACTATGAATTATTTCTTATCATAATGGGACTAACATGATGGGACTAACATGAAAGAAATAGATTAAAAAATTAAAGAAAAAATTAATAGTTATTATCATTTACAGTGTTTAATTCTGTGATATGTAAATAAATAAACAAATAATAAACAAACAAACAAATAAACACAAAAAAAGACAACATGACATCATGTGAATGACTCAAGTTTTACGCTCAAACATACAGGTCATTCAGTTCCACGTGCAAGCATTTGAAATCATGCTGTTGGTTGGTGGCATCCTTTGCAAGCGAAGTATGCTTTGAAGAACAGTACAAAAGCAATTGGACCAGTTTGTATTGTGTGACATACTGGTTGTGCGGATACTACCATAGCACGCTGTTTGCTGCAGTTAATAGAAAAAGGCATGCACCAGCGACATGAAGGGTCTGGCAGACCTACAAAAATCCCTGAGATAAAAGAACCAAGGAATTGTTCAATATGGGTGGTGTTACCCAACAGCCACGATTGCGGACATTCAGCATCCACGAGTCATCCTGTTAGTGCCAGTACCATTGGCAGGCCGATGCACAACGCAGGAATACATGCATGGAAACAGTTAAAATGACTGCCCCTAGCACCACATCAACATCGCCAAAGACTGCAATGGTGTCATGCTAGACTGTTGTGAACTGACTCAGAATGACACGTCAGAATGGTCATTTTCAGTGACAAGTCCCACTTTTGTCTTGGTGGAGATGACCAAAGAATCTGTGTGTGGAAGCACCGTGGTCAGCATCACAATGAATGATTTGTTGTCACATGTAGCATGTCCAGAAAGTCTGGTGTCACTCCAACCCCACATTCCTACTGCAAAATCTACAGTAACTGTGTGAAAATATTCAAATGTTTAGTTGGTCTATTGTTTGTAAAGCTAGTTGAAGTCATATCGAACCTGACATCACTAAAAGCTGTGAGAGAACAGCATTGCAGTAACGACTGCATAAAGTTGGAAAGTCACAAACGCAAGGTCAGATTTGAAAGTTTATTCATTTATCACTTTAATGTTGTTCATTTTCCTCAGGCTGAAAACTTAGTCCAAGACTTTACACACACAGCAGAATCAGAATGTTTCATTTGTCCAGTATGTCACACATACAAGCAATCTGTCTTGGTGAGAGCACACATGTTTAACATGTAATGAGCAAAGACAAGTCAAGACAGCCAGGAAAGGAGCTGAAGAGATATATGATCATCTGTACTTGCGTCTGAGTAGATATACATTATAAATATTATTTACAGAATCTGGACAGCTATGCAAATTAATGTTCTGGTCCAGAGGAGTTACTGTAATACAGGGAGATATAGTTCAAATATAATTTAAGTATATAGTTTAAAGTGCAAGGTGAACACTATGGTTAATAAGTCCTCAAGCTTTAAGGAAAAAGCTTTTAGCGTGTTGTGTTGTGCTGGTTTTGAGTTTTCTGCCAGAGGAAGTTTCTGGAAGAGGTAATGTCCAGGGTGAGAGGGGTCAGCTGTAATTTTGCCAGCACCTTCCTCACCCTATTCCATGTCCTGAAGCATTGGCAGATTGCATCCAATGATCTGCTCTGCTGTCCTGATTATGTGCTTAAGTTTGCCTTGTTCATGTGAGGTAGAGGAACCAAACCAGATGGTTATGAATGATGTAAGGATGAACTTAATGATCCACGTGCAGGACTGGATCATCAAGGTCTGGGGCAGATTGAATATCTTCAGCTGTCTCAGAAAGAACATTCTCTGCAGTTGGACCCACCAGGAGCACAAGTCTATTGCTGCTCATCTTCCTTTCTGTAGGTGGACACATTGGCATTGCTCTCTACCCGGTGGTATCCTCTGCAAGTTTCAGGATTTTCAAAATTCACTGACACATGGATTCTGGCACTGACAGCCAGGACATTTTGAAATGCAAAAGCTGCAGCACTACAGAGTTAAATACAGAGTTAAATTACACCAAGAGAGCTCTAGCATAGATTACAGGAATGTTGAGATGGTGTAGCATTAAGTGCCAGACCATGTTGATTAGACCTGTTAGCTTATGCAACCTGCAGAGGGTCCATAGGTGATGATCTTCAGGTGGGCTAGGACCAATTGTACAAAGACCTTCATGACTACAAAGGTCAGGGGTTAAGACCGTCAGTCTTTAAGTCCAATAATAGTTGGTTTCTTAGGGACTGGAATGATGCTGGATGTTTTAAGGAGCAGGAGGGGACAGAATAAATGACCTCTGCCATTTTCTGGCTTGGCCAGGCAGAGGTCCCATTGTGAACATTCTGAATCTAGGGACCCATGGCAGGTAACTGAGAGCATGCTGGGCCTTTAATACTTAATTAAAAAAAATAGAAGTATGTGTTCTCTAAAGGCTTTTCTCAGTGTAGTGTGCTGCTCATAAAACATCAGAGTAAATTAAAGTTACGCTAATCGAAGAAGAACTGGCTTAGAGAGTGGACAAATACATCCCTCTGCAGTGGTGACAAAACATATCATGTCACAACATCTTCGCATCATCTGGACTGGCTTCTGACAATGCATCTGGACGCGCTTCCGTCAAGAATGATTTTAGAGTAAAACTAGCAGCCAGTGACAGGAAGTACTCGTTCTTCGAAGTTCTCCTTCAAAGTTTTATCTGCTTTCCACTGTGAATGCACTTTCATTTTTCTCTCACACAACTTCTCCTCTCGTCAAGGGAGAGGATTCGAGTTGAACAGAGGTGCAGCAGGAGCCTCTGGGCATTGTTTTTTTCGTGCTGTGCGGTTGAGCAGGTGTGTAAGGTTCTAAAGGTTAGTCTGGCCAGAGCCATAAATCTCCAAGCTAACTGCCAGAGATACTCCTATCTTCTTAGTCTAAGTGTCAATGTGCCTCGGCAAACTCGCTTTTCCAAAACACAGCCAAATCGAAGGCTTGGTCAGGAACATTTTGAGTAGATAGTGGGAGTAGGTCTGGAAAATATAATTTGGTTTGAATTAATGAATAATGATTTTTTAACATGATCTTCAGCCGACATATCTGGATGGTGCAGACGATTACCAGAGACAAGAATCTTCATTTCAAAGAAGAGAAAAGATAAAAGCAGAAGCTATAGTTCCAATTATTAACGGGAAAATAAAAAAACTCATTGTTAAAATGGATTATTCTGAGTGCAATCCAGTAATTCAGGTTTTTATGAAGTGTTTTTAATAAAACTGAAATGTTATTAAGCTGTACTGTTTAACAATCAGAACTCAGTTACTGCTAGCATATTGTAATTAGACAAAAATGATTTCTCACTTCACAAAACAAGTAGCTATGTAACTTTTCAATAACTACAGACTAATAGCTTACAATCTACACTTTCAACAAATGAGTGAGGCATTTTTTCCTCCAAGGTTCATTTAAAAAATTGTTCAGAAATTGTTTGCATGTTCTGATTCTTATGATCCAAATAATCCCTAACAGAGTTTGTTGTTTTAAGATCACCTGCTGCTTTAGACTATTTTTAGTAACAGCGTCTTGACAGCTACACATAGTAGTCATGGAAGAACGGACAGATCTAAAGAAAGAGTAGAACTCTACTTAATTAATAGTTTTGGTGATAAATCTTCATTTGATGTTTACCTTAAGGTCTTACTTACATATCGTCGCTGTCCAAAGAAAAACAGGTATCTCCAAAATGGCAACTTTACAGGAGAGGCCAAAAACCTCTTTTAATTTGAATGGAAGTCAATGGAACCGGACGTCTTACCAAGCAGTTTGGGTCACTTCTGTTGGTCCATTCTTCATGAAATTTCCACACGGTGTAAAGGGCAGCTCATGTGATCAATTGAGATATAAGAGTCAAAATCAACAAAACTGGAGATACATGTTTTTCTTTGAAAAGCGACGATATTTAAAAACAAAAACTGGTCATTTTAACTGGAATAAAAATAAAAGGTTGATCACTAACTTTCTCACAGTGCAGTAACTTGCAGTAAAATCATGTCAAACATTTCAATCAGAATTATATTATAGAACATATCATTCCTAATTTATTTTTTACTTATCCTGCCTTTTTGCCATTATTGTTTACTGAAAATCTGTCTGGCCTCAATCGGACGATGTTTTTAATGTTTTAATGAACACGATACATTATCACCATAATGGCTATCTGACTACCCTGAGCACTCAGTATGTGGGAAGGACTTACCCAGGCTAATTTGGAAAATGAGGTTGGAAAGGGAAAGGCAGAAAGTGAGTTAACTAACCAAAACTTTAGTTTGTCAGTTACTAATTAATATTAGTTACTGAATAAGAAGTAATCATATTACTGAACCACAAATTCACCTCAACAGTTCTTAGTAAGTTTGCAGGATGACTGCCAGGTGTCACCCACTGTCAGATCATCTCAGGATAAGCGCTCTTAGGACACTCCTCATGCCAGCCACCAGAGGTCGGCTTCACTGGAGTTACAGTGACCTTGCTCCTGTTCATTCTCACCTGAGTCCATCCCATACCTGGCCCCTCTAACCTGCTCCATGTCCCAGCTCATTATCCCTCCCTTTAAAACAGCCTTCCCTTTGCCTTGGTGTTTGTGGAGCATTAACCACTGGACTGTTGACTGTCTTTCATGCTGGGCTCTGTCTCATTGACCTCAGTTCTTTCAAGACTTCAGGTGCCTTTTGTAATCGTTATGTTTTTGACCTTTTTCAGAGCATTTTTTCTGTTCCTGACCCTTGAGCCCTCCTGTGGCAACTTCTAGATCTTGCAAACAGATTAGATCAGTACTCAGAAGAAGAGGATCGGGATTGCATTTTGTGATTGTGAGCATGTGGTAATGACGTCATGACATGGTCTATTGTAGGAACCGTAGTCAGAAGGAGAGCCCGGAAGGTGACACCAAAAAAGCTGTTAAAGTCGCAGTTAAAACTTCTTTTTGTTGCAAATTAGGAGTTAAAATCATATAACACTAGCAAACAGGGCCATAAAGGAATGGCTGAAGGTTGAATTAAATGTACTCAAATGGGAATTCCAGGGCAAGCCGTAATAACAGAGAGCTGAATGAAGTCTGAGGTATAAAAAAGTAGCATATCTCAGGTCTAGAAACAATTGTGTAAATCCTGAAAGGAGCGTAATACCTTCTGAGCTACAAGTGTCATCCAATATATGAATATTCTTTTAGACCAAGGAGAGAAAACAAACCTGTCAAAACGAGATTCTTTTCTCCAAAAGACAGATCTTCCACCTCCCTTTCACTTTTTCATAGTGACTTTCCCTGCCTGTTAGTCACCCCTGCACCCACCTCTCTCTTTCTTGTCACCTATGTCCCTTAACCCCTGCACCACGTCTTCCTCAGAATCTCCATCAAGAATCAAGCCATGTGTTGGTGAGTTGCTTTATGTGCTAATAGAAACAACCACAAAATGAACTGAAATGTAAAATGGTGTAAAAGCACCTCCTAATTAACTTTCACTGCTGTTTTCCAATTTTGTATATCTATATATTTTAATAGAGTAGAATTTGAGCATGGTTTGGTATTGTTTTATGGGGAAAATCAATAAGTAAATACAAATAAAGTTGACTTTTATTATTATTAACATCAGCTTTCTGAATTATTACAAATTCATCAACTAGCATTGATAAACAGTGCTTTGACCCCTGTAGCTGCCACTCACTGCTATGCTTACATGCGATATAATCAGACTTGCAAACTGTAAAATAAATGAGCTCTTAAGTGAACGTCTTGCTTTGCGAATGGCAGACCAAGCCCTCAAAGCAACCCAGCACTTTGATTTGGACATTTCTAGGCTTCCACAAGACTAAAAATATACTGCTGCTCAGGCACAACCCTGTCTGCCAGGGCTGCTCATATGAGTGCTTAAGTGTGTGTATGTGTGCATGGGTTTAAGTGCAGGAGGAAAGGAGTTGGCCACAAGGACTTACGTCTACTTCAATACATCTTTGAGATCCAATGTGGTATTTTTAGTTTATTGGCTTTTAAATATTCAGCCCTAGCAGGACATACAGATGCTGCTATGGGGGGGAGGGGCACGCAAACCACAGATAATAAGAAAGAGAGCAGGATCTTGGCAGCTGTGAGGTAAATCCCCAGGCTTTGAGCTCACAGCTACTAGAGAGAGGGAGAGAGAGAGAGAGAGAGAGAGAGAGAGAGAGAGAGAGAGAGAGAGAGAGAGAGAGAGAGAGAGAGAGAGAGAGAGAGAGAGAGAGAGAGAGAGAGAGAGAGAGAGAGAGAGAGAGAGAGAGAGAAAGAGAGAGAGAAAGAGAGAGAGAGCAGGCAAGAGAGAGAAAAAGCAGGAAAGAGAGAGAAAGAAAGACTTGACAAATAGGACACATGGCTCCTAAATCTATTACATTCTCAAAGAAACCATTACTAATAAATTTGATACTGTAATATTTCACTAGTATTGGTATACTGATATGCTGATATTGTACTAATTAAATTTATCAACAAAACATTCTTATTTAATAATTTATTAATGCAGCATATCTGCAAAACAGACAAGTTCTGCTCACAAGCAGTCTTTTATGTTGAACGCCCGGCCACCACCCAATCAAATCCAATTATATCAAAAGAATATAATTATGTCCCACCCAGAATGATTTCTCTCTGAGTAGTGTGTTTTGCCTCAGAAATACACCACTTTAAAGAAGTAAAATGTTTTCCAGTTTATTGGCTTTAAGACCCTCAAAGTAGCTACAGTGCTACTACAGGTGGAGCAGAAAAACAAATAAGAAAGCGCCAAACAAGAAACCAGCCTTATGTATATGTACGAGTTTTGCCAGGTTTGCAGCCACTTTTATACATATTTGTAAAATTTCATGCATTGGGATTTTCTGATGTAGGTTATTCACATCACTCGCTAATCTTGCCTACCAGAATGGTGACAGGGCTTTCCTGATGATGAAATCAAATTGTTTTTTGGTTACAAAAACAACATGCACAAGGACTGCTCGCTTTCGCACCATGTGACCGAAATATTAAACACAGTATGGCATAGAAAACTATTTTAGAATAAGAATTTTAGAATTTTATGCAAAAGGTTTGGCATCTCTAGTTTTAAGAGAAAATAAGTTAACACAAAGAAGAATGCATTTTTGCACATTTAAACACACATTTACTGTTTATTTGGTGAACTTAACATACTGAAGAAACAATAAAACATTAAATGTGTGATGTTTGCTGATTAATATTTTTAATCAGCATACATCAGCTTAGCCACACCCATTCATGCTGAACCTAAAAGGCCAGAACAAAAGGGAGTTTTCTCAACATGATTTACCTAATATGGATGTAAATACACTCAACTTTAATTTAAAAATCTGCACTTACTGAACTTATTTTCTATATTTACCTTCAACTCCAATAGGCTTTGGAATAACTTTGCCCAGGTCCAAATATTTTTTTGGACTTAAATGTACTATCATAAAGGCACAGTAACAAAATTAAATATGAGAAATATTAAAAAATAGTCATGTAGCAATGTAAAAATTATTTTTTACTACACAAAACCACACAAATGATATGTGAGGACCTCAAATAAAATGCTAAAAGTGCAATGTTTGCATTTTAATTTATTGTTACATTTGAAAAGCATCAAAACAAGTGTTTTGACTGGAGGTTTTATATATTTACATACGTTTAGGAATGTAGTTATGTTCTTTTGTTTTTAATTGTTTGTACTTTGTAATGAATCACAATTCCCATAAGCAAGTGCATATTGTATTTCCTACATATCAAACAAGGCTTCATCACAATCTATTTATTACTTTAGATTTAGTAACATTATTTTTATCATGTGACCAAAATTCTAGGCCTGATTAAAGCTAATTAAGCTAATATTAGTTTGTGTATTTTATCCCATTTCTAATTTACTCAAATTTTACTTCTTGAAAAAGGACTCTTACTGTTCCATCACTCTTACTGTTCAATCACTGTTCCATCTAGAGTACACACACACATACACACACACACATGCACACACACAAACACGCACACAAACAAGCACACACACACAGACACACACACGCACACACACATACACACGCACACAAACACACACGCACACAAACACACACACACACACACACACACACACACACACACACACACACACACACACCCACAGTTATTGGTCTCAGTTTAACGTGCCAAACTTGCTGCTTGGATTTACTCAATTAGGACGCCCTGGATTACTCTCCGAGTATTTGCGTCTATAAACTTGCTAATCCCTCTACAGTCACACAGCATCTCAGCGTGACTCCCACTGAACCTCCAGTTGCACCTGCATGTGTGTTTTTGTATGTACTTAAGAAGGCAAGGTCTCCAGGCCCTGCAGTCTCAGCATGAAGTTGTACAGGTTCCTAATAGTGTCCTTATAATCTCATGCAACTTGAATATTCTTACACAGTCCCAATAGATTCTGTGGTAGGGGTAGAGGTGGTGTGATATCAGGCCTTATGGATGTCATGACATGTCAAAAACAAATCATTCATCTTGTTGCCTCCACACACAGATTTGTGATGTGGTGTTGAGGCCAGTCGTCATAATGGTCTGCATGCATGTAGTCTTGCGTCATGCAGCCGTCTGCCAATGAGCCGATCTCCACAATCGTGGCTGTTAGGGCACTCCGCACATATTAGACAATCCGTCGGTTCTCCCTTTACGTGGTTCGTGTAGGTCTCCCAAATCCTTCACATGGCATGATCCTCCGCTGGTCCATGCCTTTTTCTATTCACTGCCATCAACATCGTGCTATTGCAGTATCCAAGCAATCCTAATGGCGCACAAAACTTTGATAAGACTATCCTGCTTTTAGTTCTACAATGCAAAAAGCTGTCCGCCAAGTTTCAGTCCTGCCGGTTTATTCCTTCTGAGTGCAATTTTTTTGTCAAAGATGAGTGTGTCATTATTAAAGGCACAGACTACAAAGGCCAATTTAATGGTAAGAGAAGCTGAAATAAATTGTTTCAATAAAAACTAAATATTAAAAAATACTAAAACATGGTTCAAAAAATATTTATCAAAGCTAACTAAGAATTATCTGTGCATAGTCAAATATTCTGATGAGCACTCATGCCTGACAGTGCTAAAATGATGATCTGGACCTTGAATCCAGGTTGTAGTCCTGGATTATGTAATGACTGATAGCTAGATTGCCAGTCAGTCACATTAAGAGTTACATAAACTACAACATGTCAAGTACAAATAAACACTCTGTTTAAGTATTTCTATTTAGATGGGCCAGCTGAATGTGCCTGAGTACGGCTACCCCACCAGTGACCCCTGTCTCTAGTGATACAGTTAGCTTTCATACCCCTTCCACCATAACTGATGTAGCAGTCACAGAGTGCTCAGGTGCTGCATATAGCCACAGGTTTAAAGTGAAAAGGATGTTTGAATAAGAAGAGGCTAGTGAATCTAATTCAGTCCGACTCTGTGAGTCTAGCCACAATATCGTCCTAGTTACAGTGCTGTTTGAATACAAGCACTGGTTGGGCTTCGTGAAGATGAAGCAAACACCCAAAGTTCTGGCAGTGCACTAAACACAGAATTACAGGTAAGACATGCTGAAGTGACAGAAGCATGCTCCTATGCCCGCTGTGGCAGTCCTGGCCTACACTGATTACATTTGGGTTTATAAGATTGCTGTGTTGTTTTTCCTCGTATTCACACATCAGCTGATTAATTTAACCTTCATGTTTTCACAGCAGTAAACTGTGTCTTTATTTAGAAGAAACTGAACAGACAGAAGACCTACTGTGTAAAAGTATTAAGCCACTATGTATCTTGTCAGTAAGCATGGTGTCATATTTGGAACAAAACCTTTTGTATCCAAAATGATTTTGAGACAGTAGAAGACAAAAGTGCACATAATGTTAAAGGTAAGTCAATGCCATGAGATTTTAATCTATGTAAAAAAGTAGCTGATGTTTTAAAATTATACAAAAAAAGGTCTCACCAAGACCACCAAGGCCTGATTCTGCCACAGTTTAAAAACAGGAAGTAAAGAAAGTTATTTCTTCACGCCATATCATCACCAATATCTCAACAGACAGCACCAATCTGGTCCAACTGTGAACACCCAAGCATGGCCCAAACCTGACCGCTTAAGACAAAACGTTTTACCCCAACATAACATGACAACTCATGCGGGTCCATATCGAGTCTCAGTAGGAGGGTTAAATCCTTAGACCTGCAGTGCCTTAAGCTTTCCTAAGCTCTCCATGGTCTACACACATTGAAATGTCCAGAAAACCATAGCACACAGACAGTGGAATTATATGAGGTATATATACTATGTATAGTATATTGGTACATATGCACTAACCAGCATACATGCTTAATGGGTCCAGTATTCTTTATTGCAATGTTTAACAAGCAGAACCAACACAACACACTCAGCTCAGGCTACCAAAAGGAGACTAAGGCTCATGTCAACAGCTTTGAGTGATCTTATGTGACTTCAATCCTCATTTACTGGAATACAGGTTTGGATACAGACAGACAAGGTGATGACACCCATTACTTTCAAATACTTCTGCTACTACTTAAATATGTATCACACGTTTTGTCCAATTTTACAGATAGTGGTTTGTCAAACAATATCAGAAACCACATGACCAAGTCTGTTAGAAATGATTTAACAATGGTTTGAGGCAGGTGGCTTGTACATTTAGGCATACAGTTTGCACACAGCTAATTAGTCTCATAGCTCCAGTGCAACACTAAAGAAGTTAAGACACGAAAACATGACTAACTGAAAACTTTCGGATTAGCTACATTCAAGTTGAAGGGTAGAACTGTGTGAACTAGATATTTGCCAAACTAACCCTTTAATTAAAAATATTTGGATGATAACTCATGCATGTTTATTGTTTGATTTTGCAATTATGATGATAGGTAATCTAACATGTTTGGCATTTGGCAAAACGATTCCTGACTGTTTTTTTAACATTAATCCTGTTTCCATCTAAATCTTAGCATTGAAACAAGAATTGTACTGCAGTGCCCAGAAATCATTAGATCTCTGAAGGCCTAGAAGGGCCTGAGGGTTCCCCACCCCAAAATAATAACTTCACAAGAAGAGCCTGGTTGGCCAGGCTGATGCGCAATGCTAAGGGGCTGTTCCTACTGCTAGAAATATTTCATGATTGGTTGACAACAAAAGGATTATCAGTGGTATGTATTTGCATAATGCATGCTGGGTACTGTACAGACTACAAGAAAACATGAAAATTAAGTTGTGAATTCTATCAAATCAATGAGACAGAATGACATAATGGCATCCTACAGAATACAAATAACATTAATCTAGTTCAAACTCTTACATATCTAATATATGGATTTTACCACTTAGGTCACATTATGCAGCTGCTAATGAAAACACAAATTTCCTTAAAACGTGACCTGAAGGAGGAGACACGTTCTGTCAGATTAGCACTGTAATCTCCACCCAGCAGGAGCCTAGCGCTACAGCAAACTCCTCACTTTCATTTAATGCATTTTGACAGCCTATTCTATTATTAGATCCATTACAAGGTGCGGTTTAACAATTAGGTGCTCAGGAGCTGCTAATTCACTCCTTCTCCAGACACATATTTTTATTATTGGAGTGAGAGATGGATGACCTGATGTTAGCAGCTTCAGACTGACCCTGAATCAGGACACAGCAGGCTATGGCCAGGCTTAGAATTGCAGAGACCCCCTGGAGTAGCCTGGTTTGACTTTAACCTAACTGAGGTTAAAGAGGGTCTAATACCGGAAGAGATGAAGGTGCATTTCTAATGGCTAGTTCCAGGCTTGAATAGTTAAATGAAACGCAAAACACCATCATGATCAGAATAACAAAACACTCAAACCCCATTTATGTAAAAGTTGTGAATTATGGGGGAAATTAAATTTAAAATCTGTTTAAATTTATGAAATACAATCAGTTTGGTGTGACAAATGATTAATATGAATTTCTCTGTACCTCTGCCGGTTAGCTTAGGGCCCAAAGGAAATAATAAATAACAGATTCTTGTTTTCAAGGCATTTTACTAAAAACCTTGGGGTTTGTATAGTTGTAGTAGGAATTACATACTAAAAATGTACTGTAGAAAGAAATCTAAAACCTAATTTACAAAAGCTAATAAAGCCATAAGGAATGCCTGGAACCCACCTCCTACAATATTCAGACTATATACAGACTGTTCAAGTAGCATTTTCCCAGAATGCATCATTATTTAAGGAATACAGTAAACTACTAATTTACCCTATTGAAAAAAATATATATATAAATGCCATAATGTTTGCACAGACCACAGTTTCTGTAATATTCTTCATCCACTATTTTAAATTCAGCAAATAAACAGTAACCTTGCAATAACATGTCTCCATAAGTGTGTTTTCTGCTTAGGACATGTAACAAAATATGCCCTGAAAAAGTCATGAAATAGCAGTATGTAAATTTATAATTAGAAATAATCAGTTCATAATCAGTTTGCATACTGATATACCACGGATTTTGGTATGGGATAATGGGTCAATTTGATTATCAGTGTCCAGACTTGTGCATACCACTGTATGTATGTGTTTGATCAGAATAAATCTTATTCTCTCTTTTAAAGAGTTCTCATAGCAGTATTGTTCCTTCAGCCTGTACGCAAATAGAGATACTGCCACCGTACTGACAACGATAATAATCACACTTCCGCCTTCACATCTTCCTGTCTCTCTCTTTGCCTACGTCTCGGTAGCCTGGCAGAGAATTGGCTTGTGAAAAACGCACAGTTAATATTGACAGAGGAGAGTAGCTGGAGTAGCGCCCAGCACTCCTGTAAATTATTCAGAACACTACAGTTAGTAAACGCTTAGCGCAACATGACGTGACGAACACTGGTCAGCAGCTGCAGTGGATTGATTACAAATGTAGCAACTATTACTGCTGAAATCAAGTTAAAAGCACTCAACGTATGATTAATTGATTAATAAAGCATTACAACTACATTTGTCTTCGAGAGGTGGATGAATCATGTGCGTTCGGTAAATTGTTCACAAATTTAATGCAATGTTTTGTAGATTTTTACAGTAAACAAATTTACACATCCAATGGAAATGATGGAAGAAATGAGAGAGAAAGGGAATGTGAGAAGGAGTGAGAGACAGAAAGACAGAATCTGTAGGACTATGTAGAAGTCCAGAATGACTAAAACAGGTGTGGTGTACTTAGTTTATGTGTTGTGGGTGTTTGTGTCAGGGCAAATTCTCAGCAAATAATGTGTTGTATTAATCTGCTACAATGTGACTGGATCTTTAGATTTATTGAGCAGTATTGCAAAAAAAAATCCATTTTTGACATGCGTGGGCAGTATGGCAATATCTTATAACATCTTATAACTTTTAGACATTTAAGAGCTACAGTTCACAACATTATTACAGTTTAATTATTTCACCTTCCACATACTGATAACATCTACAACATGCTCAGAACAAGGCAACATCATTGATTATAATACTAAGAGAAACTGGCCTATTGCCATATCTGAAATAATAACTTTCAAGGCTTTTATGGCAGCAACATGGGACTTACCCCTCAGTTTGTGAAAATGCATAAATCTGGGACTGATCAGTGTGCTCCAGTGAAAACAGACAGTGTGTGCATGTGGGTGGAGAGATAGTGTAAGAGCTGGGTGTGTACTTTCACACAGACCACACGCTGACACGAGCCAAATATGACTTAGAGAACCGAGAGCAGCTTATACTGAGGAAGTGAATTCTCTCTCTCCACATCATATATACACAAAGCTTTTAGCCACTTGTATTGTAATTTTTAAACTTTGTATTGTATTTAAAAATGCACACAGAAAAATCAAATCAATATCTAAATGTCCACCTTTTCAATCATCCTTTCAACCACCCAACAATTCTCTGAGGTATGCAGTTTTTTAAGGTACTCAGCTGGCAAGTTAAAGCCTCTTGGAAAGCTTGTCAGACATACCAGCACACTCTGACTGCCTCATTTTCTTCTGTCTCTGCACATAATTGTTGATTGGCTTTGGACTGACATCTGGATGGCAGCAAGTGTTGCTCTGAAACCTGTATATATCGTTCATTTGTCGTTTCATAGTGCCACCTAACCATGTGCTAGCCAGCAACAGCTTACCGCTACAGACTCTGGCTTTTGAACTGTGAGCTAATCTCCTCTTTCTGTAAATTTTAATAAATAAAAATGTTTTATTTGTCCAACAACAGGCAGAGTCAGTAGGCCCTATTCGCTCATTACACACATTGCACATTGCAAATCACCTCCCCCCTGATGTGAAAGCTGGATACTGTTTGCAGCTTAAATAAGAGGATAACATCTATATGGTCATGAAAAAAACACAGTAAAGAACAGTAATATTTAACAAATAAACGTTGATGTGCTAGCTGGGCAGCACCTCTCTCACTAGTCTGTATGCCTCACTAAGCTAGCTGGGCAGTGCATCTCTTGGTGCATCTGTGTTGTGCTTGCTTGCCAGCTACTTTCAGTGCTGTGTTCTGTGACAGCTGTTTATCACACTTGAGGAATGTCATCTGGTAACAGAGTCTACAAACTGTGGCTCGGAAAACATAACTGCGTTTATTAATGTGTTGATACGCACACGCATGAAATAACATGGTGCTTTGCCTTAACCTCAGCATAGAACCTCAGACCAGATAGCCTAACATATAGGCATGAGATGACTTGTAGGAGCATGTAGGATGTAGCATGTAGGAGTTTTGTGTAAATGTCACCGGGGCCTACATTCACATGTTAGACCATGGCAATACACATATTCCCTTGTGTTTTTAACACAGTCACATTGAAAAAATCTGGAACTGCCTGCAACATTCCATAAACCACAGTGGTGAGCAGAATGTTCCAGGCAAGAGTTTACATTTCCCAACTTAAGTCTTCAATCGGAGTGGTGAAATTAAGCGGATGCTGATTTTTTTAAGGTAGCCACGGACACCAAACATCTCGTTTTTGTGTTTCACACCAAAAGCAGTATTATATAACAAAAATAAAATGGTACAGAGTATGGTACGTCCTGCCTTCCTCCACCGTAAAAAGACAATCCACACTGCTAAAGTTCTCACCTATTAAATATCCATTTTTACCAATTTTGTTCATAGTCAGAATTCCATCACAAATAAAAGTACTTAATGGAAAAGGGTCAAATGCAAGAACAATGTAGGATGTAGACCCTTTTAATACAATATATTTACTAGGAAAGGTTAAACGCATTTGAACTAAGTAAAGTCACTGCATTTTTTTTTTTTTTTATGCAAGCGGCGGTAAACCTGCAGAAAGGCGTAACTTTATACTGTTTCACATACACACAATCTTTCAGTGTCTGCATGATAATACACACTGCAATGTGATCTAGTCTTTGCTTGGTGCCACCGCAGGGCTGTGTCACTGATTCTCTGTCTGAACAATACAGGGTCTCCGCACTTAAAGCTGACTGACACAATAGTCACTTAGGTAATTTTAGACGTGGCCATTCGGCTCCAGTTTCTCTCTAATCTTTATACGCTGCTCATCAACCACTTCTCCCTAAAACCTTTGAAGACATTCAGTTTTAGAATGCATCCACCATTCTGCCTTCCTTCAAACAATGAGATGATGAGAGAACTCCACAACAAAACCATGTCAATATACAAATCAAAAGTTGATCAATGGCTCTAGATAAAGTTTGCCCTAGTGAGCACTGATCCTTAGATTTTTAATTGTACTGCTCTAGCAAATATCCCTAACCTATCCAGCTCAATATTAAACACTGTAAATGGGCAATCCACCAATATTTTTACATTTCTGTATGATTTAACCATTAAAATGTAATGATTTACATCACTCAGATATTCAGAGGCATTTAATGTGACGCTCCATTCTAGAGAAACTTACCAAATTAGAATTGTTCATTGTAGTGGTGATTTAAACCAGAACTCTGGGTTTCAGGTTTAATGTCTTAACACCAAATTGTTACGGATACATTGTGTGAGATAATGTGTTACAATAGATCTGAAAAACGTTTTTGCCCAGAATACACTTTTTTTGACACAGAGCTACATAAAGGATGTTGTAAGGGAAGTAATGCCTAGTACAAACATATTTTTCAATTTTACCATTAACAACTTTACACATTAAAACACAGAAAACATAAAAACGAGCGGTGGTTCCAATTACTACCACTTTTATAAAAACATATAAATCAAAAGGTTTCTCTACAATTAACCATTTTACAGTAAACCACTCTGAATGAGTTTATTTTTATCTCAACATTTAAATTAAGCAGAAAATTAGAAACACCTTAATGAATATCCTACAGTTTCAACAGTTGTTACCTGTGTACCTAACATTAGTTAACCACTGGTAAGATATTACTTCATGTTCACTAAAGCTTTACTTCATGTTAGTAACTCAACACTTAATGCAAAATGTTACACTGTTTTCTTACTGCAAAAGACATAAATCATTCATGTTTCTGGCCCTATTATCTGATATATGGTGCATTTTTCTAAATGTAAATCTTTAGGGAAGCTAAAGGGAAGCTGCACATGTACACTTGAAAACCTGTCATTTGCAGTAGCAAAGCAGGCATAAAGAATGCATAAAGAAAAACTGATTTATGGCCATAAAACGTCTTTTTAAAGCTACGCATTTCTGTGTTTTCTTCACAGATGCTTGCACCTTGTTTAGTGAATGAATAAAACATGCCGATGGCCTTGAATGATTTAGGCATGGGTGGGTGGCACATGAAGCCCTGCCTTGCTTCCACTCTCTTTGTGTGTGCATGTTATGGAAATGGCATGAAGTGACCTTGAAAACAGGCTCTATGCCATCAATTCATAACCTCGCAGTGCCAAGGGATTCATCGCAGGATGCCAACATTATACCCAAGGCTGTGAATGTCGAGATGCGCAAGTAGGGTGTATCCCCAAAAATTCTGAAAAGAAAACTAAAAATTCTCTAGACGTTGAACCTCAATAATTAAACACAAACATGTTGACTTTTGTAAATAATATGGCTGTCAAATGAAAATGAACTCTTCTGAAAATGTACATATGTACTAATATAAAAATCTGTAACTCAAGAACATCCCAAAAATTTTGAAATTTGATAATTTGGTCTAAATGTGGAGGTAGACTATCAAGCATCAAGCATTTACATCGGCAGGGAGCGCTGTAGATGCTACATTGCTGTTTCTCAGAAACCGTATGTCTAACGGACCTGCAATTTTTAAGGCATCATTTTTAAAACACTTTACAACTTACAAAGTATATGACCCCCATTAGTCAATCAGCTTTCAGCTAGCATTTGAAAGGCTCAACATTAACCAATCATCATGAAACTTGAATAGCATGTCTAAGGAGTTCCTTTCTAACATCCAGTGAATTTTTATATGATAGGCCATTTGTGAAGTGTGAAAATAAACTGGTTTCATTTCAGGTAGTACAGTATTCCAAACAACTCTGCAATGAGAAGCGTATTAGAAAAAAGAGTACAATTTATTGCCATCTTTAACTGTTTGCAAACTACACGTTTCAAACTAGTCTCTGGGTTTTAACCTATTAAAATCTAGTTAAATAATTACCAAAAAGATGTTGACTATTGCAGTCATTAGGGCCTCCATCTGTCAATCAACCTTTGTGGAAATGGCATTTCTAACTCAATTTGTTCAGCAGCAGGTAATCTGATCATCTTAAAATTGCACAGACCTATATTTTATTATATAATTTACATTCTGATGAGGAATGCAAATTAAAATTGATTTTTAAAATCCCTGAATAACTTTGCAATTAAATGTCATGTCAGAAATTGCACTTCTTGTTTGGTATTTTGGCTTATTATTTTGATGAATACAGCCTATTATACAAAGGTCCAAAAGTCAAACTTAGCAAAACTCAGTATACTATAGTAACTTTGTTTAAGACCTCTGATCATTAATCATAACACACGGTAACCTTTTGACAAATTCTGACTCACTTTCACTGAGCTTATGTATGCCAAAAAGGCCCTTATGGGTCCACTGGGCTAATTTCGACCTGCCTATCAAAGGGTAAACCTATGAACAAAATGTCTCCTGCATGTCCCTGAGGGGCTCCAGCCAAAACAGTTGGACCCTGCAAATTGGCGCTTGCGGCTATACTTTTCCTTGTATTTTTTCCTTGTGGTCATTGTATATTGTGTGTGTTGTTTTATATATCAAAAAAGTCAAAATTCATTTTCACAAGGCCACGCCCAGCCCTTTTTCCTTTATAACTAATACTGTGCCTTTAAGACTGGTATAGTATAAGTTCTCAGTTCTGATTGGTTGCCCAGTCTTACACTTAATTCAAAAAGCAGTACAGAGCTATTCATCAAAACAAACTACTTTGGACTGGGAATGAGTGGTACGTTTTGGAAGTTTTTGCATGTTTAGTTCCTACATCAAATTCTGCTATAAAAATTTGTTTGTTTGGGTTTTTTTATCTTCCATTTTCTCTAGAACAGCCATGACATATTTGTTGAAATATATTTTACACCAGAAGTCAACAGTCTTTTCTGTAAGTATAACATCTCTTAACCTGCTCAAACTGCACCCAGTGCTGCACACAGAATTTGTTTGGTATAGAAGTATAGAAATTAACAAAACATCACAGTGTAGTGAATGCTACAGGCAGGAATTTTTGACAACAACTGCTGTGTATAAAATTCACTGCCTGTAGTTTTTGTTGTTTTTATTTCAATAGAAATTTTCTTACTAAGATATATGTTTAAAAATAGACTTTAAGAACATAATCTGCAAAGCACATATCTGCATCACATGCATGAACATAAATAATAGATAATAAATAGATTTTGGCATGACACCATTGTCTATGACTGCTGCATGATGTGCAATTACATTCAGCTGTTCATTTTTATTGACAAGTCACTTTTATTATTTACATTGTAATGGCCTGAACATAATGGCCTGAATTCAGTGTAAGCAGGTTGAGGGACATATAGGGTTACCACTGACTACTACTGGAGTAAATAGAAATGGAAAATGGAATAAATGGAGTAAAACATTTGCTGAAAATATTTTAAAAGGGATCAACATTGTTTAGATTTCACTGACATTTTAAACCAGTACTGGACTATTTCTTATACTTTTTCTACACCAAAATATTAGACCATTTAGGTAACACTGGGCGACAGCCCAGTATGGTACGGGATAGTAGGTTATATTTCCATGTAGAATTACTCCTTATCTCTACATGCTTGAAATATTTATGGATTAGCTTTGGCAGATACATATGTAAAATGTATCAGTCACAATTCCCATATTAGTAAATCTTATCTTGCAACCAGATTTACTTTCCAATCTCAGAGGCTTTATCTGTTAGTCAGATTTGCTTTCATATTCAATTAAGCCTTGCCACTAAAGCCAGAGAAATATCATGTGCTGACAGTTGTCTGCATTGCACACCACTGCACCTGCCAAAACTACTTTTGGACACTTTTCCAAGCAGAAACTGAAGAGAGTGGCTGCTGCTGACATTAACAAGTGGGTCTGCCAATACTGTAGTTTTATCTGTATCATTGTAACACATATAATTAGGCAGTCATTACATAGTCCCCACTTATCAGACACTGATATAAGCAGTACATGATTCCTGACCTGTGTTGGGGTAAGGGATGCAGAATATCAAAGAATGAATAGAAATCGTCAGTCTAGACAGGTTTCATGGGACATAAAAATGTGGGCTAGAACAACTCTTCCTAAACAAAGACTTCTAACAGGAGATGTCAAATATTACCCATTTGGCCATTATCTGATTAGAAAGAAAAAGCAGGCCTTTGACATTTGCCATTGCCAAAATCATTCATGAAGCACATCATGAAGGTCATCCCCATCCAGTTGCTCATTGTGCTCTAGGAGCCTTTTGTCTGGGACCCAGTTACCCCTGCCCCCTCCCCAACAATCTCCTTCACTGGGATGCACATAATGCAGCACCACCATACAATTTTAGATCAAATTCACTCTGAATAATGGCTGTTAGCAAACCTCCATCCATAAATACGTATGATACAGAGATTTACAAGACTGGCAGTAGTACCAGAGGCACAAAGCCAGCACCGATAGTGCTGGTAAAGAAACAACCTGGGGAGCAAAACAAATCCACTGTCAGTCATCCTTACCGGATATTTCTGAGTTGGGCACCCCGTTCAGGGTGAAGCCCTTGCCGCTGTAGAAGTGGCGAACCTCGGCGCAGCTCTTAGCTTTATCGGCGCACACGCAAACAGCCAGCAGGCACAAGATGATGGATACTGGGGCAAGATCCATCCTCAAAGATATGAATGGGCGATTTGAAGAAATACTACGAAAGTAAGGCACACAGAGTCACAGAGAGTAATCCACTTTTCTTGGAAGTGCAGCTTTAGGGAGGTAAATGTGAGCACCTCGCCGCCTCACAGACGGACAGGTAGCGTTTCTCTCGGTGTGTATCAGCGAGGCAGTCCAGGGTGTGGATTCAATCAGCCTCTCGGTCGGTCTCTCAGTCCGGAGGGTTTGCGTGTGCGCTGCTCATGTCTTGTCAAAGCTGGCGATGAAACATCGATAAAATATTGGAGGAGAGAAAGGAGCAGACATGTGCAGCGGGAGTTTAGCGCTCCCTTCCCCTCCGTGTGGTCCTGCTTTCAGCCTGCAGTCCGTCTCTCTCCCCGGCGGCGGCGGCGGCGGCGGCGGCGGCGGCTGAAGCTTCAGTCCTACGGGAAGAGGAAGAGAGGCACCTGCAGGAGGAATGGCGCCACCTACCGCGCCTACTGTATCCAGTTCCAAAAAATGAATACAGAGCACTCATCGCTGACAAGGCGCACGATCACGCAGTTTATGAAATCAAATTCTCAAATTCTCATGGCAATGTTTCAATATAGTCTCAGGAATTCCCAGTAGACCAAATGCTGTTACTTCCGCAATAGGAAACCTCATTTCAGAAGAGCAGGTGTCTGTGAACGAAAAAATCAATTCTATATTACAGCATGTGTATATATATATATATATATGCTGGAGATTGTTGGTCAAAAGTCTACTCATCTGTTGCTGTCCAGTTTGTGTTTGTCATCCTCTAGCCAAATTATGCACAGAGACAGTTGGACGATATGGTAAGTGTAGATATAAGTACATGTACTCAATAAAGTGACTGTTAAGTGCATATGGAGGAATACATGGATCAGAAAGATGGGCTTGTCTAACCCTGCACTACAACATTGTAAGACAGTACAGTCACTACCAGGAATTACTACAGAACTAAAGTAGTGAAAGAAGTTGGTGCCTTATGAGTATGTGATGAAGGTGTCAGTGGGACAGAACCCTCCATTTAGAGTTCAGCTCTATGATGGCATTTGGGTAAAAGTTAAGGAGAGTTGGCATGTGTGTTTTTATGGACCTGTTGTACTTTCTTAAGAGCAACAGGGTGAAGAGGTAGTGGTGTGGGTGGGATGTGTCTCATATGATCCTTATGGACTTATGGAGACAATGAATGCTAGGGTAGTGTAGATGTATTCCAGCCCAGGAAGCTGTGTGTTGATCATCTTCTGACCTGATTTTATGACTCTTGTCAGTACAAAGATGAGCATATGCTTTCAAAGAAACATTGCTCTGGTAGAAAGAAACCAGAAGCTGCTTGGACAGTCTGGTCTTTCCTAATGTCCTAGTGATGAAGAGCTGCTTCTGTGCCTTCTTCACCAGAGAAGTAATGTTGACAGTGAAGCCTGGGAGATGTGAGTGCCTACGAATTTGAAACTGCACACTTTGCCTCTATCGATGTAGAGTGGAGCATGGTTGAGAAAATGTTGAATGGCAAATTATTAGCAAAACACTTTTCTGACAGTTTGCAGCTCCTATCCCTGTAGGTAGGACATTTTGTATCAGCCCCCACCATAGTGGTACGCAATCATGTATGTAAAAGGGAAAAAAGTAAGAAGATCAGCACACATCCCTGTGGTGTTCCAGTGCTCACAGTGGCAAGGCTGGTGAGTAGCTTAAAGCATTACTTGGGTGTCACAGCTCTGTGTGCACAGACAGTTTGCACGAGCACAAAGATTTTTTTTACAACTGAAAACGAAGACCAGTTTTTGGTGGTCCATCTAATTAACTTTGTTTGTTGTATCTGTACAAATACTCTAAGTTAAATACCTACATACAATAAAGTTGTGACACTGGTGTATTTACCACCGTGTTACATCACCTTTCAATACAAAGAAGCATTTAAAAGACAACAAAAGGCCACTGTGTATGATGCAGGATTTAAATTGTGGCCTATTTATAATGTCAGGCTGCTTTATAGATGTATGAATGAAACAGAGAGCACACATCAATCCTGTTTAAAATAAGGTCTTATAGCCTATTTCCTTTTCTACTTTAACTTTAAACATTAAATATGACGTGTTAATAAACAAAAAAAAATGATAACATATCTAATATTCAATTAAACACAATACAATTATAAATAATAAATAAATTATAATTATAAATAAATAATACCATTTGCTAATGTAATATATAATAATGAACTCAAATGTGGTTTGGTAAGTTCAGTGACCCTTGACCTCCATACACAGGTGACTCCAATTATGAGAAAGGGTATTTAAGGGGGGCAATTGTAAGTTTTTCTCCTCTTTGCATCTTCTCTGAAGAGTCGCAGCATGGGAGTCTCAAAACAACTTTCAAATGACCTGAAAACAAAGATTGTTCACCGTCATGGTTCAGGAGAAGGATACAGAAAGCTCTCTCAGAGATTTCAGCTTTCAGTCTCCACTGTGAGAAACATTGTGAGAAAATGGAAGATCACAGGCACAGTTCAAGTCAAGGCTCGAAGTGGCAGACCAAGAAAAATCTCAAATAAACAGAAGCAAGGATGTTGAGAACAGTCAGAGTCAACCCACAGACCAGCACCAAAGACCTACAGCGTAATCTTGCTGCTGATGGAGTCACTGTGCATCGTTCAACTATTCGGTGCACTTTACACAAGGAGATGCTGTATGGGAGAGTGATGCGGAGGAAGCCTTTTCTCCACCCACATCACAAACAGAGCCGCTTGAGGTATGCTAAAGCACATTTGGACAAGCCAGCTTCATTTTGGAATAAGGTGCTGTGGACTGATGAAACTAAAATAGAGTTTTTTGGGCATAACAAGGGCCGTTATGCATGGAGGAAAAAGAACACAGCACTCCAAGAAAAACACCTGCTACCTACAGTAAAATTTGGTGCTGGTTCCATCATGCTGTGGGGCTGTGTGGCCAGTACAGGGACTGGGAATCTTGTTAAAGTTGAGGGATGCATGGATTCCAATCAATATCAGCAGATTCTGGAGACCAATGTCCAGGAATCAGTGACAAAGCTGAAGCTGCGCCGGGGCTGGATCCTCCAACAAGATAACAACCCTAAACACTGCTCAAAATCTACTAATGCATTCATGCAGAGGATCAAGTACAACGTTCTGGAATGGCCATCTCAGTCCCCAGACCTGAATATTATTGAAAATCTGTGGTGTCACTTAAAGAGAGCTGTCCATGCTCGGAAACCATCAAACCTGAATGAACTAGAGATGTTTTGTAAAGAAGAATGGTCTAAAATACCTTCAGCCACAATCCAGACTCTCATTAGAAGCTATAGGAAGCGTTTAGAGGCTGTTATTTCTGCAAAAGGAGGATCTACTAAATATTGAGTTAAGGGTTTTTTTTTTTGGTGCCCGAATTTATGCACCTGCCTAATTTTTTTTAGACAATTATTGCACACTTTCTGTAATTCATATAAACTACATATATATATATATATAGCTGTCCATGCTCGGAAACCATCAAACCTGAATGAACTACAGATGTTTTGTAAAGAAGAATGAATTAGAATGAACTAACATTACATAAATGCTGATAGCAGCACTATGTGTTCAGGAGCTTATCAATATTTCAGCAATGACCTGTCAGTACCAGTTTAGTACCGTTTAGTACCAGTTTAGTATCATTCCTTTTCTACTCAATTCTAGTCAAACTACAGGTGGAATTCTTTACTGAGAGGAGGAAATAGACAAAAAGGAAGAAAAAATTAAGAAAGCTGTTGGTCAGAACAATTGACTGACAATTCCAAAGTCCAGAGGTCAAAAACATTTAACATATTTTTGTTCACATGAACCATGAAAAGCGAAAACTGCAACCAACTAAAAGTGCAGTACAGCTAAACCTTCTGATAATGAGTAAACCAAGACCACTGAAGATTTCTTTCATATGTAACTTTTTAGTTAACATTGTTTTCTGGATAGTTTTCTGAATATTAACTGATAACTTAAACTTAATGACTATTTGACTGGAAAATAAACAAATAAAGTGTATTCTCTAGCGTTATACAATTCTGTACTCTGATGTAATCAATCATCGGTCAATTAGGCGAAGGCTTAAATGCTTACTTCAGAGAAATGAATCACTGCTGCAAGCTCACATTCAGAGTTGTACAATCCAACAAGGAAAGCCCAGTGGAATTAACAGCAATGAAGACCATAACATAAAACAGAAAATGACAGGTCCATCATGTTTTATTCACTTAATATGTACTTTGCTTATCAAAGGTTTAGGGACAGCTCACTTTTAAAACTGTTTTATAATTCAAATAAATGTGTGTTCTTTGTGGTTTGCAATAATTTTGCCTTATTCCTCAATCTGCCTTGTGCTAATGTCAGCATTACTGAGTGCAACATCACAGATATCACAAAAATGTAAGATAATGCTACATAATGAGTGGAGTTATAATTTGAAATTATAAGACCATGGGGGTGGCATGAGATTGCTGTGGTATCTCAAAATGTTGGCAAAGGGGTTGTTAACTATTGTATTCCTGGTGGCTGCTACTGTGTTGCTAGGTGTTTGCTATGGCATGGCAGGAGGTTGCTAAAGTGTTGCTATGGTATTTCAAATGGTTGCTAAAGTGTTGGTAAGTGGTTCTTATGATAAATCTGAGGGTTGCTAAAGGATTCTAAGTGTTTTTGTTAGTTGCTGCAATATCTCATATGGTTAATTGCGTTAATTACTAGCACAAGTCATGTAACCGTCATAAATCTGCACTTGAGATCAAAATGCTGTAGGCAAATACACCCTTGCTGATCAGGCCAAACATTACGGCATTAAAATGATGTTAATATATTTAATATTATGCAACCAGTTGTAGAAAAACATGACAAATACTGGAATAGTGCATTTCATTAAGAAAATGCTGAGTGATTGCCAATGTTAACCAGGCGTTTTTTTTCAAGTGGTTGCTATGGTTTACTTAGGTTATGACATAAGGGTTAGTTGCTAAGATGTTGCAAGAAAGTTGCCATGGTGTGTGAGGTGTTTACTAGGGTGGTTGCCAAGCAGTTGCTAAGAGTTGCTAAACATGAACTGAAGTCTATGGGAGGGCTGAGCAAATAATTCCTTCATGTTAGTGCAGATTTGTTTTCAGACCAGGAGTTACATGACACAGACCAACCTACCCTGAACTACACACACACAGACACACGCGCGCACACACACACACACATACACACGTAGTCCTTGCAGTAAAGTAGCGCTGTCAGTACCATACAACGACAACTAACTTTTGTTGTCAGCACATAGACATACTTTTCAGTTGAGTGGTCTTGTGTTTATATTTATGGTTTCATACTTTTTTACTCCAAAACCCTACTAGCCCACTGGGAATTCTTTCATCTCTCCTAATCACCCACTCCTGTACTAAATCCACAGATGTTTTTCACAGTCCACAGATTTTATTCAGATGCTTTGCCCGTATTAAGCGATAACTGTGTTTTCTTTCCTGGCATGGTCAACTGGGGCCTGTAAGTAGTCAATCATGGGGCTGTGGATTAGATATATAATGAGTGTAGGTCAGTACTGATGCTAATACATTCTGTTATTACACCTAAAAAGCTGTATAGCTGAGCCTGAGATGTGTGTTCTTTTGTTTTGTCGTTAAAACTGCAACATGACAAAAGTGTAAAAATGGCTTTTTTTTGTTTAAGTATCTTTTCCTGTACTTACAAACACAAATGTGGTAACACTTAAAGGTGCCGCAGAACAGAAAAATATATTTCCAGTGTCATAGTTGAATAAGAAGTGTAGTTCAGTACATGGAACTATAAACACTGTCATCTCTTTAAAATACAATGTCAGAAAAGCAGGCCAATTACAAAAGATCAGACTTTTACGGAACAGTCTTGATTTCTAAAAAAGTATGCCAAAAAATGACAACAGAGAGCTAAGAGCAGTTTCAATATATGACCATCATTCTATGGCTAGGATCATAAATGGATGGTCAAACAGCACCTGGGCATTGTTTCTCTTTGGCAAGAAAGAGAGGAAGAAGAGAAAAATAAGGGGAAAAAAGAATAGCAGACACACCTCTAAAGTATGCAACTCAACACCTGTGTGCGCACAATAGCCACTGTGGCATCTGCACAATGCACAAAGAAGTCATTTATCTGCAAACAGTGCTGCGGGGAGCCGTGTACACTGATGAAAACAGAAAGTTTAGCAGAGGTATATCAAAGTAGAGGAGAGATGCCTTAGGGGTTCTTGGGACTGGAAGAACAGGTGCAGGGGGGATAATATCCAGGGCGAATGTGTGGGTGTATGCTAGCTCATGTTGAAAGACTGCAATCAAATGCAGTATATATCATCATATTAAAAACATTTTAAAACACAACTTGTGTTTCTTAAGAAAAGTGAAATTCTTACACTGCGTTTGACTCCATGGGTTTCTGTATATATACATACATATATATAGCTCAAGATATCATGATCATAACTTGGATTCATGGTGATGCCACAGCCACTTGTGCCACCTGTGTTTTCAGATCTACAAGGCACTTTCTAACACTTGTGTTTATGTCTCATATCTCCTGATTGCCAGTGTTTTGCTAAAAATGAATGTGTATCTCTCAAGCAATGTGGAACCATGTGTATGCCAACAGAACACTGGGCACATCCTCCTTGAGTGTAGCTCCTTCTGAGCTTCAGATTCTGAGCTCACTCCTGAATGCTGCCTTCTTTTTTTTACAAAGTTAAAAGGCATATTTTGTTAACACTACAGTTTACATTGCTTCCATGAAGTCACATTTCCTGTGCATTTGTCTGGTCCATATGTCACCTCAAAAACAGTCCAATTTGTGGATTTAAAGCAGACCTGTAGCTTGTACACACTCTCTGCAAAAATAACAATGCCCATCACATCCCAAGCAAACCCAGATACGATATGTGAGGTAATTCAGATTACAGTCCTGGTAAACCTCCTATGAGCTGGTTCAAAAAGAGACTACTAGTTCACACTTGTCCTCATCCCCCTTGATGGCTCTCTGCCTGAGGAATAGGGTGGAATAGGGTAGAAGACAATCTTCTAATATACTGAAAATGGGAACATGAGCATATTTTCAGTCACTTTTGATACTGAAAATGCATAATAAAAATGCATTATGAGTTGTTACACATAAGCCAGCAAATATACTGATAAAAACTTAAGAAACCGTCACTCATTTAATATTGTGATTCATTTGCTGATCATTAGAGTAGCTTTTACTTAGGAATGAATGTTCAGTACTCCCTTACACCCTTCAAGCAGAAAAACACTGACATGCAGCGCTTGAAAAGCATTTGAAGAGAGGGTACAGAAACAAGTGTGTAGATGCTGTGCAAAAAGTATATATCAGGGCACATTTCCTACAGATGAGGTCAACTTAATCACAGTTTGCCAAGCTGTCCTACTTGATGGTGAGAAACAAATCTGCTAAATACCAAACCAGACACACATGAATGCCAAGTTAATATATGAGAAGTCAGTTAGTGGTATGTCCTGGAATGTGTTTTTTTAACAATGGACTGATTTGATACATGCACGGTCAAAACAACAGAGCATTGTGTGATGGGGTAATACATTTGAAATTTAGATTTCTATTCACCTCCCTCACCGTCTCACAGTACTCTTGTTTGATCTTCAACCAAGGCTTGAGGCAGGTAATTATTTAAAAACCAAGCAAACGAATTAGGTTTATTCAGCCTAACAAAGGACAATTATTCCAGAGTAACTTTATTTGTAACATATTACAAATTGAAGTACTAAAGTACAAAGTAGTGTACTGAACAGTGTAGGCATCCCACCCAATACTGGGAACATTTGCATTTCGTCGCTGTCCAAAGAAAAACATGTATCTCCATTTTTGTTGATTTTTACTTTTTACATTTGAGCACATGAGCTGCTGTTTACACTGTGTGGAAATTTCATGAAGAAAGGACCAACAGAAATGGCCCAGAACCGACTGGAAAGACGTCTGGTTCCACTGACTTCCATTCAAATGACATGAGGTTTTTGGCTTCTCCTGTAAAGTTGCCATTTTGGAGATACTTGTTTATCTTTGGACAGTGACGATTTGTTACACCCAAAACTCTACCCCAAAGTGCACTACCATCACTTAGTGCTCTTAGAGTGCTGTTTTGTCTTATTAAGAGAATACTGGTACAGGGACAGGAGTGGCAGTGTTACGCTTCCGGGCTCTTCCGATCTCTCCCCTGTTTATCAGCTGTGTTTGTATTTATATGGGTTCTCGTGCTGTCTCGCTTTGGGAGGTATTGCCAATCCTTTGGATTACAGAGCCTTCCTTAGTTTCCGTCTGTCTTGTGTTTTGACTGTTTGCTACATTTTGCTGGTTTCCCTCTGTGCCTGCCTAATTCGATTTGTTTGCCTGTTTGGACTGTGTTTTTCGACTTCTCACCTGGACTGTCTCTCTACTCCGATCTCGTGCTCCCCTCTGGTTTGCTTGCCCCGATTTTGCTTATTCTGTTTAGCCTTCCCTACAGTATACTACAGTCTTGTTTAACAAAACAATTTGTATTTTAACTCTGCAAGCATCTGGTCAGTCCTGCCGGTGTGACAGGCAGATAGAGATCCAGATAAAGAGAGTGAGGTGAGATCTTGAATGCATTAGTGATGAATATATTAATGTTTGTGCCTGTTATTAAGAATTTTTATACATACAGAAATGAACATAACTGACCACCTACCAAGCCAAGAAGTAACAAGGAGGTTGAGGCAGGTTGCTAAAGCAGAGTAGTTTTATTGAGGGTTGTCCAGGAATCGTACACGGACAAATCCATAATAAAACCAAGATGAAGCAGGGGTCAGAACCAGGAAACATGAACACGGCTAGATACTCCGATTAGGAATACAAAAACACAGCTATGAACTTTGGTAAGCAAGGCAGACTTTGCAACCAGGCGGGGGAAACAATTGGGTATTATTGGGAGTCCTAATGAGTCCTATATCAGTTGCAGTACCACACAGGCACCACAGGGGGTGGTAGGTGACATCATCATGCATTTGATATTCTAAGAGCTATCCTACAATGTCTAATTTCCATGCCCTTCTTGGCCTCATTGATTCCTGTGAAATTAAATGACATAATGACACTTATTTCCAATTTGGTCACTAGAAACAACTTATAGAGCATGCATCAACGTAAACATACATAATCAGCAGGGGTCTGACAGTGGAAAATCTACATTTACGCAGAACAATAGAGACGAGTCTTCAGGTTCAGCCCTGAAACTTTATACAGCATCAGCAGAAAGGTTCCTTTTCTCAAAGCGCAATTGTTTTCAGTTCTCTCACCCCACACTCTCCACCATAGCTCTACTTAAATATCGCCAATAATACCATGTTTGTAGGGGAATCAATGCATAGATCTGGAGGTGGTAGAATATATAGTTAGGCTCTAAATTCTGCTTACACAAATGTCTGCTTACACAAATGTCTCTCTGTTTATGTTCCAGCTCATGATCTTAGAGCTACCGATACTGGCCTTCAGCAAAAACATGGAGAGACCTCTTTAAACTTTATGTTTCTAAACTGTGGAACTCAATTCCAGACTCTATTAGACAACCATTGAGCTTAGTGCTCACATTCAAAAAGCATTTAAAAACCCTTTAACTTAGCGTTAAGTTTAAACTACAATAACATGGTATTTATGTGCATATATGTGTATGTGCATGTGTGTGTAGGTATATGTATGTATATATGTATATGTGTACTTCCATCCATAACCCATTTTCACAAAGGCCATCTAGCCTAAAATATTATAATACAGCAAATATTGTGTTCAGATTCACAATCAGCCTCATTGAGCTATCTAGCCTGAATTCAATCTCTTATTTGAATTTCTGTTCCACCTTAAAAAGTCACGCGTCGTCTGAAAGTGACAGCTACATTATTTAAGGTGGAATAGGAATAAAATCTACCTTAATATTCACTGAATCCGTGTTACGAGTATCGGTTACAGTTAGCACACCAGGACTGTATCAGTAGAGACGGGGTCACTGGTTTAACCCCGTAAACTCAGGGGCAATATTAGTAGAAGGTTCTGGTTTTTGTTTGTGAATTTACACATTTGCTGACAGTGAAACGAAGCAAAACACCACTGGTTCACCGGGAACTCTCCTCCCACTGTCTTGATCACCCACCCCAGCACTGAGTAGGACCACTGCTGCAGGTTCTTTTAGACACATCGCCAGGATAAACTGCTGAGGCCAAGTGCCAGTGGCCTTAAAGTTGTGAAGGTGGCCAATCACACGTCCACTCTGATAATTAGCTTTCATTTTCATTTCTGTGATACCGACTTCCTGTGTTTTTTATATCTTCTACATCTACACTAAATCTACCCTTGACTTGCTGGGCACCATTCACAGACACAAATCAATACAACATGCTGGATGTGGAAGGTTTTTGTTGCAAACCCTGTTTCCTTGACAACAAGTTCATTCAGACAGGCTAACCTAATCAATTGGTCTAAGACATGACTCCAGTTGCCTGAGGAGAGCAGCATGAAGACTCATTTGGGAAAGGCCAGTCAGCAGGGTGGAAAATATCACTTACTGTGTCAAGATTTAGAGTTACTGTGTTAAGTGAATCTACACAACAGAAAGAAAACACAAAAAAATATATTAATATCTGGGGTGTCTGTATGCATAGGAAAGAAAGAGAAAAGGAAAAGCAACAAAAGAAAGAGGGAGAGAGATGTTGATGGCACTCAACTTATGCTTTCCTTCTCATCATCTGAGACAGAAGTCTAACTCTAATGCTTGCCTACAAAGCCAAGAATATATTAGTCCCTCAGTACTTTATAGCAATGGTTAAGAATCTCTATCTGTACTTTGAGGCCCCTGAGCTTTAAGTACAGCTTGGCTTGACCTGCCATCCATCAAAATCCATTGAAGAACTTCCAGCATCCAGACTTTCACTGGCTGTTCAAACAGCAGACTCTTTTACAGTCTTCAAACACAGACTAATGCGTCTGCAAACTACCTCATCTCTTTGTAAAGCACTTAAATGAGCACTTAGCTTATATATGTGTATATCGAAATGCTTTGTTTTTGCACTTATACTGAGCTTAACTTTTTTCTCTCTCTAAGTATGAGTGATAATAGGAAGAGCACTTCTGCTCTTTTTAAACTCTGTATTCTCCTTTTAGGCATACGCATCTGACTCCTTTGAGGAGTGTCTGAGCTCAAGGCAAGTTTTACACTCTAACCTCTTGTACTTGCTAGAAAAGGATCTCTGTCTGAACATGGTTGTAAGTGGCTCTGGATAAGAGTGTCTGCTAAATGCCTTAATTGTAAATGGAAATGGAAATGGAAAAAAGGAAGAAAGGCAGAGAGAGAAAGGGGCTGAAAAATAAAAAATAAAAGAGCAAGGGGAAAATGGAGGGAGAGAGGCAAAGAAAGAAAGATAGAGAGGGACAAAAGGAAACCCAAGTAAAAGTGAAGAAAGGTAAGAGACAAAGGGAGAGGATAGGAAAGAGAGTAAGAAGGATGAAGAGAGCTAGTAAGGAAATTAAATGACGGGAAAATAAGCAATCATCTATGTGTTTTTGTATGCAAATGAAGTAATTTTAATTTAATTGTTTCCAAATGAATAGGATAGTTATGAGCTATTATATGAATTCATGCACACATGCATCAGTCAACAGCTTCAAAGCATTACCTAGGTAATCATTACAAGTACAAATACAAAAAACGTCAATTGTATATTAATTTTGTGTACAACATATAAAAGCAAGATTATGTTTATAAACCAGTTTATACAAGTTAACAACAGGTAGCAGGCGTAGATCTGAACTGACTAATAAAAAGCCCATTGCAGCCCATGTTACATGGTTTTCTTGTAGTAAACAATGTTAAAGTTTTAAAATAGCTTTCACTTCTCTGTTCATGTGGTCCACATAAGCAAATTTATTTATTTATTTATTTATTTTGTGCTTACTCATTCAGGCTACAACAGTTTAGCTCTGTCTATATACATTGAAGTAATGTTTTAGCCTGACTGCTTTTTGAATGCTGTACAATACAATACAGTCAACAGGCAAAGTAATCACAAGCGGCAAAGAGTGGCTGGAGGTGGTAATGTAAAAATGATTACTATTTTTGGTACATTAACGGTCTTGTATGTAATACTGAAAGCGCTTAAAATTAAAAACATCATAGAGAGCTGTTTGCCCTGTCCCCTCCACCCCTCAGACTCACGCAAGTTGCCAAGTTAAGAACACTGAGCCTACACAAACGAGTGCAAGATGAATGGCATGAAAAACTTTGACAATGGCATGCAGCGATAAGTCTACACTGCAAGCTGATTAGTTATTACTTACATTGGTAATGTCTTCATTGTTTGCAAATTAAAAAACAACTTATGTTAAAATTTTTGTCAATGATAGCTTGATGCATAGCTAGATATGTACGCTAGCCAAAGCTATTCTTGCTATCCCTAAAGCTAAAGCCTGCTGCTCCAAAAAAAAAAAACATACTCTGGAACTGGCTTTACAATTTTCTAGACCCCTATAGCTGACTGCTCAATTTAACAGATAACGTATAAATCATTTCACATTTATTTCAGATTAGTAACACAATTCTTTGTTACAGCCCGATGAAGATCTCAGTTAAGAAGTGCCTTCAGGTGGCCTCACGTCCCCACACGTCCACATTAGCGTTGTTGTCGCAGAAGCTAGTAGTTAAACTTTAACATGCTTTTTAATAAAACATAAAACAGGCATTGTATGTGCATTTCAGTGCAAAAAATTGAGCATTACGCAGCTATCATGCACCATGACTGTAGTGACCATGTGATGTGGACAAAACTATGATCGATATGATGTAATGTTCTTCCTGAATCCTCCCCAAAATCCTCTCCACTTTCCCAAAGGTGATGCCATTCTCACAGTAGATGACTGAAGAGGGCAGGAGACTATTATGTGTATGTATAAGTCAGTTTTGGTTGTGATTGTATTTAATACTTCACTGTTTCTGTTTACAATAAATTAACTGTATCCCCCCATATCCCTTTTTTGAGTTAATGTCATAGATTTCATCAGGGATGGACATGGTTAGGAAATATTTGTTTTCAAACCACATGATTGTCTGAAAAAAATAAAAATACTATGTGGCCAAAAGAAGTGTGGACCCCCTTCTGAAATAATGAGTTTAGGTGATTTAGGTGTTAAGTGATGCATAAAATCAAGCACATGGCCATGCAAAAGCCATTTAAATTTCAGAGACAAGGACTGGCAGTAGAATGGAGCTCAATAGCTTAAGACGTGGCACTGTCATATAAGGGCACAGGATGCATAACTGGGAAATGGTTTAGGATCAACAACAGGTCAAACATGAAGCCCATGCAAACTGCGGCAGAAACTCATAGCATGTAAAAATGCCTGTTGTCTTTTGCATCACTCATTAAGGAGTGTTAAACTATTTGTGGAAGCACAAATCAGCACAATAGCATATGAATCACAGCATCTACATTTATGCCATTTACACTCAAACCAAAAAAAGAAGGAAAGCTAGAAGTAAGCTACAGTTAAAATTTATTTTACAGCTAAGTTGAATCCACCTATAAACACATTAGGTTTTGTTTTGGTGCTCTGTAGTATTGGTATAAGCCACATTATCCTATTTAGTATTCAAGGGACTTTTTAATCATTATCTAATAAATCCTATAATTTATTAACTTCATTGCTGTTCGAATCATCTTATGATTTTTCTGGTGGTCTCTTACAATCATGTACCCATTGATTTCAAATATAAATCAATGAACACAGCCACAAGTGGCAACAAGTAAATCCAAGCATGTATCAGCCCCAGAATGCCTTTTACTGTTCTGACCAGTGAGGCCTCACAAGGCTTAACACACTTTGGAACTCTTTTTACAGACAGAGAGAACACTCTGAAAGTAAGTGTAGGTTTATCAAAAGGCTTTCATTTACCTGTTGATGGACAAACAGATAGTGATGAGCGCTGAGCTAAAATCAAGGCAAGGTTTATTTAACATATTTGTAGTCAGATACAACAGCAACAAGAGCAAAGCAGACTTAAAGGGCAAGGTTGAACCAAAGTTCAGTAAACAGACAAGAGTCAAAACCAAACAGTCAGACCAGCAAAAGGAAAAAGAAGCAAAAAAAGGATAAAATAATTGGGAAGTGGAAATAGCTCTGCATCTTTTAATATTTCAGGATTCCCAAGAGTCATTGGCTGCATGGATGGAACCCACATGCCAATTTAAGCACCTGCAGAAAATGATGGGGATTATGTAAACAGAAAATCCTTCCACAGCATTAATATACAGGTAGTGACCATCTTAAATGTACTTTGACAATACGATGGTCTCCTCCTTGCAGACAGAGGGTATCCCTGCATGCCATATGTGATGACACCATACCCTGACCCTGAGCCTGGACCACAGTCAAGCTATAACCGGGTCCTATCCAAAACAAGAGCAAGGGTTAAAATGACAGTCGGGATTCTCAAGGCCAGGTTTCAGTGTCTGCGGGGGCTTAGGGTCACTCCAGAGAGGGCATGTGACATTATAGTGGCCTGTGTGGTACCGCACAACATTGCCACCTTTAGAAGAGAGCAACATCCTGCCATACCCCAAGCAGATATTGAGGAGGAACCACATCTACAATCTACAACCTAATATGCAATCACTATTTCTCCCAATAATGATTTCCTCATTTCTCTCACCCATCTGCTCTTTAATTATATTCATAAGACTACAATTTATGTTCATGATTTCTTTATTTCCTGAAAATAAAAAAAGGCAAGTTAATTTCCTTGTCCTTATTCTTTAGTAAGAACATTCACATCTATACACTCACAGCAATTACCCCCACCTTTAACTTATATTCCAGCAACTTAATCTCAAGGCTTGTCTGTTTTATTTGGAGTTTTATGTGCTCCATCTTAAGATCACACTTCTCAATTTGCTTCTGGAGGTGCATCTTGTATGAATCCTTTACAGGCAGCTTGGAAGCAGAGAGGAAGAGAGAAAAATACCATGATATGGTCAAATAAATATCTTTGTGTTCTAAATATTTCAGCTATTTGTTGAGACATTAAACTAATCTTATGTTCCAAGCTGAGCTCTGGATGTTGATGGTCCCTCATTGGGCTGTACATCTCCTGTCATGTTCTGTAAGAGGGCAGTCACACATTATCATGGTGGATCACATGAAATGCCATCGTCAATATATTCAGCATATGCAGCATATACTGTACATCCATAGGCCTTCCAATAGGCCTTCCAATCTTCCCACTCTGAGACAGCAGAAACAATTTCTTCATCCTGAAACAAAGAAAGGTATTTGTACACCTCAAGTAAGATCTAGGGACTTTAAGATCATTTACAACTGCAGGAGGCTCAGTTGTTTCAACCACACCACCTATTACTGGAGAGATTGAGTTAAAATTCTTCAGATAAATGCAGTTCTCCACAGTTTATGCACTATAACGAATAAATATAATGAATTTACCTTTAACATAAACAGTCATGTCCTTGTTGGCTCTGTTGAGCTTCCTCCAAGGATTCCATCAGTTATAGGCCGGCCACTGTTCTGTGACAGCACCAGCTTTTCTGCCTGGGTGAAAGGCGGCGGTGGTGGTCCCCCTCCTGTTTTCCGTGCCTCTGCCTTTTTCCTATTAGCTACCAAGCCATAACCAACTGTAAGCCATACCAAGCTGGTTACAAGTAAGAACATTAGGTAGTTATATACCACTTCGCACTATGTTTTTATATTTCATCTTTATTTGCTGCAAGGCACAGTTTATTAAAGAGGTTTGTACTGAAACACAGCAACACCAAGAACAAGGAAAGACAATCGAGGGCTAAACTGAGTCAGAGTCAATAAACAGACAAGGGTCAAACCAAGCAGACAATCAGACCAGGCAGAGGTACCAAAGGGGATAAACAAGAGGAGTACACTAGAGAATCAAAATACAGTCAAAGCCAGAGTAGCAAGATCAAACACAGCGAGACCTCTTAGTATGCATGGTGGCAATACGTTGCAATGAGCCAGTGTGAGAGAGAAGTAATTAAACAAACAGAATAATTAACAACAGGTGACCAATCAATATTCTGGAGACTGAGAGCGAGGCAACGGGGTGTGATTGGGCAAGGAAGGACACGTGACATCAGGTGGTGGATTATGGGAAATGGAGTCCTGGATATCAGAGGTGAGAGGAGAACCAGCAGGCATGACACAAACAAGTCAAGTAAGTAACAAGTAGGGAGAAAATGATCACCTACTCCACAACCAGACTCATCAGGAAGCGAGCTCCCGGACCCTCCTCATAGAACGAACCCGTTGATGACCAACAGATGACCTCATGGACGGGCTCAAGGGTGATCGCCTTACATGGCCGCTAGGACGTGGAGCAGAAGTGGAACTCAGCGGTGGAACTCCTCCACCTGAGAAGGGTCCAGAACATCCCCTGCCTGTCCCCAGCTCCTCTCCTCAAGTCCATAGCCCAATAGGAACCCAATAGCAGACGTGAAGCGTACACAGGAGTGCCTCCGATATCGACTGGGATAGGGGATGTGTTCTCTCCAGGTTGACCTCGTCCACTGGGCCAGGTACTACAGGTTTTAGGAAGGAGACGTGAAAGGACGAAGAGACAACACACTGAGGTGGAAGCTCAAGTTTGTAAAGAAGCACACTTTGCTTTCCTGGTGATTTTAAATGACCAATGTTCATGAAGGGGTGTCACATCGATGCTTATCGGCCTAGCACTTATTTCGAGTAGAACCGTCTCCATGCATTATTGGGTCTCCTCCCAAATCTCCTCTCTCATCCAATACTCTACAGAGGGCGCATCTGAGGGCTGAAAAGTCTAAGGCATTAGTGGAGGTTGATAACCCAGCATACACTAAAATGGAGTGACAGACATGGTAGAACTGATGAGTGAATTTTGAGTCTCTGCACAGGGTAAGTATGTAGACCATTTACAGAGTTCTTGATTTACTCTCAAACACTGATCATTGGTCTGGGGATGATAACCAGAGGTTATCATCTGACAGAAATGACAGAAATACTCAGCCTCTCTATAAATGCAGCACACACTTGAGAGGTGAACTGAGCATCCCTGACACAATGTCTTTGGGTATACCAAAAAACGAAAAGCAGAATTAAACAGGGTCTTAGCTTTTGTGAAGGCAATTGGTAACTCTGGGAAGGGGATAAACCTGACACCTCAAGAAAACAGATCATCCACCATAAGTATCACGGTGTTGCCTTGTGAATCAGGCAGATCTGTAATAAACCCGACTGCAATGCGTGGCCAAGGGTGAGACGGAATTGGAAGAGGTTTCAGTTGGCCCACAGGAAGAGTACGTGGAGTTTTGAATTGCGACCAAACAGAGCAGGATGCAACAAAGCAGTAAACATCTGAGGACATGCTCTCCCACCAATACTTGCCAGAAATCAACTGAAGTTTTCTTGTCTGGTTGTAAAAGAGATAAATCAGCCCAGGTAATTAATCTATCTCTGAGATGACTAGCGACACATATTTTATCAGACAGAGAAGTTTCAGGAGGTGAATTTACAAATTTCATTGTGTATCTCCCAGCAAACAGGAGCTAGAGCAACCTTAAGAGCCAGAATGGGTTCGGGATCTAGCCAATAATGCCACTTCTCCAAGGTGAGCTTCATGGCTAGGCGTTCATGACCTAGGAAGTTGGTTAGCTTACGACTGCATCAACTTTACGGTCATCCATAACCATCCCTTTCGGACTAAACATATACCAAGGAATGAGGTTGAGCTCAAATGGAATTCACATTTCTCACCCTTAAAAAATAGTTGATTTTCAAGGAGACGAGTGAGTACCTGCCTAACCTGCTGCACATGAGTAGAATAATCAGGTTAATAAATCAGAATATCAACTATGTAGGCAATAAAAAGTCAGCCAAGCATAAATTAGCATGATGAAAGGGCTCTAGAAATGGCAAATCCTCAGGTTTCTTTCGCTGAGTATTTAGTTGATTTTCTTAGTTTCTGATTTTAACTTGTGTTTTCTCTGTTGATGCAGATAAAACGGTGGCTGCAGCAGAACACAACCTCCAAACACTGAGCAGACAATTGCAACAGCTGGGTCAGCAGTTTAGCGTTCTCCAAAACTCCAGGCCAAGCTCTACAGGCACAAAATATCTCTGGAAGTACTTGTGTAGGGGTGAACGTCATCTCATACAGTTGAAGCAAAGTCCATTTAAAAAATTCTAGACAATGTTTAAAAAGAAGAAGAAAACTGCAAAAACTGGAATTATTTATTGACAACTGCTCAAGTCAACCAATACACAGTTACGCAGCAGCTGTAAAAAATAAAGGAAAATAAAACCCAAAAACCCAAATCTGAAGTCAAATCTCATGAACAAATTATTAATTATTATTCTTTTTTATTCTGCTTGTTCCTATGTGTTTGTGTGTCTGTCTTTGTAGTTGTCTTACCTGTAATTATTTCTTATTTTACCTTTAATAATATACTATGCTTGAAATCAACCCTCTGCTCATCTTGTAATTTTAACAAAAAATAATTAAAAATACAGGTTTTCACTTAGGTTTTTGAATTTGGGCTCTAAAAGGGCCATCATAAAACTTTGATTTTGAAGTACCCCAATCATTTCTGTGTGGATTTATGTCTGAGGTCAACCCCGAAAATGAATGCACTTTGGATCTGGATTACCTGAAGAAGTCACAATTTACAAAAGTTATGAAGAAGTTTACATTTAAAGCCATACTACATTTTTTGAACATGTTTTGATATTAACAAAATTGATAAAAAATGTAAAATGCATACATGTGACGCCATATGTATTATAGAATAATTTTATATAGTCCTCGTATTATTACTATTATTAAAATTAAAATATCACATATAATTATATACAATGACAACATTTTTCAACCTTCTTTTGTATCATTTGTTCATTTATTTTTTAAATTTCATGCTAAAACAAAAGCCTTCATACAAGAACTTTGTATTACCCATATTATTTACACCTGACTCAACTCATAACCTAATTAAACCATCTTTTATGATATATTAGAACAGTGAAAACACGTCAATATTTTGAGACACTTCATGACCAGACTGACTACATAAGAGCTGAAACATAGTGCTCCTGTCCCCACCCGATTCAACATCAGTCTGGTAATACAGTTAATACAAAGAATATGACAACAGCACATTTTTCTTTTTCCTTCTCACTGCTTTGTCTGCTCATTATAAAAACAGCAGCACGTCATTAACACTCTCTCCTCTCATTACACATGCACCAACATCTGTTTCCTATTAATTATCCCATGGCAAGCTGTGCATAAATAATGCCCTCCGATCCTGCATACTACAATCATATTTCTCCATATAATAGAGAAACAAGAAAAAAAACGAATGAGCATGGAGCCATTATCCTCAAATGGTAAAAACGTGGAACAGTGGTGAACCTTTCCAGGAGTACCTGGCCGACCAAAATTACTCAAAGAGCGCTGCGCAGACTCATCCAAGAGGTCACAAAAGACCCCGCAACTACATCCAAAGAACTGCAGACCTCAGTTGATTCAGTTAAGGTCAGCGTTCATGACTCCACCATAAAAAAGAGACTGAGCAAAAATGGCCTGCATGGCAGCATGCCAAGACAAAAACATCTTGATAATCCCAAAGACTTTTGGAAAAAAATTCTCTGTGGACTGAGTGAGACAAAACTTTTTGGAAGGTGTGTATCCTATTACATCTGGCGTAAAAGTAATGCCGCATTTCAGAAAAAGATTATCATACCTACAGTAAGATATGGTGGTGGTAGTGTGATGGTCTGGGGCTGTTTTGCTGCTGAGGACCTGGAAGACTTGCTGTGATAAATGGAACCATGAATTCCGCTATCTACCAAAAGATCCTGAAGGAGAAGGTCCGGCCATCTGTTTGTGACCTCAAGCTGAAATGCTCGGGTTCTACAGCAGGACAATGATCCAAAACACACCAGCAAGTCCACCTCTGAATGGCTGAAGAAAAACAAAGTGAAGACTTTTGACTGGCCTAGTCAAAGTCCTGACCTGAATCCTATTGAGATGCTGTGGCATGACCTTAAAAAGGCAAAAACCCTCCAATGTGGCTGAATTACAACAATTCTGCGAAAATGAGTGGGCCAAAATTCCTCCACAGCTCTGTGAAAAACTCATTGCAAGTTACCGCAAACGCTCAATTTGCAGTTGTTGCTGCTAAGGGTGGCCCAACCAGTTATTAGGTTTAGGGGGCAAACACTTTTTCACACAGGGCCATGTAGGTTTTTTTTTCTCCCTTAATAATAAAAACCTTCATTTAAAAACTGCATTTTGTGTTTACTTGTGTTGTCTTTAACTAAAATCAGATTATCAAAAAGCAGACCATCAATAAGCACAGCACCGAGGACTGGACCATTTTGCACTTTGTGTGTGGTCAGAAAGTGTACCTCTGGTCTCAGTGTAGGCTGACCTTGTCCTTTAGCATGTAGGTGAACCCTGGGTCCAGGGATGGCACCTTGTACTCAGCTGGCTTGGTTCCTGGTTGGTTCAGCAGTCTTCCTCGTAACATGGGTCGACGCACAGGATTAATTGGAGAGGAGCTGAACTACCTATGGCTGACCATGTCTTCTGGCAGTTGTTGCTGGTTATTTGGTCCACAGCTCTTGACGCTTCAATAGAATGCAGTCAAGTGAGTGGACTCTTGGCAACATTGTGATGTCTTTCTAGGGCTCTTCTAGCTCAGTCTACTTCTAGGGGCCCCAGCTTCTGCTGGTCATCTTCTTGTCAGCTCAGCTTTGCGTGGAGTGAGAGAGTGTGGTCTTGAGACTTGAGCCTCAGTTGCGTTTCCCCATCTGCCTTTTCTGGGATCTGAGCAAGTCTTCATAACTGCATTAAAGAAGATTTTCATCCATGTTTGGCATCTCAAGAAAACGAACTGGGAAATCCTGTTCTAAATTACCTATCAAAAACCTAGAAATATCTAAAACAATCACGTTAACCAGATAATAATCTAGCCACAAGGAAAGTTTAATCATATTAATAACACAGTCCATGCGAACACTCAGGCCATATAAATAACATATACAATATGCTCAAAAAATACAAGCATCCAAAATCTCATACATTTCACATTTGCAACCATGCATCAGAATAAAGTGCATCAACTGTACAGACTAATCAAACTTTGCCGTATGAGCAAAACATCACTTAACTCTAATGTGACTTTTGGGATGTGCCGATAACCAAGAGAAAGCAGAACAATTATACTACTATGAGGACCTATGTAACACGTGTGCCTCTAAATGCCTCTGTAACAAACCCAAGCTTAATTGCCCATGAAGCCTGTGTGTGTTGAACTAGTGAGGGGCATCACTCATGATAAAGTGCATCATAGAAACCGTGGAAGTAATATGTGATAATGTCGTTCAGTTCTTGGAGATGTTTGTATTTCAGCTGCTTGATTTTCAGGCTGTATGTATACAGAGGTGGTACTGTGGGGTCATGACTTCCCTTCCTGAGAAGGATAAGGTGTCCAGTCATCAGAATGGAGAATCTTAAATCCCATGGTACCATCTGCATTGTACCTGGAAAGTAGAGGGGGGGAAAAAAAGAAACAGGAAGGTAGGAAGAAATGGGGAAGCTTCATATGAGCAACATTACTCAGTATTATACTGATTGTTCTTGGGGTGAAACAACATTTGTTAAAATGCTACTAAATACTTGCCTTGAAAGAGACACTGCACATGTATGTGTGTATTCTGCATGAAGATGATTAAATCTGATTTTCCTCCTGATTTACTGATTTAAAACAGAGTAAGTAGATTTCTGTGAAGGTCTGCAAGAATGAGATGGAAACTTCGGAAGATCCATGACAAACTACTTAAGGAATCTTCTCAGGCATGTCCCCTCCTACGCTTTTCAGTAAACACCATTTCTTGATCCGTAATGTTGAAAAAGAACAAGCCCTGACACACCCTGATCCTTTTGCTATCCACAATAAGGTGACAGAGAACTGACATGGACTGCCTAGGATGTTCTCCTCCAGTCCTCTAAAGCACACATCGCTAAGGAGAAAGACATTTCTATTCTGAAAAGCACAGAGTTCACATAAAACATAACGTTATCTAGCTAGCAATGCTGGGTTTTGGATAACTAAGCACACATGATGGAGACAAATAACTGCGTATTTAAAATGAAAGCGCTTTATTAGAAACAAGAGAGATACATCTGGTTTCTACCTTAAAGGTTAGAACTACGAGGACATAGAAAAGTTTCACCTCCTATACAGCACTGGAGGGGAGGGGAAGGAGATACACGTTTTTGAAGGACAGATCCAGCCGCCTATGGAGATACCTGTTAAAGATATTGTGGAATCTTTTACATTTTTTGACATTTTGTGTGTAGGGTATAGGAGTTGATATGGTTAACCAAAATTAACATAAAAAGAAATAATCTAAAATCTTCTATGTTCTACATATCCTAATACTGACTTTGAATAGCATGGTTACACAAAAAAGGAAAAGCGAATTAAAATCCTTGAGGTTAAACGTAATTCAAATGAGTGTGTTTTCAATCATGGTTAACACGATTCCTAATAACTACAATTGCACACATGAAATTCTGAACTACTTATAAAATAGGGAAGGCATAATGTATATAAAGGTTAATAATTACTTTGATTAAAAGAAACTGGGTGGCACTTCAAGAATTATAACATATGGAGAGATGGAGGAGGACATCAACATACTCAAATCTACAGTTCTAAAATGGAATCCGACTGGATTTGAATTCCAGACTGACCTTTTTTGAGGGAGTCACTGGATCGGTTTGCCTATGGACCAGAGCAGTCATGGATAACTAGCTAGCCAACAGTGAGATACTTTTTACTGGTATTTCCGGCATTTTAATCAGACATTACTTTACAAACATCATGGGTTATGTCTTTTTAATTACTCTTCATGATTCCACGCTCTCATTGGTTGTGCTTGTGCTAGGCGGTGCGGGATGGGATGGAGCCTGGAAGGCTGAGCGACCTGTAAGTCCAAATTCAGGGCACATTTCTCCTGTATCCTATATCCCTCCTAGGTCTGATATGGAAAGCAGACGACAGCATGAGGTTGTGGGTTTCAGGAAAAAAATTCAATCCTAAATTTGGTATTTTAAGTAATGGGAGAGAATTTGTTGCCAGTGAAACGTGTTATGCATGTTGTAAAGATAATTGTGTGCATCATCCACAATGTCAAGGAATGGTTAAGAGAACAAATCGAGTCTTAAAAAATAAGCTGCTAAAAATATGCTTTAGCACGGGTATTAATTAGGTAGATGCTTTGCCACCTGCTTTAATGGCTTACAGGGGAAGCGCACCTAGACCACTAAAGCTTATGCCACATAAAACACTTACCTTAGAGATCAGGTATTTGTGTGTATTCTGGAGAAAGTGAAACACAACTGTCCAAGTGGAAGGGTCCCCAGTGCGGTACCACCAAAACCATGCAATGGTATGATGTACCACCAAACCACTGCATTCAAGACATCTGTGTTTCTACCAGCACTCCCATTAAATCTAACACTACACTGGCCTACCTGTAATCGTAAAGTACACGCCACCACAGAGACAACTGTGGCCCAAACGCAGGGTGCTGGCAGTAGTGTACCATGTCTGGAGTACGTTTTCCTAGCATGAGCTTGGACCACAGATACAGGATCATGCTCCACCTCATAAGTGGTGCATAAATGGTTTCAAGAGCACAACCTGACCTGCTAAGTCACAAAATCATAATTTATTGCAGCACATCTGGGAACACTTGGATCACCAGATTCCCCCATGCTGACTCTCAACCACACAATCTAAGGGACCTTAATGCTCTGCTGCAGTTATAATGGGCCCAAGTAATACCTTCCATCAGATAACACAGTTCTTACCACTATTTCATACTATTCTGATATGACTGTATATCTTAAATGTATTATTAAAACATACAAACAAAATAAAGTGATAAACAAAATAGATGAATAAATAGCCCACCAAGGTTTGTTACAGTATTTAAAGACAAATATCGGTGGCAATGTAAAACCTACATCAGGATACAGTTATATTCTGTGTTGAACCCAAAGGGCTGTCATTTTCACAGGACAATTGATTAAATTAATTAATGAAGTTTCAAAGAGCAATGTCCCTGTGCTTTAAACAGCCATCACTGCGCTTCATCACTCATAAAATCAAGTGATGAGCCACCGTGACAAAGTAATATGTGTAGAACAAAGCAAAATGATGATACTACTCCCCACTCAAACCTGGCTAACCTAAGGAGAGAGCAAAGCTCAGGTTCTCAGTAAAAAGGTAACCATTACCATCACATCATTAGGGCATGGGTCTATCTTTATTCACATCTTAAACTTCATTTTACAAAGCAAACATTTTATCCCATTCTCAGCAAAATAGATTTACAAAGAAATAAAAAACATTTTAAAGTCAAATAAAACGTCCTGTCTTCTAGCAGCTATCCACATCTGGACATAATCCTTTGTAATATGCTTTTATATTACCAAAAAGCTATACAGAGCACTGCTAATCCAGGACTATCACTGCTTTAGTGCAGAAACTAAATTTTTTTTTTTATTTAACAATATTGGGTTAAAAAGGTTTAAATAAGAGTGCTAAAGTACAAGACACTTTTTTGAGGTATGTAAAAACAAAACGTACTTTGGCATTTTGAGTCAGTGGTCAAAAGAGCCCTATGCTTTCAGATCAACAAAATAAAATGTTTTCTCCTTGTAACTTAGATTATGGGGTTACAACAGTGTTATGACTGGACATATGTCTACAAGTAAAGACTAAAGAATGAAGGATAAACAATAAAACATTCTTCATCTTTAATGTATAATATCAGAAACTGAAAAACAAAATTCCAACTGTGTCTTAAACATACACAGCAAATCTTGTTTAACGATTTTGGTACTACCCTTCTTTACTACCCTATTACCAAAACACCTTGCTACAGTTTTATAACAATGACTTGCTCACCAAACTCAACATAAAATAGGTAACTACCTAGTCACCAGTGCACCTTCAGATGCAAAAGCATATATTAGGCTAGTTTAACAATTGACAAGGAAAGCACGACTGGACTGATGTACAATGGATAGTCACACAAGGTAATACTTTTAGTATGCAGATTATTTATTGCATTGCATTCGGCTGCTACTACCTGGTTTATATAAATTACTCAAACCATATTTCTCTTACTTAGTTATCATTAATTCTTTGCCACCTGATCTTATTCTCTACTTTCTTACGTAAAGGACACCCAGCATCGATCCCTGTAAAAGATGACACACCATAACCATGTTAGCTCAGGACACATTTACATTCACATGAAAAAAGAGATCTTCTCTAACAGGCCATTAGGTGACTGTACTAAAACCTCAAGCTTTCTTATCATCGGAGTTTAGGAACCACTCAGTGAAACGTTGCAACTGGGCAGCAGCTGTCTGGCTCTCCTCGTGCAGTCGAAGGTTGTCTTGCCTGAGATGCTGCACTTGTTGCTGCAGCATAGCCTTGTCCTGTTGCTCCTAGAGAGACAAATCTCTAGGTTAAAGCTGTAAAAGTTGTCTATGCAAACAAAATCCTTTTCTGTTAATGCTTCTATTTGCTTCAAAAATGATTTACAGCTTTACAGATAAAACAAAACAAACAAAAAAAAAGACAAGTACCTGTGCTGATGAAAACAGTTAGTCAACAAGTTTCAGAGTATGTTAAGCAGACAGAATGCATCTAAACAACATATACACTTAAGAAAAAAAATATCCCGGGCCAGAGCATGGCAGAAGCTCCTCAAATCATCTACTAAACAGCAATGAGACTTTTACCTTTATCAGGTCACTCTGTAGCTGTCTGAGAATGAGTTCTAACTGGTTCACTTTTCCAGAAAGGTGAGTAGGCGAGACATCTCTGTAAAGACAGACAGAGGACAGACACAGTACATATTTCCTCCTGCTATAGTCAGTTTCCATGAACAATAAGAATGTTTTCCAACCCAGTGCTTAAGCAATTGTGGTGTTGCACTCTTTCCTAGAGGCCAGGCTTACCCTGCTTCCAAGGCTGAATCCTCTGCAGCTCTTTTATTTTGTCTCTCGGAGATCTCCAGAACCTGCTTGTTCTGCTCCTCTTCATTTAGGAAGCACACCGAAGCTACTGTATGTTCTGAAACATCAGAAATAAACACAGACTCGAGTGTAAGCTATTATTGCTTCTAAATAAACATATGTATTAATATGACATACAATATGTGTACATAAATATTTCTATTTTTTGTTTCATTCCCTCTTAAAACAAATACCAATAAAAAAGGGCGTCTCCAACGCTGTACACGCACCTGTCTCATACCTTTGACTTAAAACACAATCACTTAAATTTAACATTTGTAAACCAGATGGTCCCTTCCCGGAATGGTTGCTTTCCCAGGACAGAACTTGCATTTTACAACACCGAGACATTTACAATTGGAGTCCTGGGAATGTGTTATCAGCAGTGGTATATCTGGGGACTGCCCGGGACTGCACTTTAGACTGCATTCTGACAAGCTGCATCACTGTGTGGTATGGCAGTGCCACTATTGCTGAGCGCAAGGCCCTGCAAAGGGTGGTGATACTGCACAGCACAGCACAGCACATCAGAGCAACTGCCCTCACATCAGAGCAACTGCCCTCCCACCCATACAGGACATCTATGACAAGAGATGTCTGAGGAAAGCAGTGAACATATTCTCAGACCCCACACACCACAGCTACCCCCTGTTCCAACCTCTCCCATCCGGAAAGAGGTCCTGGAATATCCGAGCCAGAACCACCAGGTTCATGAACAACTTTTACTCTAGACCTTTCAAACTGGTCACACCGGCAGCACATACCAGAACATTACTACAACACTGAAGACTGTTACTGATTCCTAGCCCTTGTACCGATCGATAGAGAAATAAGGGTATAAAATGGGTATAAACAGGTCTTGTCCTAAATGATGTGGGCCTTCTAAATTATATCAGTCACAGAATTAAGCTTACCTATAGATGTCAGAACTGACTCCAAATGAAAATAAATTTGTCCCTAGAACTCTTTTTTCAATTGTATGAATTCATTACGCCACTCGTCAGTTGGAGTTGTTTTGACTCCCAATGCAACTGAGTAACAGTACGTTACGTCTTGGGACCTGCTTATAATCTCCATTACAAAATGTCTGCTCTTTGACAAATCTATGGTCCTAGAACCTCTAAGCTTTATTACATGAACTGAAGATGAATACATCACCCCTGTACATCATACAAAGTCGGACCGGGTATATAAAACAGATCAGAGATAAGAAACAAACATTCTTGTGGTACAAGGCTTGTTTTACACTGCTAAACGCGGAGTTTAGGCGTTCAAAGCTATTGCCAGTCAGAGATTCCACGGAGATGAGGCAATTCTGGAAAGAGTTCACAGCTGTTTGTAGTGCGCCTACTAAGCTTTTTGTTAAACTCTGATTGTGGTTTGACTGATTTTTGATCACTGCTTCGCGACCTCAGTAGCTAGCTGCTTTATGAAAATATGCAAAGCATTAGGAGTTCCTTCAGGCATTGTAAAATGTTTTGTTGTTTCATGGGTGATAGCAAACACTGCTAATTTCACTTCTGCACTCGTGGCGGCACGCATAGCTGTTTTTTGCAATTTAGAAACAAAGTGAAGCATGTTTAAAAAAAAAAAAGAATAAATCAAAGATAGTTAGTACTTAGATTCTGAGCCCTCTCACTTATATCCTTTCCCTAAATCTGCAATCCCAGAAGTCAAGGGTGAGCTATAAACAAATTAAAAAATAAAAAATATAACAACAGAATAAGACATAAACACGGTACATGTAAATGCATTACACACCCACAACTAAACCCTGTACTACACACACACACACAATAGGATACTACTGCAAACATTAGACAAATTTCAATACACAAACTGCAAAATAAGATACTCAAAAGCAATAATGTAGGGCCTTGTGTATGTGTTGTGTAAGGTTAAGCTGAGAGAAACTTGAGGAAAGTGATTTTCAACTTTGGCTATGCAAAAAAACTGACAACTGTACTGTAAAACAACATGACACATACAAGGTTCAGTCAGGTATCTCTTACAGACAGCTGAATAGAAAGTTTCCCCTGGGTTCACTTAAAGAACAAAAGGAAGTCTCACCCATTCTAACGCCTATTAGCTACACCCTCCCCTCCCCCTCCCCCTCCCAGCCCCGTTTTTCATTTAATTAACAGGATCTCACAGGATGTTGCTTAAGAGAAAACTGACATGTAGCTCCAATTACCAGGGCCCAAGCACATTCACAATTTGTCCACACAAACAGCGGACATGGTAATCAGAATGAGGGCTCACTTTATTTTACTTGATAGAGTTATGCCATACTAATTTTCAGTCATTAGGTAACATGCTTCACATCACTATCCTGAAGAACAGCTTAGTCTCTGTTTTTAATATAAACATGAGTGCACAATAAGAAAATTACCTAAGGTACTAGAAGTCTCACACTCAGAGAGAAGTGGAAATATGTGTTTAAGAAATATAAGAAATATGTGTTTAGGATCAGTGTTGACCCGGGGGAAGCCTGATTGCCATTAAACCGATTGCTAAATATCTAAATCGATGAGGCCAATCATTCTCTGAATAGAGAATTTTTGAGCTATTTTGCACCAGGGCGGTGGGCAGCCTTATCCACGGTGCCCGGGGAGCAGTTGGGGGTTAGGTGCCTTATGTTAATATGCAGAAAAAAAGAGAGACGGAAAAAGAGAGAGAGAGAGTCCTCCTTGCTACACTGTAATGCTAGGTTTATCGCGATTATACAGGGTGGCATGCTCAGGAACTTCAGCTTGCTTCAGTGTCTCAATACAACAAAAATTATAAAAACAACAGCATCTCTAGCTGAACTTCTGAGTTACCTGGCTGTAATGAGAGAAGGTACCTTTAAATTAGCAAACAGAAGCAACATCTAATATGTGATTTCCGTTGAAAATGCTGAGTAAAGCAGTGGTTTAAATGTTATATTAAATGTTTTAAATATACACTTTAATCAGAGTATAGCATCAACTCAGTTCAACTTCAGGGATATTGATCTGGTCAGTTAAGTAGTAGGGAGGGCTGTTGATCAGTTTCAGCTGCTTTGGTGTTAATGAAACAGGTGCAGTAGAGGAGCAACAATGAGACACTCCCCAAAACAGGAATGGTTTAAACGAACGAGGCCATTGACATTTTCTCCCCTCATCGTTTCCCACTGATTTTTCACTAGTTTTGCAGTTGACTTGGGTCAGCGTCACTACTAGTACCATGGTATGGTACCTGGACCCTACAGAGGTTGCACAGGTAGTCCAACTACTGAAGAATGGCACATCAATATGTGTCATTGTCACAAGGTTTGCTGTGTCTTAAGAGTACGTTGGAGATTCCAGGAGACAGGCAGTTACACTAGGAGAGCTGGACAAGGCTGTAGAAGGTCCCTAACCCCTCAGCAGGACTGGTATCTGCTCCTTTGTGCAAGGAGGAACAAGATGAGCATTGCCAGAGCCCTACTGCTGTGAATGTGCCTGACCAAACAATCAGAAACAGGCCTCATGAGGGCGGCCTGAGGGCCCGACGTCCTGTAGTGGGCCCTGTGCTCACTGGCCAGCACCGTAGAGCTCGATTGGCATTTGCCACAGAACACCAGAATTGGCAGATCCGCCACAGGCGCCTTGTGCTTTTCACAGATGAGAGCAGGTTTTACCTGAGCACATGTGACAGACGTGACAGGCTCTGGAGACGCCGTGGAGAATGTTATGCCGCCTGCAGCATCATTCGGCATGACCACTTTGGTGGTGGGTCAGCGATGGTCTGGGGAGGCATTATCCTGGAAGGACACACAGACCTCTACAGGCTAGACAACGGCACCCTGACTGCTATTATGTACAGGGTGCCGTTGGATCCTGGGTTCCTCCTGGTGCACAACAATGCCCGGCCTCATGTGGCGAGAGTATGCAGGCAGTTCTTGGAGAATGAAGGAATTGATACCATTGACTGGCCCACCGGCTCGCCTGACCTAAATCCAATAGAACACCTCTGGGACATTATGTTTCAGTCCATCCGATGCCACCAGGTTGCACTTCAGATTGTCCAGAAGCTCAGTGATGCCCTGGTCCAGATCTGGGAGGAGATCCCCAGGACACCATCCGTCGTCTCATTAGGAGCATGTGGAGGCCATACAAACTACTGAGTCCATTTTGAGTTGCTGCAATGGAATTTGGGTTAAATGGACGAGCCTGCTGCATCATTTTTTCGCATTGATTTTCAGGGCGTCTTTGAATTCAACCCTCTGTAGGGTGATCATTTTCATTTCCATCAAACGATGTGGCATCCTTTCGTTCCTAACACATTACCCAGTCTATATGAGGAAAGATATTCTGCATGCTTTTTTCCATTGAGATCTGATGTGTTTTTAAAGTGATCCCTTTATTTTTTTGAGCAGTGTATATACATGAAAAGAATAGTTGTGGTCAGTTGTCAGTTGTGTGTCTCAGATTTTGTGGTGAAAATTCAATAATAATTTTTAAGCTAGAACGTTTATTTTAATGATTAACTAACCATTATTTAATTAGGATCGCAAATCCAAGCCATTACAGAATGAAATGTCAATTCAGTTTAACTTGCCCGGACTATTCTAAGGCAAAAATGAACTGGAAATCTTTATGAAACCCCTGACAGCTGAAACAATAACATCTGGGTAAGCAAATGTGAACAGACATGACCTCAAATGTGCATGCAGTGTCTATGAGATGGGGTCAATCGAGACCAGAGGCTGTGCCCAGCGCGAGGCACGAGGCCATCCTCAGCAAGCATTTCCCTGTCTGCTAGTGAGCTATCAGAGAACCACTGACCATCTGTACAAACAACACATACTAAAGAAACATTTGTCTCAGAGCTCAGATTGCCTTTTCTAATTATCTACTGTACACATTCTGGAACTGGACTAAAATCGTAACCAACGTGCTCTATAAGCCGAAAGATGGCAGAGTATACAATAAGGGTGTACGCATTGGAATCCAACGATCAGAGTGTCTTTCACCTTTTCCAAATGCCTGGAGGACAGATCAAGCTTCTTCATGTGAAAGAAATTGAAGATGATGCACAACCTGATTCGCCTTTCATTACTCCCACCTATTATAGTTGTTCATATATATTGCTTGGACAAAAACTGTACACTCTAATATTTGGATTTTGATTGGATCTTTTGATGCCACATTTATTTCCATCTAGAGCTGCATACATTTTTGACCAAGATGTTGTCAACCACTCTGTATTCCTTAAAAACTTATTTTTTTTGCCACATAATGTTGCTGAGCCTAGACCTGAAAAACTGAAGCGTCCTCAGATCATAACACTGCCTCCAATGGCTTGTACGGTGGGCAAAATGCATGATTGGCTACCCTTATCCTGACCCACCCATCACTTTAAAAGGAAAAGGGTAAAGCTGGGCTTATCTGTGCAGAGGATCTATTTTCTTTGCTCCAGAGTCAGAAAGTGGTTTTCTTATGGCCACACAGTTCTTTAGGCTAAGTCCGAGTTCTAATAAATAGTGCATGTGGAAAGGCTTTCACTACAAAACTATTTGCAGGCTTTCCATTTTTCCCTACTACATATATTCACAAAGGTGACAGTTCACCACATCTTTCTAGGTTTTAATAATGCATTTTGCAATGACTTGAAGCTACTTCACTAAATAGGAGTTAAAACAACTGTTGCCATTAAGTAAGCTGATTTAGTTAACACACATTCAGTTATAAACTTTTTCCTACTAAAAAGCCCTTTCACAGAAAGTTTACTGGTTCAGTCAATCACCATGACATTTGTAATAGTAAACTTAACAGCAGAGTGAAACAGGAGAGTGTGTTAGAAATGAAAAGAAAGTATTGCAATGAAGCCTCACCCTTGAACTGGCCAGTTTTATGGCTGAAGCCTGAAGAAGAGGGCAGGGTACTGTAGTACGGCAGGGCGCTGCTGAACAGGATATCATTGGGCAGAACCTGCTCTAGTATGGAGTTCCGCAAGCTGGCCAAAGACAGCGCCTTCCGGTGTCTACTGTATAGGCTCTCATCTGACAGAGTACGAAATAGAGAGCGGTGTGATGACTGACCCACAGAGGACATCTGGAAAACAGAAAGAAAAATAATGGGAAACAATAAGAGAACAAAGTTGAAAGAATTAGTGCAGAAAAGTAACCATGACAAGGAATGCAAAGGTTACAATATGTACAATTATGGATAGTGGTAGGAAACACAGGCGTTAGTTTAAATATAATATACATATGTAGAAAAAATTATTTTAAAAAAAATGTATGTAGAGTAAAAGATACATATACGGTATGTACAGAATCTGTGCACATAAGAATAGTGCCGTCACAGGCCGTGCAATTATAAATAGTGCATTAAGTGATTAAGCACAATTCAGTGCAGTGAGTGCATTGGTTCAGTGGCTGCAAAGTTCAGCAGGACCACAGACTCAGGAAAGAAGCTCTTCTTGAGTCTCCTGGTGCAGGAGCAGAGGCTCCCGTACCACCTGCCAGATGAGAGGAGGTTAGACTACTCTAATAGGAGTCTGGAGGGGCTTAAAAACTCTCATTTTTCAATTTATTTATTCATGGTAACTGCTCTTCTGTGATGTTCTGCTTTCTCTTTCTCATCTCAAAGAGATGTTCGACATAATGTACAGCTAATGTTAGCTGTTTATATTCAGGTGATGCAGAAATTGCATCGTTGATGGATTTAAAGAATCCTAACAGGCAGCCTAAGGGAGAACCACAATTGGCAAACGACAAGCTTTAAACAGCGATTAAATGCTGTATGTGTGAAGCAGCTCTGTTCACTGCGGCTCACACCAACAGTCTGTGCCAGTAATTGTACTAAAATTCCAGTAAAAAATAAAAAATATATTTTTTTAGATATTCTTTGGAATGTATATACTTTGTTTAGACTTAGCTAGTTATGCTAGCTATAAGCTATAAATAAAAATATATATTTATACTTAAATACAGAAAATAATTACAATTTTAGAGCTGATTTATTCTGTTTATCCTGATGTAGTTGATATTCAATAAAAACTGAGTCACAACAGTTCTCGAGTCCACCTCACCCAAAGGCAGAGTCAAGACCAATATTTAAAAACAAAATGGCCCCCATAAGCCCACAAACCCTTCTGGATTAGAACATATTTGACTTAAATAGCTTAAATGCCTTTTCTGATTCTCACAAAAGTTCATATACTTATATTAGTGCTCATTTTTATGACATTAAAACATCCCCTGATGGCGCAATACCAATTGTTCTGCCTTGTCAGTACACTTCTTTACTATAACTTCACATCACAATGGTCTAAGAGATCATTTTGGTCTCCTTCCACTTTTCACTGCTTCTGCAGGTTTGCAGGTAATATGCATATCATGTAACACATACTGTTGTGTACTACCCTTTGGATTTTCACCCAATCTGCACACAAATAATACAAAATATTAAAATATTCATATACATTGAAACTCAATAATCATCAAAAACATTTTAATATCTATGATCAATACGGCCAACACAAGCTAAGAAATCCTTCTAAATTTCATGAATGCTTAGCCTCATTCTGTAAAGACTTCATTCATATAAACATAGACGTTGGAATAGCCTGCTGATTTTACATCTATGTCCATAGAGGGCGCTATGAGATTAAGATTTCTGCAACCACTTGCAAATTGTCATTGTGCAGTAGAGAAGAAAATATCTTATTGTCTTATTAACAATGTCACAAGACGTCCCTATTGTGTAAACCTAAACAAGCTAATGCTTAATGAAATTTGCAGACAAGCCTGCCCCTGTTCTGATATCGGTGTATGAAGAATCATTTGCTTCTGGCACTCTGCCCCCGACAATTTTCAAGAAAGAAAAACTCCCTAGAGTGTAGCTCATATGGTCTGATTTTATTATTAAACATGGATAATAAATTACCAGCTAAAATGCTTGCTCTGCAATTAGAAAGTGTATCTCTAATATCGGATGATCAGACAAGCTTTATTAAAAAAACTGACACTCATTTCATAATGTTCCCAGACTTCTTAATATTCTTTATACTCCCACTTCACCTATTCACCCAGAGGTTGTGCTGTACTCATAAATGGAGCCTCGTCGTTCTGAATCGTCAGAACAAACTTTCATATTAGGTTATTATTTATACCAAAATAAAAAAATGTACATTTGTATATTAATCTCGTACCTATCTAAAGTAGGTTTTAGTTTACTGTTTACATAGAACTTTTTAACGTACAGCTGCATATCTGTTTACTAGAACTGACTGCTGGGTATTTCCTTTTGCTCTCCTCGGCAAGTAACCAAATGATGAGACCCCAATAATTATGGAAGTGCTGATTGGTATTGCTGTGTAATATTTTAAATAATATTTGTGAATGGACTCAAAGATTCATACCTCTACTGTATCTCCTTACATGATTGTAGATTCAGCTTACCTTGTCAAAGCCAACAGGGTCAGGTAGGATGTCTGGGAGCGGAATCTTGAATAACCCCTCTTTGGGAAGTGTCCTAATCTTCTTATCAGCACCAACTAGCTGAGATAGATCCGTCATATTTATCTGTCTAAGAGAGAGAAATCAGAACAGCATACACTAATTTAATCCTCTTATCAAAATAGGTAGGCTTCAGCTACTTTACATAGACCATGCTGATTAAGCATTTCAAAAGGTCATACAGTGACAAGTTCTTGCAAGCATTACAAGGACATCTAGTGCACTCGTCTCTTAGTCCAATAGTATTCATATTAGAACATTCTAGTCTCTGCATTCTCCGAGTAATCGAGAGAAAACTGTAGAGAGAAAAATCGGTAAACTGTAGGGGAGATTACTGGGTTCCAATGATCTATGAGATTACTTCAAGTTCAAGGAAAATTTTGAAGAATAAAAATTCTCCAAATTCTTTATAACAAAACAAACAAACAAACAAACAAAAATCAATAATTGCACATATACTTCTATGTTGTTTATTAATTAAAAATGACAAAACATGTTTATTGATTTTTTTTTGCTTCTTCCCCTAATCAACAATAAATCAATTTCATAATGTTAAATTTTTTATGGGTTTTATTTCTGTTTTTAATGACATTTTTGACTAAACTACTTCTAAACCTCCTGTTGCTAAAATGTTGCTTCTATCATTAGATGCAGGGGGCTTACCCACGATTTTCAGGCTTTTCCTGCAAAGCAATTAAAAGGCCACTCTCTCCCATCTTCCAGTCAACTGGATATTTCCTGTTTTGTGACTTGTGGCCATATTCACACTTGTCTAAACCACCTCCTTTGGTGGTGTTAATGCGGGTGATGTTGTAGACCTTGGAATCCATGGAGTGGCTGCTCTTTGCATCATGTTCGAAAGGGCTTCCAGAGTGACGAGAGCCACTAAGAAAAATAATCATGCGACTAATGATTAATTTCGAGAGAAGGAAAGAGAGAGAGAGAGAGAAATATTTGGGAAGTTTTTGGGGAACATCAAACTACTGTGATGAGTACTGTGCTGTGTGATGCGTGTACACCTGCCTTACAGCCTTCTTGAGATATGTGAATTGTTGAATAAGCATTTGAAAGACCTAACAACACAGCTCTCTCCAAAACACCATTCTGCAGCTGAAACTAGAGGCTTCTGTCAGTTTGTAAGTAAGCATCCTACAGTACAAGTCACTGGGTCTAGTAGAAGAACAGACAGTAAAACAATGTTTCGGCTGTTTATGTTTTGTTGATTTAGTTCTACAAGTCTGGAAGTCGGGCTGCTTTAGCAAGGACATGCTTAGTCGCTGCTTTTTGCTAATTTGCTGTGACTGGTTACAATGAATTTAGAGAGTATACTCTCCTAGCTAGACTTGAATACTTACAGAGCTGAACCTGGAGATGGAGTAGTGAGAGAAAATTAGAAAGAAGGAAATATAAACTAGAGAAAACATGTTCAAAGGCAACACTGGAGCTGAGAATCAAGGGACTCTCGGAATTTGGCTGATGGGACTATACCTGGATAAAGAGGAGTTTTCACTCAAGTCCCCTATGCTGCCATCAGTGGCATGGCCTGTTGCTGAAGCAGACACATGACCCAGCGTCAGAAATGTTTTTTTCCTGTGTCCCTCTCTTTCTTCTTCCTCTTGGCCCTCCAGTGACCAAGGAAGCCCTGTCTGTCCTCTACCAGTCTTTAGCATAAGTGCCACAGGGTCTCCTTCTGGAATGGTCAGTGAAGAAAGTGGTAGGACAGGCATACAGGGGGTTGCATCAATGCCACTGTCAGTTGAGGCACCTTTAAGGTAGGTGAGGGCCAGGGTTTCAGTATCCATGGGGTCTCTCAAGGCAAAGTGCTGGTCATCACTGCTACTTGAGGTGTTACTGGATAAAGTGTTGCTACCAGAGTGACTGGAGCAATGACTGCGACAGTTCTTCTCTTGGGTCTACAAAACAGAGCACTCTTAGGTTATTCCATGGTTAACCATTTTAACAACATCAACATACACAATTCCTCAACATGCTCTTTAACCTGCCTTGCTTAACTATAAAAAGTTTAAAACTCACATAGTTCATGATTAATTCCACGCCCATCTTTAATTTGAACTTTGATTACCAATAACAGCAATGTTTTGAATAAATGTATATATTTATAACAGCATGCTTTAATATGCTTCATTAATTTGTAATTCTTAAAAAAAAAAATCTTTTGTTTTCATTTTATTTTAATTGCAACGTTCCTTGCTGAGATCTACAACTGACATGTCATGACAAGGCTTATATATATTTACTGAAAATGTAGTTATTGTAAATATGATTTATGTTCAGAGACCAAATGCAGCTAAACCAAATGGATAACAAAGAGACAGAAGGTTTTTGTTGTGCACAGCAGTACTTTCAGCCATCGCCATAATCTAAAGAAATGAATAATTGATTTTTCCTTTAGATTACACATTCTAAATCTAAATCGCTTTAAATGTATTGTAGATGCTTGATTTTTAGAAACACTGAAAACATTTTATACCTAGATTTAGCATTTTCTTCCCTTTTGCTTTACCAAAAAACGATTTCAATGAAAAATTCCAATGATTATCTGAACTAAGCAGCATGAACTAAAAGGATATAAACTGGACACGATTTTTAGTTGCTAGCAAAAAATGGAAGAGGGAGCATTGACCTTTCATGTTTTACATCTGAATTTGTCACTTGTCCTCTGCCTCTAAAGACATGGCAGCCCAGAACCTTAGCTGCACCTTAGGTAGGTAATGACCTATTGATAAGGCATGTCTTCACACTTTGCTTCTCACCCTGTCTCCAATAATTCTGAACTGTTACATACAACACCATCTATCTCCATCAACTACACCCAAAAATATGCAATGGCATGCAACGACACATTCTGCACTTATGAGACTATTGCTTCTAGCAGTCAAATACACACATGCTCAAACACATGCTCACACGCTCACATGCTCCAACGTATGAATGTGATGTAACTACATTTTAAAGAAGATGTAACCTGCATTTCTAAGCAGGTAAAGAACCCAGAGGGGATATGAAAATGGGTCAACAACACAACTCAACTTTCTGGTGACTGCTACCAGATACATCACTACACGTGCCAATCAAAACCGTGGCTCACTAGAGAGGTGCATGCTCCTCTGAGAGCACGTAATGCTGCTTTCAGGTGACAAGGTTGCTTTTAGATCTGCTGGAGCTAACTTGAAACAGAGTGTAAGAGCAGCAAAGCGTGCTTATGGACAAAAAAGTCACTTCACTGACGCCAAAGATTCCAGGCGCTTGCGGCAGGGTTTCCAGTCAATCACAGACTATAGGCCACGCTCGCCACCCAGCAATGACAAAACTGACTTCCTCAACATACTCAACAACTACTTCAGCAGGTTTGAGGAAAGAAACACCACCCCAATAATGAAAGCAACCCTCAGTCCAGACGATAAATTGCTCTGTTTTGACCCGGCTGACATCCGTAGGGCCCTACGTAAGTACAAGCCATTGTGCCTCAGTGCTTCAAAGCCACTAGCATCGTACCACTGCCAAAGAAGTCATCAGCATCACCCAATGACTACCGTCCCATAGCCCCCATTCCCATCATGATGAAGTGCTTTGAGAGACTGGTCAAAGATCACATCACATCCAGAATCCCTGCAACGTTCGATCTACTTCAGTTTGCATACCGCCCCAACCGCTCCACTGATGATGCCATATCAGCAGCACTTCACCTGAGCCTGACTCATCTGGAGAACAAGAACAGGTATGCACGGCTGCTCTTCATTGACTTCAGCTCCGCCTTCAACACAGTCATCCCCCAGCACCTGGTAGGAAAACTTTGCTCATTAGGCACTGACACCACACTGTGCAATGGGTTATTGGACTTTCTCACAGACAGACCACAGATAGTACATGGGAGGAAACACCTCCAAAGCCACCACCATGAACACTGGAGTTCCCCAGGGATGTGTGTTGAGCCTTGCTGTTCACCCTGTTGACCCTGACCCACTGTGCCAAGTACAACTCAAACCACATTATTAGGTTTGCGGACGACACCACTGTAGTGGGCCTCAACAGCAATGATGATGACTCAGCCTACAGAGAGGAGGTGAACCAACTCGTTGCCTGGTGTGCCAGTAGCAACCTGTCACTGAACGTCGACAAGACAAAAGAAAGGAAGCACGCAGTGCATACTCGACTCACAATCCACGGCAACATTGTGAAGTCTGTGAAAAGCACCAGGTTTCTGGGGGTACACATTGCGGACGACCTGACATGGACCACAAACACCACCTGCTTGTCAAAAGGGCACAGCAGTGCTATCACTTCCTGCGAAGGATGAGGAGAGCCAACCTTCCCCCTCACATCCACACAACATTCTACGGAGGAACAATAGAGAGCATCCTGACCAGCAGCCTCACAGTCTAGTATGGCAGCTGCACTGCCTCAGACCAGAAATCACTCCAGAGAGTGGCGAGGACAGCAGAGAGAATCATCAGGATCTCTCCTCCACCCGTACAAGATCTGTACCCGTCACAATGCCGCATCAGCGCCACCAAGATGGTCAGAGATCCCACCCATCCAGCTCATGGACTGTTCAGACTGCTGCCCTCAGGCAAACGCTACTGCAGCATGCGATGCAGGACTGCCTGACTCAGCAAAAGCTTCTTTCCACAAGCCATTAGACTGCTCAACACTGTTTGACATGCAGACCTATCAGGACTGTTGAACTTCTAAACACACAATGTCAAATACGCAGTACTCATGCGATCCTCCATAGGCCCACAAACTACTCAACCTATGCAGAACTGTACATAGTATTATTAACATATATCACTTATTGCAACTCGTATCTCAGGTTTTTCTTAATGCTGCTAATTTATGCGCAATAATCTCACTGTATATTAAAATCAAGCACTATCACTTTCCAGTGTTAAGTTTACAGGTACAGTGTTATGTTTAAATTATATGTTACAGTGTGCGATAATATTATCACCTGGAAAAAAAAAAAGTGCAGTATTTCTGTAAATGTGATATATAATTTTCTATTTGTTACTCCCCCCTTCTATATTTATACGTATGTCTCGTCTGCACTGTTATGTTCCTAGTATGTTTCGTGTGTTTGTTTTGTTTATATTTGCACATCGGAGAAATGCAATCTCATTCAACTATCCATTCCTGTTGTCTGAATAACAAAGTTCTCTTTCACTTTGACTACAGCCTATGCACTGCAGGATTTCTCACCTGCACTGTTGTACGTAAAACAAAAATCATTCTTTACTTTCTAGATACATTTAAGCCAAACACACAGCAGCGCACTCTACGTACCAATGCTTTCACCATGCTTTCTAAGATTTACTGAGGCCTATTTTACTCACCAGCGGGAATTTGTTGGACAAGTCTTTTATTTCCTGCCTCTGCATACCCTTGTTCAGCATCATAGTGGGTGAGATGTGCCACTTGGCTTCTGGAACACAAGGTGATGCTAAAAATAATTTGCTTAATAGTCTACCACAACAGCATTTTGATTCCTACTATAGGTCAAAAAGCTACAACACTTACCACTGACTCTGGTCTGCATTCTGGGTTCTCTACAGCCTTCTGTCTCCTTCCCTTCAGCATGTTTGGGAAAAGCAGGGGACTGGCATCTAAACATTAGATAAAAACTATTGTAATCAACAGACTCATAGTCTAACATTGTGTCTAAACTACTAAAAAGGTCTTCTTACTGAAGATTAACAGAAGAATATGTGCATATTCAACAATATATTTTAAATCACATAATCTACTCAATATTAATGTGTTTAAAAAATTCTAAAAAATGTAAAACTAAAATTGTGCATGGGTACAGGGTCATGCTAAAATAAGGGCATTTCATAAACTATGGCTACAAAATAGAAAGCACAAAATGCTTATTTGTGGCTATAAATGTAATTAACCAGTATATTTGGCTATAGCTGTTGTCCAACCCAGTTCAGAGATCCCAGGCAAGGGTGTGTGAAAGCCAAGTTAACCAACTAAAGGTGGGGAGGCAGTTTTGGTGTAAAAAGCTACCATTACACTGTTTCATACCTTTTTCAATCTGAGGCAGAAGGCTAACAAACCTGCTAGGCTGTTAAATGGCTGGCTTTATAGATAGCCCAACAAAATAAACGTCAGGCTATACAATGTAGGTGTAGCTAACAAATGATCTAATTGTTGGATAACAATTTTTTTTATATTACAGTTTTGTGCACAATTGTGTCAACAAAAAGGCTCCAATTTTTACTGAATAAAAAAAATTGTTACAGACTTAAATTGTTTACTCTCACATAACTGAAACTCATCTATTACAAAAGACTACAACACATGACAACATAACACTGCTTTCCACAAACAGTGTTTTAACATTGATACCAGTAGACATTTGTAATTCTGCAGTGACAGCTTAAACCAACGCCAGTCTGTGGCCATGTTGGGAGTTTCTGTGTCCTGCCATTTCAGGATGAGTTGCTGTGGCTTGAAGTTTAGAGTACACTATATTGCCATTTACAGTTCATCATTCCAGCTGGAAATTAGCAACACAGCATCCAAACTGTCTGTTTGTCAGTGCTGGCTCTAGACAAAAAAAAAAAAAAGAATAATGCTGAGCTAATTGTGTTACCCATCGTATCCTGCCTTCTGGCTCCATATATGACAGGATCCCGGATCGCTAGAAACAGACTGGTTACTGGGAGAGCTACAGTAGGGCTGACCAGGGTTTCCAGATAAGCTCTGGGACCGTTCAAAGTCATGAAGTATCCTGCACAGACAGACAAACAGAACCTAGTTATCAAAAGTGTGATGCAGCTGTAATTCTAAGATATGAAGATGGAACAGAAACAGGATTCATTTTGTAATTCACACAGGAAATAGGTAAAAAGAAAATGGTAAAATAATAGTCACAAAAATTCAGTATGTGCCACAAAGTATTGTACTGTAGGAACGATATTAGTTTTATTACAGCTTAATTATTGATTAAATGCTGTTTTTTTTTCCTTTGTTGTGGTTACATTTTAAATGTCATTCTTTTTTGCAACATCCCAGTGTCAGAATCAGAAACAGGATATGAATTAGAATCAACCTTTATTGGGCAAGTATACACAAAATACCTTACACACTTGTTTATGTAAAGTGCTGAATGCAGCTGTCCGGATGTAGAGGCAGATTAAGTTACGGCTTATAAAAGTGGAGTACAAGAAGCAGCACCAGTCTGACCATAAGTACAGAGGCTAGAGTGTTGTGTGATACTGTTACTAAGGCAAGTAAGATAAATAAGCAGTACTATGCAGCAAGAACAAGAAGTGATAAAAGTGTCCGGAGTATGGACTGTATTTGTTAATGTAATAAGCTGTTCAAGTGTGATGGCATGTGGGAAGAAGCTTCTCTGTAACCTGACAGTCAGGGTTTGATGGATCAGTAATGGTATTCTCTGAATGCTTCCTGGTTCTGGAAGTGTGCAGATCCAACAGTGAGGGTAGTTAAACTCTAATGGTATTCTATGCTGACCTGATGATGCACAGCAGTCTGTGAACATGTTTGGTGTTTGAGCTGCCCCTACTGATGGACGTGCCGATAACAGATTCTATGGTGGCAGTGTAGAACTGTACAATCAGCTCCTGGGAGAAGCTAAACCTCCTCAGCTTATGCAGGAAGTATATGTTCCACTTCAGGTCCTTGGTGATTGATGTACCCAGAAACTTGTAGGACTCCATAGTCATGACAGTTCTTCTCAGGTTAGTGAGTTCTAAAAGTGTTGGGGGTTTCTCCTGAAGTCCACTGTCATCTCCACTGTTTTCACTGTGTTCAGCTCCAGGTTGTTTGTGGTTGCTCCAGAGGTCTACCCGATCAACAATCCATCTGTAAGCGAACTTGCCACTGAATGAGACCAATGACACAACACTGAGGAGCTCCTGTGCTGGTTATCTTGGTTGCTGAAATGACTGTCCGATCTCACCTGCTGCTCTCTGCCATTGAGGAAATTTGTGATTCACTGTCTGGCGAACTGAGTTGGGTGGACATGATAGTGTTAAAGTGCAAGAATAGAATTCTTGCATTAGTGTTAGGATGGTTGAGGTGCTAAAGGATGTGGTTCCAGTAGTACCATATTTTATTGTGTTGTCCACCAACCTGTGGGCTGGTATGCAAACTGCAGCGGGTCCAGCAGGGGATTAGGGATGTCCTTCAAGTGGCTGAGAACCAGTCTCTCAAAGGTTTTCATGACTACAGAGGTCAGTGTGACAGCTCTGTAGCTGTTCAGTCCAGTGATGACTGCCTTTTTGGGATGGGTATCATTGTGGAGTGTTTGAAGAAGGATGGTGCAGCACACCGCTCTGGTGATTTGTTACAGACCTTTGTGAAGACAGGTGCAGGTCGATGTGTGTAGTTCCTTAGGCAGGAGGGTGATTAACACACTTGAGCCTCTGTCAGAAGAAGACGGACCAAGGAATCATCAGACTGGCCCAGAGCAGCATGGGATACAGAGCAATATGCACCTCTTAACACAGTGTAGCAGTTCGCTGGCGAGTTTAACTCGATTGAAACATGGTCTGCGAAAGTGTACAGGGGTAAGGTGGGATATAAACTCCTATGAGCACAACAGAGGAGAATTCAGCCGTGGTTGATTTAAAAGCAGACCCCACCACCATTAGTTCTTCCTGAGAGCTTTCTCCACTCTGTGGAGAAGTTTCAGTAAGGCAGAGCACTGCAGACAGAGAAAAGTCCCTGTTGGTCCGGTTTAGCAGTGAAAGTTCATCAATTTTGTTTCCTAGAGAGCGAAGGTTTGCCATGTGAAAGCTGGGCAACGGTGTGCCTAATCTGCATTGTCTGAGAAGTCCAAGTTTGCACCGAAGATCCACCGTGCTTGCCTAATCTTCAGGTCATCTGTGCTGTATGTGAAAGTGTTTGGATCTTGGTGACAAAACAAACAAAAACAAACAAAAGGATTTTCAACTTCAGATGAAGGCAGAATCCAGGCCTGGTAAAAGGGAATTAAATAGTTTGTTTGTGGCAGGACAGTTAGGAACTACATGTAGAATGAAAAAGTATTCATTAGTTTTATTTCTGCCACTAAATCTGTTAAAGGTCCTCAATATGTTCAGGGGATGTAGGTAGAACATCAGTTGGAACATCAGTTGCATTTAAGAAGAATGGATGAACTCTAGCTTTCTCCTGTCCACAAGTTTTAACAGAGATAACAAGTACCAGAACCATCTGGGACCTGTCAGAAGGGTGTGGATTTTTGTTCATGTGTTGCATTTGCTGGCATAGCATGGAGAAATAGTTAATATTGAATATCAAGGAGGTAAATAGACATTACACATATAATGTAACCAGTTATTAAGATTCCTTCATGTTACTGCAAAAAACAGAAATTATTTTGGAAAACTGTGTTGGATTATAGTAGCACCTTCCTTACAGGAATATATTATGTGGATGTTTTTAGTAAACTTCTTACTTAAGTCACAGTTTATTCATCTGTTTACCCAGACCAGGTACACACAGTCAGTCAGCAGTGAGAATGTTAACACAACAGTTATCTTTGTATGTCTTTAGCAGATATAACTGAAAATTAATGGGTTGCATGACATATAAATCATAACCATCAAGCACAACCTTGATAAGAAAATGATAAGGTACAGAGTAAAAAAAGGTTTTGAGATACATGTGCATTAATTATGTCTTGAGGGTGTTCTATGTTTGTGTATTTATGGTTTAGTCAACCTATGAGACTGTATTAGAGGGCGAGGAATACTGGCCATATCTCTCAGTTTGAAAAGGTTGATCACACTGTTAGACTGTGGATTTTACACTAGGTTCTAAGGGGCAGGTGAGAGAACTTGCTGTGTAATAGTATATACAGTATTATGTGTTAAGAAGCATAACACTTTACAATTTGCAATGGTGTGGGTGTTCCTAAGCCATCCAAGCAAATGCCACTTTACAACCATTTTACATACTGCTATCCCTTGACGTTTGATATGTCAGTGTGTATATGGTTACTTCTACCACACCTATTGGTTTCTAATATTGATCCAGAAAAAATCCACGCAATGTGCCCGGGCCTATTTAAATATCTCTCCCAATGCTCTGAGGGTCTGCTTATCGGCTGTGTAAAAACACATCACATACACATTAATGATTACTGTATTAAGTAATATCATATGCAATGTATAAAATGATTATATAACAAATATAATACATTTAGACTTACATTTAAACACCTCAGTTTAACCCTTGTATAAAACCTTCAGAATTAACCACATATTAAACGTTTGCTTTTATGCAAAAATAATGTTTTTCAGAACTTGTGTTGTTAGCCTTATGTTTTCTGACTTTACAGGACTCTTTAGGTATAGATTGGGGGGGGCACTGAAAAGAAAAGAAAACAAAAAAGTTCTTGCCCGAAAAGAGCAATCCCTATCCTTGAAAGGGACAAGCATCAAGTATAACAAGTATATTGGCAGTAAATACAACAAGTATTTCTTCCTGACATCTCTCCACCTACACAGTAAAACAACAGGAAAAGAAATAAGTTGATTTAGAGTATGTTCTGGTTCTGTTCAGATATCTGTGTCAGACTGCCTAATTTTAGTAAGTAACAGAGTTTCATCACAGAACTGATGCAAGTGACTTCCTGGGAGGTAGCTAGAAATAAGGTAAAAATACCTGGTGCCGTCATACTTCTTGTCAAAGGAGGTACTACGGGAGATGGCTGCGTACTGGTACATATGCTGTCCACAGGGTGGCCCATCAGCCCCCTGTGTAGGCGACATTCGAGAGAGTGGAAGACTCTGGGGCACATGCATCATACAATGCCAGCCAGCTCCAGCACTGGCTGCTGTGTACTCCACAACAGGGAAGTGGGTCTCTGAATCAGCCCTGGCCAAGAGATGTGCAAAACAGAGAAACAGATTAGAGCACAGCATTACATACAAACGGCTGGCCACAAAAAGTGCTGTCATCATCTCTCATTGTGACATTTTCTTCGGGAAGGTGAGAAGTGGGGATATGTAAACATTGAACTACTTACAGAATTGTCATATTTCCTATGTCATATGCTGCTGGAGATAAATGGCTATGCTGGTGAGAAATAACTCTTTTCAGCGTTAAGGGTCTTTTTTCTTTGCTTGTGTTTACTGTACACTTTCCTTTTTTCTTCAACTTATGTTTGTTTGTTTAATTCATTGACGTGTTTAATTCATTCAAGTATTTCCTTGCCTCATAAACATTGAATTTTATTTCAGGGACTGCAAATCTAGTTTCCTTTTTGCTGTCTTTCAAACAGCTAGTTATGCGACTCAACATGACTTTATTTCAACTATTTCATGAATGTAATTTGTGAGCCTTAATAGATTTAGGTTACGACTAAATATCTAGGCTTGCTTCTTCTTAATAGATATGGTTTGTCCTTCTAAGTAAGCAAGAGGCCTTTTGCCTAGAAGCAGAGCAGGCAAAGTCATAAGACATTCTTTACTACTTAAGAATCAAAGAAATCAAGCACTGTCAGTAAAGTACACAGCACCTTTCACAGAATAAATTAATGAATTCATTAATTAGTTAAGGTTAACCATGTCAAAGGCCTTTTGGGGCCAGTCCTGTTTACTTTACATGATATTAAAGGCCCCAAGTAAAGTAAGATGTATACTCAGAGGATTACAGGTCGTCCATAAGACCCTAACTTACTGAAGCTTTATGTAGGAGGATGCATGCAGTACCTTCTGGGCGTCCCATCGTCATGTGGCTGGACAACCACCACAGAGACATTGGTGGAGGTTCGCAGCAGCTCAATCATCTGCTCATGAGACAATGTTGCAACGGTGACTTTGCAGACCTCTACTAGGCGGCTGCCTGGCCGGAGCCCCGCCTGCCAAGCAAATCCAAAGGGCTCTACATCGGCCACCACTCCCTCAAAGTTCACATGGAAGCCTAGCTGGCCCAAAGCATTTCTGCGTAGAACCATCTCTACGGTCTCACAGCCTTTAGTGACCATCTGGCAAGGGGAGATGAGGAGGCATTGCATTAATAACAATATTTCAATTAAAATATTACGTTTTTTTTAATATCTTCAAAAATACACATCGTTTCAGGTTTTCATAACAAGCAAAGTATGTGAAAAAAGGACAACCATAGGCACTTTTGTGAATCAGGTTGAACACTGTCCAGCATGCTCATGACATAGTGACATAAAAACACATGACTGACTTTCATAGCTATGTTGATGAATCCTCAATAAAGTTATCAAAAAAACTTAGTAAAACAAAACGCTCTAGTGTACAATTTACACATTTCTGCATACATGTTTTTTTACACCAATTAGGGTGTGTCAGATCTCTGACAGAAACCTCATTTTTGCAATGTGCATCCTATACATTCCTATTGGTAAAGATATATTAGCGCAGACAACCAAAGACTATATTGTCACTGACAGAGCTGCACTTAATGACAGAGATGATGTTTCACCAAATTCCCAGTCACACTAAAACCACATGAACAATCCTGACGATGTACACCCTTCCTCGCCCCACCTGAAACTACCAACAACCATGGAGAGGTTTTAGCTGGGATGAGGTTGTCACTTTCCCTCCTAGTCAGCCGTCAGGTAGAGCAATAAATAAAAAAAGAGCATAAAATCACATTATATGCTGAAGATATACTTATTTTCCCCTCTCTAAACCAGACACACATTTAGGATAAACAATTTAGGATATAGAATTATTTCATCAATGTTCATAGCATAGGAGCCTGGGCTATTTTAACATCTGTAGGAAGCACCTGCAGATGTTCTATCAGACTGTGCTGTCCAGCTATCTCTTTCATACTGTGGTGTGCTGGGGGGGAAGCATTAAGAAGAGAGAGCAGATGTGACTGGACAAGTTGGTCAGGCGAGCAGGGTCAGTCGTTGGTGTGGAGCTGGACTCTGTGGTGAAGGTGGCAGAGAGAAGAACACCAAACAAACTGCTGTCCATTATGGATGAGGATCGGCACCCACTGCAGACCATCATCATGGACAAAGGGGGCAAGTTCAGTGATTAGTTACTGTCACAGAGCTGCTCCACAGACAGACTCTGGAGATCCTTTGTCCTGTGAGCCATCAGGCTCTACAACTCTACCCAGAGGGACTGGCAGAGGGCTGATGAGGACTGTATCTTATGTTAAATCATAGTGCAAATAAATAAAACCTAAAACACTTTACTGTATATCCTGTACATCTGCACTGCTGGGCACTCTAGACACTTCACTTAAATACCAGTATATGCACATTTATCATGTTTATTCAGTATTGTCATTATCTGCTCATATCTGCACCCACTGCACATTTATTATTATTGCACTGCCTGTTTATATCGTTTTCACATTTTTCCACAGTTTTTTCTACCCATCCATTTATCCATCCATCCATTCATTTATCCACCCACCCGGACAGTTTAAAACAAATACCACAAAACCCTTTTCTTTTCAGTGGACTGGTATTTATAACCCCAATTTTTAAGCAAATGTTTAAGTAAAATTTACTCCATTGCTTAAATGAATTAAATTGATTTGGAGAGATGGTATGTCCTTCCTCTCTAATGGATAGGCCGTACAGCACTTATAAAAATGAATATCCTGCCAAGGCTGCTTTATCCAATACAAATGATCCCAGTCCTTTTCCCAAGCAAACATATAAAATGATAGATACGTGGTTTAGCTCCTTTATATGGGCCCCGTCTCTGTTACATCTCCCAAATTCGAGAGGAGGTCTTGACTTACCGGAACTTATCACTTATCTGTTTACTTACACTTTATAGGTGTCTGGATACAGGAAGACCATTCCTCTTTACAGCATGAAATTTTAAATTCACAATCAGAATATCCCTCACATAACTTACTAACTTTCTTAACTATGAAACTTTAAAGACCTTTAGGTCAGTAGGAGATTCTTGTGATAATCCCATTGCTCTGAATACTGTGAAAGCCTGGAGTCTACACAAGGGTGACTTCTATTTTTACTCCATTTGTGGTAACCCTGATTTCCTTCCAGGTGTTACAGATTCTCACTGTCATCTTTGGGTATCGAGGGGCATTTCTTGTTTGAGGGGTTTATTCTAGGGCTCCACACTGATCATTTGGTCAGTATCTGAAAAATATGGTATTCAGAAACACAGCCTTTTTCACAGTTTTCAAATAAGGGATCTAAATGGGAAAAATACAATGCTTCACTTCAGATCTGCCACCCTCCAAGAGAGAAATTGAGCTTTTGCTGTCAAAACAGGATAGATTTACTCCATAACGTCTTTTCTTTTTGTGCAAGGAAATGTATTTTATTACAATGGATCATTACTCGACATACCTACTGCATTCAAAAACAAATGTTTATGATGTTTGGAAACCCTTTCTGGTATATATTAGGTCAGCTCTTTCAAGTATTCTAACAAATGGAATGTGGGTAAAGCCTTAGCCAGCGTACATAATATACAGTGGTGTGAAAAAGTGCTTGCCCCCTTTATGATTTCTTACTTTTTTGCATGTTTGTCACTCTTAAATGTTTCAGATTATCAAACTAATTTAAATATTAGTCAAAGACAACACAAGTAAACACAAAATGCTGTTTGTAATTGAAGGTTTTTATTATTAAGGGAAAAATCCAAACCTACATGGCCCTGTGTAAAAAGCTGTTTGCCCCCTAAACCTAATAACTGGTTGGGCCACCCTTAGCAGCAACAACTGCAATCAAACGTTTGCTGTAACTTGCAATAAGTCTTTCACAGCGCTGTGGAGGAATTTTGGCCCACTCATCTTTGCAGAATTGTTGTAATTCAGCCACATTGGAGGGTTTTCGAGCAAGAACCGCCTTTATGGTCATGCCACAGCATCTCAATAGGATTCAGGTCAGGAATTTCACTAGGCCACTCCAAAGTCACTTTGTTTTTCTTCAGCCATTCAGAGGTGGACTTGCTGGTGTGTTTTGGATCATATGGTGGTCATTAACGCTGACCTTGACTGAGGAAAGTGAGTCCTGGAGTTCTTTGGATGTTCTTGTGGGCTCGTTTATGATCTCTTGGATGAGTCGTTGATGCGCTCTTAGGGTAATTTTGGTCGGCCAGCCACTCCTGAGAAGGTTCATCACTGTTCCACATTTTCGCCATGTGTGGATAATGGCTCTCACTGTGGTTCGCTGGAGTTCCAAAACTTTAGAAATGGCTTTATTACCTTTTCCAGACTGATAGATCTCAATTACTTTCTTTCTCATTTGTCCCTGAATTTCTTTAGATCTTGGCATGATGTCTAGCTTTTGGGTACCTTTTAGCAAACACATTTTCACACAGGGCCATGTAGGTTTGGACTTTTTTTCTTCCATAAGAATAAAAACCTTTATTTAAAAAAAGTTTACTTTTGTTGTCTTTGACTAATATTTAAATTTGTTTAATGATCTGAAACATTTAAGAGACAAACATGAAAAAAAAAAAAAAAAGAAATCATGAAGGGGGGCAAACAGTTTTTCACACCACTGTATATGCATATGCATGACCAATGTGTGTGCATGTCAAATGTTGTGTCCACTCACCTCAAGTCGTTGTATGACTTCACGGACCTCTCCAGCACATCCATCCTGGACAGAAACCACTACGCAGTCCCCGCGCCCATAGAACAATTTTACTCTGCCTATCGCTGGGGACGAGCTCCAACCAATCACATCCCTGCAGTAGCAGTTAAACACTACATCCTTGGAAAATTCTTCAATAAGCACCACAAACTCAGCAGATATGGCTAGGAGACAATGGACATCCATGAACTGACTGTAGTCCTGGGCGACCACTGTCCAGGTAATAGCACCTGTGCTGTGGAGATGTGCGTTGACTCGTGGCCTGCTCCGTTCTTTTTTCTTTGCACCTGCTGTAATGAAGCTGAACTTGGCTGCTGAGGAGTCCACTGGTGTGGCACTGGCAAAGTTCTCTGTTAGGTCCTTTAGGTATTCTTGTCGCGTGCGTGTCGCCATGGCACGGAACTTTTCAGATTTGTGTGCTGCATTGTCACCGTTTATCATCTTGGCTAACAGGAAATCTCGGAATACTGCAGATTTGGGAAACATGATTCCTTTGGGGATTGGAGGACCAAAAGCTGGCACATCCTTTGACCTTGCAACTGCAACACTGTTAAAGATTAGGACAATAAAAACTGTAATTGAAAGCTGAATTCACAGACATCCTTATATTAAATATGGCTCAAAACTTCCCCTAAATCTTATCCTCTAATCTTCACTGTCTCACTGAAAGTCTGTATCTAATGGTCACCATGGCAGTATGGCAGCATTTCTAATTCTTATTTTTCCACTTGAAAGAAAATCACAAGTTTAGATTTGGTTGTGCTTTTGGTTCGAAATAGTGATTGAATATGTGTGTGTACACAATGTTACTCTCTTACCTGTAGCAAACATGCTCTGTGCAGGGATTGTGTACTTTGACGATGATAAAGACATGTTGAAAGTGGGATTGGATGCTTTTGGGAGTAAAGGGTAGTGCTCCGTCTTCCTGGAAAATGACTGTGACAATGTCGTTCTCAATGTGCCTCTTTCTCAGCAGCTAGACATGAGGTAAGGTAAGATGTATGCATGAGGTAAGAACAAGTACATACTACACAACACAATACAAACATCAACTGGTTACATTTAAAAGTAAAAATTATATAGTCTAACTATAAAACATCATTTTACATCTTATAACATCATTTTTATTTTTTCTATGAATGTGTGCATGTTATACGGAATACATAAATTATCCAGACTGCAGCTGGAAGACACAAGGTTCTGCTTAACCATATCTAGCAATCCTGAAGACATTTACAGCCGTATGGCATATCTGTCTCTATTCTGGTCACAGTTCCCAACACCTGCCTGGCAGTCAACTAACGCTCGGTTACTAAAGACAGAATCACCTCAGTACTATCTGCTATTTGGGGTAAAAAGCGGAAGTGGGCAGATTGTGATGGAGGCAGGTAGACAGGCAGACAGTTATGTAAGTTATCCAATCATTCTATTTTGTCAAAATAAAAAGACAAGTTTATACAATGTATATATAACCATATATAAGTACATTAATATTAATCAATCAAAAATGAAAAATATTGTCAACAGATCAACCCAGTGTGTCACAAAACAGCAAAAATGGCCACTGTTTTGCATAATTGTTGAGTGGTCTGTGTTTTTTTTTTAATTCAGTTGCAATTGTTATGTAAAGTGTATTTGAGGAATATTTAAAATAAAAAAATCTAAAATAATTAACCCTACCTAAGTCCACACCAACATGCCCTGAGCACTGAGCACCAGGTCATACAACTATACTGCCTCAGCGCTTGCTTTTCATGCAGCAAGTTTACAGTGTATAGGCCTGTACTTCTTAATATACTCCAGTCCTAAAAACCATAGAGTATTATTATGTAAAACTCACCTGCTGCCTGTTGTTGGGTGTGTAGGGGAGCATTGTCGAGACATGAAACATTAGTTCATGGTCCTTATAGACAGTGTAGACAGAATGAGTTCCTGTAGAATCGTCTGCAGCCAGAAAGAGAACAACATACATGCAACAACTACAATGAATAAACGAGAACATGCATAGGCAATACTTTTACCCAGCAGATACATGCATTATATATTATATAGTATAACAGACATTTTATTTTAAATGCCTTGCTTTTGTTGCTGTAATTCTCCTAAGAGTTGTACATACTTTTATTGTCCAGCTGTGCCCTGTACTTTGTGAATCCCTGTAAGCGAACTCTTTGGCCAAGCAGATCCAGAAACTCCTCCAAAGCTGGGCTGCCAGTTTCATTATTGTACATTTCCTCCTCTGTTTTCTGGCCTGCTTGGCAGCACAGGATGCCCACTTTGTGTTGATAACTTAACTGCAGAGAAAATATGTTTTTATTAATACGATTAAATAAAAACATTTATATACATTCTTTGCTTAAACCCCCAACCAACACTAGTATAGCTCAGCCTCTGTGACCTGTCACCCCTCATTCAGCGCCATATATTGGTTTAAAAACACTTGTTGTAATTTCAACACATTTACACACGTACTGTGTCACAAATAAATACAAACAGCAAGTGATTTGCATAACTCCACACCACACCCAAGCCAGAATGCCAAATGCGATCAATTTAGGCCGAGCTCTGACACATAAAGGAATTACAATCATAGGCAAACAGCCTTTAAATATAATACCTATAATGTTTTAACAGCACTATTTTTATAATTTTAACTACACAGGTTCATGACGTGTATATTCAGCTATAAATAAATTGGTATACAGAATATAATATAGATTTTCAATTATATCAGTAGCTGCATTTCACTATCAGTCAAGAAGATGCTGTCTACAATAGTGCCAGTGGGTTAGTTTTAAAATAAAAGCCTGTTCAAGTTGGGATGCTGTGATAAAAATGAATAAAAACAGAACGCAGTTTGGTTTAAATTAAAATTATAAGGTCATTAGGATCTGATGCTTTCTCTAGACCCAAAAACAAGTTTAAGAATGTTTAAAAGATATAGCAGTAAAACACTTCACAACATTCAGATGCTGGGATAGATTGTAGTAGGTTACAAACAACACCATCTCTTCTATAAGACACAATTCTGGGATAGATTTGTAGTACTCACCCCCTGCTGATCCAGTTTAAGCAGCTGTTCTGACACTTTTGGCGAATTGGTGGCCAGTCGAAGACAGTGAACATTGAGCTCAGGCACCACATACTCCAGCACTTCCTTCAAAGGGAGGCCACGTGTGGAGCCATGCTTTGCAGTGGAGGGCACAGCATCCTCCAAGATTGATCCTCGCAAAGTAGTCAGCTGACATTATGGTTTTAGACAAATAGACCAAAAAAATAAAAAACAGACAGGCATAGAAAACATCACTGTCACTGTATCACACACATTCAAATTACACATAATCACTTACAAATTACATATTTCTAATCTTTGCCCAAAAGGAAAAAGCCTAGCTCTTTCACTAAACTCCATCAGATCTGCTGCTTCAGTCCTGTCATATGTCCTTCTTTTTTTTTTCCCCTCACTTTCTCCGCCATCACCAAACTCTATCAGATCTGCCCCTTTAGCCTTCAGCCTCCTTAAGCTTCTCACCAATCACTAACCTCCATCAGATCGTCTTATTCAGCCCCGTCAGTCTTAGCATATGACATATACTAATGTCACTGCTTTTAAATACAGAAGAGAAATACAAATTCAAGAAATAAAAATACTAAAGTTAGCTTTAGCCCAACCCTTTTTTCTTTTACACATGTAAACCAAGTTAGCTAGTATAATAAACAACCAACCGAATAATAATCCAATAGCAGCTATACTGATCATAATTCATGTTGTAGGTGGACATATATTTACTCTGTAACTACTAACTGCTCAGAGGTAGCAAGTAAAAGGTCTGACATGATAGGCTTACAAATTACAAGGTTGAATATGATCAGCTCACAACTTGTATATCTATGTTTATATAGGTGCAATATGGTTAGACAAGCTGGGATTCTTTTGTTGTGTCAGAGGCAGCGCTGGGCCTCCCCTATGTGGCACACTGCTATCACAGTATATCATGAATGAGGAACTATAGGTGATCTAAACTAGTAACATACACGAATTTGGGAAAGGGTAGCTAAATTTAGCCATCATTCATATGAACTCTCTACAAAGTGTAACATACATGTGTAGCACAGTAGGGATTAATTACATAGTTATTTTAAAATGTATAATGATATTACAAGAGAATGTGTAGTAGGTGTTGCACAAAATTGTGTGTTGTCTTACCTCACTGGTCCTTAAGATAATTCTGTAGTTGTACTGCACTCCCTCTTTGCTCTGTTCCAGTCTCTCTCTGCGCACACTCACTGACACCGGGCCCAGGTTCTCATCCAACCCAAAGTAGTTGTGGTGCTCTAAACCATAAGAAAAACAAATTCCACATCCCAACAATAAAATGTATCAATTAAACACATCTTTGTTAAAAACTTCAAAAACCCACTGCATAATATAGCCCAAATAATTACCTGCAAGTTCCCATCAGTCTTACCTTTGTTGTAGAAGAACTTGTGGTAATAGTAGGCACCCATGTCAATGTGCTCAATGATGTAGCGTTTGATGAAGTCGTGGGGAACTGCATAATTCTCAAGTGATGAGTAATTATCACGCAGCAACTCCAATACGGATACCCCTGCATTGGTACAATGCGAACTGACTGTGGATTTATTGGTACAGCTCTCACCTCCACTACTGTAGGAGTCACTGTTGGTCTTAGTGAGTCCTAGCCTCAGTTCCCCTTCACCACCTACCTCATTACAGAAGTAAGGGCAGCTAAGCACCATATCATTGCTCTTCCCATCTCCTTTATCTAGATCACTACAAGCTTTCTGCCCAAGATCCTCACAACTGCCTATAGGTGAATCTGAATACACAGGTAAAGGTCCACTACTGTCTCCTGCCCCAACAACGTTGTGTTGTGATGCAGCAGAAGGTCCAGTAGTTATGTTCTTCCTATGAGCAAGGTTACTCCGGTTGGTAACTGCCTCTCTAAGGTTAAAAAGAACACTCTGTACATCATGATGTGCAAAACATCTCTGGAAACTCAAAGAGCAGCCATGTCTGCTACAATCATCCTGCTCAGTCAAATGTTTGGGTTCACTCTTCATAGTCTTTAACTTATGAAATATCGAAGTCACACGCTTCCCTGATTTCGGCCTCTGTAAAAAAGACCTATCTTCTGCCTGGCTGTAAAAAAGTGAGTTGTCCACATAATCAGAGTGGTTTGGGATGCAGACAAGATCCCCTTGTGCCATCTGAGCTGCAGTCTTAAGGCTCTGAGAAATCGTGTCCTTTTGTAGGTAGTCCGGGAACCCATGCAGATATGGGGCACTGGGCTGTTCTGAGTGTTTAGTTGGGAAGGTCCTCTCTGTAGTGAAGACCACTTCACCAGACAAACCCTGAAGGTCAATAGAGGAGGTACTGCCATAATCACGGTGTAAGGAGGCGCCTGTGTTTGGGTTAATGGCTCCCTGATCCACTGCACCATCCTCTGCACCAACATCACTGATGGTAATGTCACTGTTACTTCTCTTCTGGAGCGGATGGAAGTCTTCATCTGGTGAATGACTGGGTAATCCATACTTGGTCGTGAGAAATCTGGTCTTATCTAGAGATACCTCATTTTGATTGATGACGTCCTGATCGATGTCCTGACTGGATACTCTGTTATGGAAATTTGTTATCAAGTTGTCATATGTAGTTCCATGGCTATTGTCCTTCCTCAGGGGCCAATCTGACACTCTTGCTCTAACCCCCATCTTGGGCACAACTGGTGTTTTCTGTACGTTTGAAATGGGAGGGCCCATATTTCTGTTTAAGGTGTGGACCTTCTTGGCAAATACATTCTCAGCCTGCATCACATGTGTAAGGCTCTTTAGTTCTTAAGCTTAAACATGCAAGTTATATTTAGTTCTGGACCAAACAGCAATGATTGCACCCTTACAGTTTGGAACTCTCATATCCACTGGACAATCCTCCCAGTCACTGACTCTTAAGAGGACTGTCAACTGTTTAATGGCTGTAAATAATGAAAAACCCAAACAGGGTATCATATAGGCTTGTATTTCATAGGAGAAGGACAGGTTCCTTTATCTCGGTGAAACAGGTCAATGACTGATAATTCTGCAGGAACGGCAGCAGGAGAAATGGTCATTTTACAGGCGCCTGGGATTAAAGCCAGTAGTGACTCTGTAGGAAGAAGAGAAAAAAAAGAGACAGAAGGGGAAGGTGGCATTAAATGGAAGTAAATATAACAGTGCAACCTAGAATGAACACTAATGCCTGATCTCCAAGTCGGCAAAAATGTTATCAGCTCTAATCAGAATTTATCGACTTAATGAAGCCAACAACAGGTGTTCCTTTTTAGACACTCATTAAATACACAAAAACATCTTTTGCAAGCTTTGCAGATTTAAGTAAAGGTAACTGTATGGATGCTTAAGGTATCAGGTAATACACCACTGAAGAAAAACAGCAGACAACATTTAAATGAACAAAAAAAGAAAAAGAAAACCATGTAGCTAAAACTGAAACTCATTTGCAATAAGTGACATCAAAGGAGATAAAACAGCATGATTTGTGCGATGTGGGGAACATGAACATGAAGAATTGAGATGAGATCTCAAATATAAACATTGAAAAGCTTAAACATGAAGATTTGGGGGAAATATAGATTTTTTGCACATTTTGAGCACATTTTTGTTTATTTTGATTAATATCTAAATAATATCTTTACATGTGTTGTTGTTTGCAGAAATCTGAATTTACCTGTACATCTGAGCATGCACAGCATTCAGTCCCTGCATTTCCTCAAAGACAAGGTTGCTACCATGATTATTATTATTATTATTATTAGTAGTAGTAGTAGTAGTAGTAGTAGTAGTAGAATTCACTGAGGAGTTCAGTCTTTAACCTCTAATTTAATAGCCCTACAAGCTCCGAATGTTAATATCTATGCCAAATTGTACTCTTAAGATTTTACGTATCATAGAAGGTCACTGATTTCCATCTATTTAAAAAACAAAGCAAATAAACAAACAAATAAACAAACAAACAAAGCTAAACCAGGCAAACTTGTCTCAGAAAATATTATGGTTTTACAGTGTACAGTATTTTACAATGAGCAAAAGCAGGATTTTTATTGTTGTAGTTGGTTGGGGTGGATCTCCTTTTATTTATTTTTTTAATCTAAATAATGAGTTTACTATACTTTTAAAAGCTTTATCTTTATTTTTAAATTAAAAATGTAAAAACACAGCGCACAGAGGTACAATCAGCCTAGCTTCAAACTACAACTCAGACAGAAGAGACCTATGGTGATGATAAATTTGCATATGAAGTAGATGCTAACAAGTGACTTGAACACATGTTGACGACATTCCAAGTTGTTCCTTAATTTACTACTGAACTGTATAAATCAGGACTCATGGCTTCACCCGTATGCTTACACAAAAACTAAAAGCAGGTTAAAATCTTGTAATGATGTCAATTGGCTGGAGGTTGTGGAATTTGCTGGTTCAATATCCTAAATTCAACACAGCCTGGATGTGTGGGGTATAAGAGTGGGCAAGGGGCTCTAGGGAAACTGTAACAGATGGTAGTTGTTTGTTAGGCTGTATGAAGCTGTTAGGCCCAACTACAGATGACGAAATGAGAAACAGTGTGCTCTATGTTTTAATAAGAACCACCTATCCTTCTCACATATGTGCAAATAGGCATTAACTGCTCACTTCCTCTCTCTCAGCACAACACAATGTAAATATATGGCCTTCCTTCACCTATTCAAAGCAATGAGCAAACAGAGATTTTCCTCAGCTGATCCATCATGTCACACCCTCCTCCGCCTCTCTAGCACCTTTAAGTGTTTCTTAAACACTCTTGCTTTTTAGCTCACCAACCTGTGTGTGTGTGTGTGTGTAAGAGAAAAGAGAGAAAGAGAGAGAGAGAGAGAGAGAGAGAGAGAGAGAGAGAGAGAGAGAGAGAGAGAGAGAGAGAGAGAGAGAGAGAGAGAGAGAGAGAGACCGTCTTCCTGCTGCTGACAGCTAAATGAGTGCAATTAGTACTGTTAAAATAACGTTAGCAAGGAGAAGCACCACAAACACTCCTCTTAACAGATGGTAGCATAAACCCTTTGTATACACTCTCGGCCAGATTGGAGGATACAGTGGGAGCAGGAGTAATCAGCATGAAGAACCATATGCAGTGGCCACTTCCTGTGGTGGCGAGAGCAAATGGAGGATAAAGGTAGAGAGAAAGTGCCATGACACTCACACAGGGGACCTCCTGCATTAGTCAAATGCTTAGTGATCCAAGGGCATGAGCACACACGTGCAGCTCAAGGGTATGCAAATACACACATATACACCCAACCACACCCACCACAAAAGTACCCATTTTTACACAGGGAATAGAAACATCTGGTCTATCTGGAAATGAAGCTTAGGCTCACACGGATATAAGCCTGCTGGAGAGGGCAGCAATGAAGGTCAACATAACCCAACTACACCGCAGCAGTAATGTTCTTTGACTGACCTTCACTGCAGCACATAACTTAAGAGTTTGAGAGATCTTTCTTCCTGCAGCCAGCTGAGAACAATAACAGCACGACTACATACCCAGCACTCTGTCAAGCCCAACTTTTCTCCATGAAAGCATATTTGTATAAACAGTGCAACAGCCCTTTCACTTTTGTGTCTCACATTTATTTTCCTGTAGGGTTTTCTACAGTTCCATAGCCATCATAGCTCAACCTCTAACTAAATCATTTTTGATTGACAAACTGTATTATGCCTTTAGTCACTGATAAGAAAGGCCATGAGGGAGGATAACGACTGATCTTACTTCTGTTATTTTTCTCTATTCATCTGCACCACACTTCATGTCAACCAGGACAACAATCTGTTCAGTGTTGCGATTCAGTAGTTTTGGCATTTTATGCTACTTTTTATAAAAATAAGTGTATATCAGAGCTTAATAACAACAGCTTAAAAAAAGTGATGCAAATCATAAAGGTGTCCCATTGCTTCACTACAGGTACTATGTACAAGAAAGGTTTAGAGGATGTAACGACCCCGGTAGCAGTGTAGGGGTAAACTGGGGTCAGTATCATGAAGTTTATGGCAGACACTGTTTAAAATCCTCAAGTAGCATAAGTCCCCAAGATTCTAGATCTGTCACTTTGCTAGCTGCAACCCATTCTTCTCTAGCAAATTTAACATAGGACTGAGAATGTTTTATTAAAACCTCTAAACTTCTGTCTATAAGCTTCAGGCACAAGTTCGCAAGCACTTTTACAATGTCATAGTTCATACTGTTAGTCAAAGACAAATAAGAACATCCCTTCTGGGCTTTTCCCACATACTTGCATTTAAGTAGCGGTTCTTAGGTCACTGTAATGATACAGTAATGTGCTCAAAAATGCTAAAATATGTATCCACTTCGGCTTCTCTGAATGGAGGCACGGGAGCTATGCGTTTGGCAATGGCAAACTTAGGTTGCAACTTTTTCACCATCCCAGAACTAGTAGGAGGGAGAAGCACAGATATAAACTCCTAAATGCTGACTGGTCATCAGAACTCCAGTATGGGACCTGATTTATGCTTGAACAGAAAAAAATAACACAGTATTCCAGATTAACTGACCCCAGGCACGTAACAGAGGCACAACAGTGAGTGTGATCATGGTCTTCAAAATGTATCAGCTGCCTTACCCGAGTGTTTTGAATGGCAGAAAGCATAGTTGGGGGGAGTGGTTCTTTGGAATGGAGATGTCAGGTTTTATTGATAGGCGGTCTTTTTCAGTCTCACACAGCACCTAGACAGCACATTTGAGGTGATAGTCACACCTCTCACTGCTCCATGGCTGACGGTGTTTACAGATTCCTGTCACATTGCGAGTCAAAGCATAATAAAGCCCCAAAATCCTTCACTCTCCTCTTTTGTGGCTCCTAATTACAAAAATGAACACTGGCCTATAAGAAAATATTTGAGAATGTCTTTGAACAGCTGCTCAGGCTACTTCTGAAGATATCTTTGAGCAGCTGCTCATAGCACTCAGAGAGAAAAAACAACAGTTGTGGGAGCGGAATGAGAAGGCAGCAGAGGAATGGATGGAAGTTAAAGCAGCTGTTTCTTATTCAAGAATGACACTTAATTCTAAATGTCCTGCTTACCACCAACTTGTGCAGGGTGGACAAAGCTGTGAAGTTGCTTTGGTAAATGTAAATAAGTCAATGGAAAAAAGTCCATTCCAGTCTTATTTAACTCATAGCCAGGAACTCATCTCAAACTAAAAAAACAAGAATTTATTTTAAAAGAAAAAAGAAACTTTTATTCACTGACGTTTTGGTGCAGACATACACAAAATGTTCACATTAAATGTGAATTATTAGTAGAAGTAGACACATAATATGTCTTTAAAATGGCTCAACAAGTAACGACTAAGACTATAATCATCTAACGGGAATTTTGTTGAGATTTTGACCTTATATTCTGTTTGATTATGATTCTGTTTTTAAGGTTCCTTAACTACAGCAAGTAGCTAACCGTACACAGTATTATACTCAATATTATGGAAAACACTTCCAAAAAAAATGAAGTATGTAAAGAAATGACTTTTTTGCAGAGAACATAACTAGGTCACTTGAGAAGTGGGTTGACTGTGTTGGTTTATCAAGTAGAACCACTGTACATCTGGACTGGAATTATTGTGGTGTGGGGACATTAAATTGTTATATTTTGTATATTCTTTGATATAATTTCTTTCAAATGGAAGGTCCTGGTCAACCCTGCCCATGTTCAACCCCAAGTTATGCCCTTGGACATGGTTCACACACCCCATGTCAAAGAGGAAGTAAATACTGGTGAATATTGAAAGAAAGAAAGAAAGAAGTCTGGTACAATATGTTGATGCAGCTAAACCTGCTAAGATGCCTCCAGCTGAAAATGACGAAATGAATTGATGAAATAAAAAAAAAACAAGCTGCTACTTGAACAATATGTAACTGTACATGCTGTTCGCTTGGCTGTAGGAGTTTAAACCTGGTGCTATGTGCCAAAAAACAATACATTTTATTTAGTCTATGAATGCGCATCTGATTATAGACATGCAAGCTATACATTGCTGAAAAATTGTACACCGGAGTTCCGCCAACCACTGGGGCGACAACACGTCGCTCTACAAGCCTCTCAATAAGTTGTTTACACAAGAATCTTTAAATGCGCAGCTATTTGCAGCAAGTCATCCTTTCTACAAGCATGCGCACTTACATACAAGCACTTAAAAACAAACAAATCGAACAGGTGAGCCATAGCAGACTAAAAGGCACTGCAGCTCCAGCCAAAAGACTACCACCACCACCACCAACACCACCAGTAGCCCAGCTCAACGTAACGAAAGGCAATGTACGAGCAAGCCTAACACACTCACCTAGCCGGTTTAGCTGGTTCACACAGCACACAATTACAGCAACGCAGCACAACACAGGGATACAGTATCCCAGACGAGCCCCCACTTGTTAACACCCCAGTAGCAGTTTAGGGGTAAATTGGGTTCAGTAACATGAGGTTTACATGCAGAGTGTAACGTGTGAACCAACGAGACTACCCAAACCACTGTTAGACATTCTGGTGATTGAGTTTATTGATCTGGCTAATAAAAGTAAACCCAAAACTTTCTTTATGTGACTTAATTGTTAAATACCTCTATAAAAGGCCAAAAAGTAAATTGGACAAACACCTCCGGTTGTGTCCTGATAGTTATGGCTTCAATTCACTTCTCTACCATACTTAATGATAGAGAAAGATTCTGGATAATTCAATGGTTGTGGCTGTGGTGTAATTTTGGTTTAGTTTTTTTAGGAAATTTTAATTCAATTCCTTTATTTTAAAGTGCACTAAGGGTGACCCTCACTTAGCTTAGAAAGAACAAAACTATGGACTGAAAAGTATAATGATAAATATAGGTTTGTGAGAATCAAAAGTTCATTTAAAGCTGAATGATAGACTAAATCTTAATGCTGGTATTAGCAGATTATACAAACACTGCCCTGAAAAACAAACAAAGCTAAAAATGTTTCCACAACAATTCTTTTCCTGCTGTGCCATGGGATCCCTAAAGGGTAGCGATATGAATAATAAAACTGCAGGTGAGGAAGGAGGATGATTCTCTGATAATTGCCTTCTACTAATCAGAGATCTACACTCGTTCTAGGTCTAAGCACATGGCCTGATTCAGTATGCCACTAAGACAGTAACATACTATGCTGCCTGTGGAAAAAATGCCAAAAGGTTCAATTTAGCAAATACTCTTTTTAGGTGCTCAATGGAAGATTGTACAGATCGTTAAGTAGTAAAGACAACTCAACTCTATTTGGAGGGGAACTAGGCAGATAAGCAGATAAATGAAACAATGGGAAGAACAGCAAAACATATCATGAAAGTCTCAAAATTGGAAAAATTAGCGTGCAAAATTAAGGCAGGGCCCTGGTTAGTGAGGTTCATCATTACCCACTGTTTGACACTTCTGACTACTTCTATTTAAAACTTACTGAACCTCACCTGACCAACCCATGTGCTGACAATTACTGTGACAAATGACTGTTAGTTTCTCCTGATTTAGAAGGTGACATAATATACTTCTCCATTCCCAGGGTGAGTACCTCAGTTCCATTCTCACGATGTTTAAACCAGTGATGCAACACTCTGTTATTCTGGATCAGGGCCGATTAAATAAATAAGCTAGACATATCCAATAAACATTCAGTCTCTTAGACACGGCTGGTCAAAACATGATTAAGATTCAGATAACCTAATACATTTAATAATTATGCCCGATCACAAAACAGGTAAATGTCTTACTTTCTGGAAATTGGCAAGCACAAAAAAACTGCACTGTCCAAAAAAAATTTCTTAAAACTAATTAATACTTATTGTATTACTTCATGTTGCTCAAAACCGTCTAATAAAATTGAACTAGAATAACATGGTTAAACATTAAATAAACAAAGAGAGGTTAGTGCATTATCCAGAAACATATTAATAATAGTTAAGGTACAGTGAGGTATACAGATATGCAGAACTTCGATAAAAACTTTAGAAGCACAGATTGGATCAGTACTCGGTAGGGGCTGATATCCAGTATTAGAATCTGTATTGAAAGAATACAGTTTGGATTTGTTCTAATTTAACTGACTCATCAATTACTGCAAACGTAATAACAAGAATTATAAATATGGCCACATCGGACAAAAAATTTAAAGCAACCCTAACCCCAGATTGGCTAATAGGGGTGGTAAAAATGTGATATATAAAGTCATATTTAGAAATTCACTTATAATGTGTCTCAATCGGACGTGTGTGGTTGCTGATAAACAGCCAGAGTCAAGTCAAGAGGTCAAGTCAAAAGGCTTTTATTGTCATTCCATGTACAAGTACACAGTGGAGTAAAAATACATTCCTCCTAGAACAAGGTGCAACATGGAACAACAAGTCGCAGTAGAGGTGCTGCTGGGCTCCCTTGGCCATGTTGGTGTTGAGATACCAGGTGAGGTTCTCTGTGATAGGAATACCAAGGAACTTTGCACTCCTGAGGAGAGCCAGTGATGTTTAGTGGAGGGTGGTCACCTTGCACTCTTCGGAAGTCAACAACCACCTCCTTAGTTTTGTCGACATTCAGAGAGTGGTTGTTGGCTCTGCACCAGTCTGTTAGCTGCTGCACCTCTTCTCTGTACACTGACTCATCATTCTTGATGATGTGTTTTGAGCTGTACTTTGCAATACAGTCGTGAGTCAGTAAAGTAAACAACAGGGGACTAAGTACACAATCGTAGGGGCGCCAGTGCTCAGTGCGGTGGTGCTGGAGATGTTATTACCCATTCTGACTGACTGAGGTCTCTCGTTCAGGAAATCCAGGACCCAGTTACAGAGGGAGGTGTTAAGGCCCAGTAGGCTCAGGACACTGGAGACTTCTTTAGCACAGGGATGATGGTGGTGAATGACTGCAGCTCTCAGAGGAACAACATCAGCCAGATGTTCGGGGCATTCTCTGAGCACACTGTCTGGTATGCTGTCAGATCCTGGTGCTTTTCATGAGTTGACTCTGTGTAGTTCTCATGTCAGCAATGGACAGCCACAGTACCTGTTCATTTGGAGAAGGTGTGGTTTTCCTCGCCGCCACGCCATTCTGTGCTTCAAACCGAGCATAGAAGTTATTGAGCACATCTGAACGCCCTGCTACATGTGTGGCAGGAGTGTTTTGAAAATGTTCATGGATTTTCTTTAAGTAGGCACATTTCGCCTCTTAAAAGCCTTGTCGCGCATTCTCAGCAGCTTGCGCACCGCTGATGTCACCCATGGTTTCTGGTTGGGATGAGTTGTGACAAGTTTGCAGACAGTAACATCAATGTACTTGCTGATGTAGCCAGTCACTGATTCTGTCCCCAGAAGTAGCTGCTTTTCTGAACATCTCCTAGTCATGTGCTCAAAACAGTCCTGAAGAACAGAGATATCGGGTGGTGGCCATGTTCTGGTCTGGTTTGGCACGTCGGTTGAGCAATCTGGAGTAAGCATCACAGACGTGAGGTGTGTGTAGCCGTAGTAGGGACGTGGCTCGACCCTGTACATGTTTGCGTAAACAAGGGGCTCGGCCCTTGGGGATGTTTGAGTAAGCAAGGTCCAGAATGTTACCTCCCCCGGGTTGGAAAGTCCACATTTGAAATCTGCAGCAACAATAAACAGTCCGTCTGGGTATGCGATTTGGTGGTCGCTGATAGCATGTTTGATAGGGACAGCAATGGAACGGTTGGTCGTCTGGAGCTATCCATTAGCCTAGCGTGCACACAGGCTCGCTTGCCTTGCTTGGGCCTTCTTGGGCAATGGTAGGCTAGCAATGGTAGACATTGGTGCTGGTTGTAGTAGCCATGATTATTGCTTAGTGAATTTTGGTCGGGTTACACGACATATAGTGAACAAAAAGAGAACAAAAAAGCAGCGTTTTTGTTGCTCTCGACGTGGCCGCTGCAGCTACCACCGCACCTCCGGAAGAGAACAATTTCAGCTATATTGCATCTATAGCACCCTTATGGATGTAGAAACACCAAACTTGATAGGCTACCTAATCTATAATACAATCCTAAACCAAATTCTCAAGTTTCAATTTTCTGGGATGAAGCGTTCCTGAGCTACAAATTTTTAATTATGTATTTTTTTATTTCCATATGGCAGCCATACAAAAGTCAACATGTTTTTAAAAATGATTAAGGTTCAGGATCTGGATAATGTTTTGAGATTTTTTCAGAATTCTTGTGTGTAAACCCTAAGACAAAAACGCAGGTGTTGCATATCATGCAAATTAGCAGAACGTCTAAGTGAGCAGAGCTTAATAGTTCGATTTGCTTTGTCCCGAGGAATGTTTTGTCTTTGAAAATTGACGAATCGCCACCGCCAAACGCATTGTGCTTCATGTTTTGCACCTGAGTACACAGAATTTCATGTCTGTGTGGCTTTTGGTTTGTTCTGCACAATTCGTTTTAGCAGAGAAAAAGAAGAAGCAGAAGAATAAGCTAAATCCTAACAATTAAAATAGTAAATAATAATATTAAATATTAGCTTGGAATTTTAGAATATTAGTTGCTAAATTGAACATCATTTACCACTGTAGGTAGAAACACTTTTTCTGGAGTACTGGCTTTGATACTAACTATCTGATACAAGCTGTTATGTAACATGACCGTGCACATTTATAACATACACATATACCTCATGCATAGTTATAATATCTGTTTTTTGTTCTTACAATGCAAAAGACAAATTTTTAATTCTTAGTATTTTTTAAAACATTCCATCTGCAGTGGCATCATTAAAGTAAACTGTTTCACTGAGTACATTTTATAGACAATTTCAATCTCTTCTTATTTTGTTGGGGAATCCTGCTGCTTCAGTTTCTTGTCAAGGGGCTTATTACTAGCTGGCAGTAACAGGAAACAGGAAATTGATTACACACACACACACACACACACACACACACACACACACACACACACACACACACATATATATATATTTTATACATATACTGTTATCTTTCTTTTGACAATAACAAACGCCCAAATCCAATTACCCTTGCTATATTGATAATTTTTTAGTTCTTTGTTATAGAAATCTTGTCTATCTAATTGAAACTCGTCAGCCCTGTGTGTATGAGATTTAAATTCCTCTACTGTTTTTGTTGCTTTTGTCCATTGTTTAAAACGTAAATCTAATTTAGCTGGTTCAAATAGTTCCATCATATCTTGATGAAAAGCTGCTCATTTAATTTTAATGTCTTACTACTTATTTTTAACTAGAAGCTATAGGAATAGAGATCTGTGAATGTTCATAAGCGTCATACTTTTAATGAAAACAAGTCAAACCTCAAGTTGTGCTGCTATTTAATAATCCAGCAAACGTTAAAAACTCACTTCTTTTTCGTGAGGAAGTTGTGAAGTCTAATATCTAATCCCGCACCATTTTCCACTCCATATAAAGTGACTTAGGGAGAAATCTGAAACAAGGACTGGTAAGGACTGAAACAAATACAACAGGCAGAGAAAAATATTTACTTTAATGACTTTGATTCAGCTGAACATATCTAGAGGCAATGTTGACCATCTATCAATATCTGACTTTGTTTAGTTTTGTTTGTGGGACCATAATAACTCTGGTATAAGTTTATCCCATCCAGTAGTTTCCCATTCAAAAGTATGTTTGTCCTTAATGTCTTTTGCAGTTTGATAATTATATGTGATGATTAATGCCTTGGTTATATTCTATTTGTATCCTTTATCCCAATTCTTCTACAAGCCAAAAGAGCTCTGGAATACTGGAGTCAGGGTTTATAGAACAGCACTGTCTGTATACAAACAAAATTTATTTTCTCCTTCCAATAACCATCTCCTTCATTGTAGTGTTGATCCTTACAGCCTGAGCAAAAATCTATAAAAAGAGAAAACAAGGCCTGAGACAACGGGCACCCCTGGCATGTTTCAGTTCAAATTAATTGCTTTCATTAAATGGCCATTAACCCTTATTCTGGCAACCAGTGAGTTATAATGTGATGTAAAATGTATATTTTTATCATTAAATCCCAGTCTGGTGAAGTGTTAATTCCGCATCCAAACTAATCAATAGTTTTTCTTATTTTTTCATATATAACTAATAGGCTGTGTGCAGATAGGCTGGCATCATGACACTGTGCTTCTATTAAGTGAACCGCCGATGGAGGGCATGCAGTGATTTTTTATGTAGAAGGCTCTATCACAACCCCTTAAAATGGCTGTGGTTCTCATTGTTTACAGCTGTTCAAAATCAGCTTAACCGTAAAACCACAAGGATCATTTATCAAGTGCAAACGTTATTGTTCAGTAAGGAGAACAATGCACAAATCAAACTAAAAATATGGTTTTGTCTGTGGTCAGAACAAAGCTGAAAGCAACTTCCTAAGGCTGAAACTGTTTCCGGTTTTCTTGTTCCACTTTAAATAAGCTGCAGGCGTCAGGATGTACAAAATTCAAAGGCTGACTTTAGCCTTGTGCAGTTGTGAGGAGCAAGTGTTGTATTCTGTATTTTGCACAGTGGATTGGTGGGTGAGCAATGGTGATGGATATAAAATCTGATGTCACCTTAACAGCCATAATGTTCATATTGAGATGGCACTGAATGTTGCTGTTATTCCACAACATCGTAAAAAATACAAGACAAGACAGACTCATGTAAGTTGGTAACATAACATTAAAGCTGCTCGTGCTATGCTGTGCTGGGCTGTGAGGCTGATGAGTGGAGTAGTAGTGCAGCGTTAGCCTGCATGTACACAGTGACAGGAAGCGATGTGGCATGTCAACGCACATTAAAAAGCAATAGGAATTTGTCACTGAGCAGGGTGATACGCACCGAAAAGCTCTTTTTCTCTTAAGTTCTCTTTCTCTTAAGTTCTTCCAACTGGAGATGGAGGAACGGTGGTGATGCTTTTACTGCAAACAGGCCAAAACTATGCTCTACAAGATGATTAAATGAAAACAAACATAATTTCTTTCCAGGACTTTTATTTGTTGTGGGAACAAATCTGCTTTGTGCTTGGGGCCTCTTAAACCATGACTACTAACTATTGGCCAGATCGAGCTCAGAAATGCCCACAGTGATTTGGGAGATAATCGCTGCTGGTGAATTATACGAGGAAAAACATTTCAATCTGCAGGTCTAGTACTCTACACTGATGACGGCCACCTACACAAAGCTGGATTTGTCTTCTTATATGAATATCTTTGCATGGTACCAGAACAAAACTGAATTGCATCTAAGCTAATATCATCTAAAATATAAACAAAACATTATATCAGCCAAATTTGCCAGAAATTTTGATTTAGAATTATGTGAATGTTCTGGTACTGGATATTTTTAATATGCAAAGAAATACAGTGATTTTACAGTAGCATCTCACCTTGGGTATGTTCGATTCCATCCCCATATTAGGAACCATTAGTATTATTATTTACAAAATTCACTACTTTATATATGGGGTCAACATGAACAGACTGACATACTTCAGTATTCCAAAACACTGAAGAAGTTTCTTCTCAAACCGCCTCCATTCACCCTTTAAAATGCTCTGTTATAGCTACTTTGCCTTTAAGGCTGCCACATTAGGGTAGGTCGTGCTAGAAGAGATTGAATCCTGTAACAAATGAAAAGGGCTGGAATTCCAACAAGGCATTTCAGGCAGCTAAAGTTGTTTCTGTGGTAATAGTTTGGATTAAATGGATTACCACACTGCTATCTAGTTGTCTGAGGTTAAACACAACACAAAATAAACCACTGTCTGACACCAATCTTTACATCATACTATTAATAAAATATCATTATTGTGTTTTTAAGAATCGATACAGCAACAAAAAACATTATATTGTGATTGTCATGTCAGGTAACTCGGGGTAGCCAGCAAACAATAAAGACACCTAAATCTCAGTCTCCATCTTATATGAGAATAAAAGGGAACAGTGAAGGAGTGGAATATGTAGAACAGAAGATGACAGAAATAGAGAGAGAGAGAGAGAGAGAGAGAGAGAGAGAAAGAGAGAGAGAGTTGTTATTTTCCATGAAATGAAAGAATGCAGGCTTCAAATTCCCTCTCCAAATCTGGCATACAGCTCCAACAGAGCAATAATGGTAAAAACTGTCTATGGTATGACCAGATCAACACCACATCAGCACTTCTCTTTGATTACCTCTGGTTTTTGGTTCTTAAGCAAATTTAAGATCCTATGGCTTAACTCTGCAGTCTCACTTTTTTTTTCTAAACTGTGGTTTCCAAAATGTGTTTACTTTCAGCAATAAACGTCTACTACCTATACAGGTATTATGCGGGAGATATCGGTACAGATATAAAAAAAAAAAGACTTAACTATAAAAAGTTACAGCAGACAGAATAAGTATAGAGCTCTTTTAAAAAAAAAAAAACATCCATGTGCTGGAGGAATTTGAACCCATCTAGCACAGCCCATGCGTGCTAGCACACATTTCTGTTGTGGCTAGTGCTGTATTCTACGCGGTTGTGTGCTGGGGCAACAGCATCAACAAACATGCGATTAACAAACTGGACAAACTCATCAAGAAGGTTGGCATAACTGAAAGAGTCAAACTAAACACTCAGGAGGCTGTGGCAGAAAAACAAACTCAACAAGCTGCTTGCCATCGTGGACAATGCATCACACCCCCTGCAAGCCACACTGGAAAAACAGAGAAGCACGTTCAGCGGTAGACTGATACAGCTGTGCTGTTCTAAAGAGCGCCATGTGAGATCCTTTCTTCCAACTGTAATAAGACGGTACGATGAGTCTCCTTATTGCAGGGACACTACTGATCTCTCTGAACTGTGTTGAGTCATCCCATAATGGTACACTACTGATCTCCTGCTGTCTGAACTGTGTTGAGTCATCCCATACTTTTACATGAGCAGTTTATGTTATCACTATCATTACTCATTTGCACTGTTAGTTTTAACTGACCTGCTGCTGCTACTCGACTTCAGCTCTATTTCTGCTCTCTAGATGATCCACTCCTATCACTGTGGCTCCTGGTAGTAATACCTTATTAATATCATAGTAAAGTGATAGTCTTACTACATCCTGTCTCTATAGTGCAATTATACATTTGCTGCTCTTGTTAAGGTCTTGTACATGCGTATTTATGTATACGGTCATACCTCTATTGTCTTATTGTTATTATTAATTATAATAATCTCTTAATATACCTGTGGTTAGTAGGTCTTCTGTAACCCCCTAGTCTATTTATTCTGGTAATGTATATCTTCTTCAGTGCAATATGTATAATACTGTGACCCTGCAATTTCCTTTGGGATCAATAAAGTGTTATCTTCAAAATAAGACTGCAAACTGTCATTGTTGAGGTGTTGGATGTGTAACTGAGATTTTCATAAGCATTATTGTAATAGTTACTACATTCATATACCTGAGGCAATGTTGATTTGTGTAAAAATGCAGCTAAAAGACTCAAAGACTCACCAAGTATGTCACACACACTAGGAATCTGTTGGAGAGCATGTATGTATGACGTGTAACAAGAGCACAGGATGTAAACAAATATTACAAAGTAATATTTAGTACAAACAAATACAACATATCAAATAAGAATTAGAATAAAAAGGTGCTAAGGATATGTGAAGTACTATAGGCACATGGATTTTCAATATATGGTTGATGTAATACAGTGAGATCCAGTTCAAGTATGAGCTTGAATTTAAAGTGGTAGGTGAAGACTGTGGTTACAGAGTGGAATAGCTCTGGGGAAGTAGCTGTTAGCGTATCCTGTTGTGCTGGTTTTGATGGTCCTGAGTCTTTTGCCAGAGGCAAGTGGAAGAGGTAAAATCCAAGATGAGAGGGGTCAGGTTTATTTTGCCAGCATGCTTCCTTACCCTGCTGGTGTACATGTCCAGAAAAGGTGGCATATCCAGGGACCCACTTTGCTGCCCTGATTATACACTGGGGCTTAGTTTATTCATGTGAGTTGGAGGAACCAAACCAAATGGTTAAGGATGATGTGAGGATCATGAACTTGATGATCACTGTTTTAGAACTGGATCAACAGGGTCTGTGGCAGGCATGCTGCTGCACCAGGAGACCAGCTGCTCAGACTCGTCGCCATTTTCTCACCTTCTGCCTGCTGAAAAGCCTGCTAACATCTTGGATTTTGATGGAGAAATTAGCAGGGGGCAGAGGTGAGAGAGCCAGCTTGGGGGAGGGCAGGTAACTGGAGCATTCAGTGTAAGGTTCTACATTGAAAGTAAGAGTCAGCTAGCCATTTAGCATGATGATAGGTCATAATGTATAATTATGGTATGGCCTTTTGTAGTCATTAGCACTAGCACTACCAATCAAATGTAGGGCTCTAATCATGTTCACATGAAATCTGAGACTTTATAATGCATAATGTTTTCTGCAGAATGAGAATGAGAAGTATATACAGCAAAAGTGGCACTGTAATGTGACTGGACACAGTGACGTGGTTGGATTCAGTGAGAATGAGAGATGGAGTGAAAACTAATTTTTAAAAAACTGTTCTCAGTATTTGCCCTATGGTTTCACCACTCTACTCTAAAGCTGCTTGAAAATGGAACCCTCAAAGAGGTCCACTTAGCAACCATGGCAGACTGGTTATTACTCCCACTGTCAACTGTAATCCTGCTCAGACAGAAAGAGGCGGGCAAACTATCAACAGAAAAAAAGAACTCAAAGAATATGGAGAAATCTCAGTACACCAAGAGCACAAGCCTAAGCTCAACACCTAGGATCTCTAACCCCCTAGACAGCAGTGCATCAAGAACAGTCATTTGTTAAAAGTCAAGGTAAATGAAGTGGACTTTCCATATCGTCTTAAAACATCCTCGATTTGGTGTTGCAGGAGAAGCTCACAATCAGTAGAATAAAGCAGAGATTCAAGATTCAAAAGGCAGTCATTAAGAAGGACTCAGAATGAAAGGTAGCACCCAGTCATGCCTGAATCTGATGTTTGTATAAAACCATGCCTACTGAACCTGTTAAAAACAGCATAGATCACATGACTGACCAGCAGCAAACTCTGCATACATTATGTTCTGGATGCTGGTATGCTGTTAAACCACCATCCAATATTGGGCAACCAGCTAAATCAGCACCAGGTCAAAATAAACCTTTGAACACATCACTTTATATGCTATGACCAATGTATTCAGAGGGCAATCATCCAGCTGTAGGGTATACTCCTATACTCCCTTGACCTTATTACCTAGGGCTTACGATCATAATGTGGGACACGTAAGCTTTTTTTTGTCTGGAGAAAATGGCATTTGGGGATGGTAGGATTTATTTGCTCCACATAACGGTAAACATGCTTTTAATAACATGATCAATACAGGCCCACTGAACTGTAATATCTGTAGAGAGCATCTAGGAGCATCAATGCCAGAACCAATTGGTAAATGATAAAGAAAGACAAAATAGAATGAAATTACTAACAGGCCATGACAAACTGAAAAACATCATGAATTATTTCCTTTTCACTATCTCTGAATTATGCAAACTATCTGTCTGATCAAGGAGGATGCAGGCACTGAAACATGATTTAACCAGGGAACAGTGACATCGTCTAATACAGAGTGCCCCTCTGGAAAACACAATAGTCTGAAATCCATCTAATCTGACTGGAAAAAACAAATAACTTAATTAGTAGGGTTCATTCCTTTGCATCTTTCCTGTCCTTGTCACACCCACTCCAAAAGCTAACAAATCAAGTGCAGCATCACTGGCAGCATACATTGGATTGGCATGTAATATTTCCTGCCAATGATACATACACTATTTACTCAAACATATCTGGGAACCCCTCCTAATGATTTAGTTCAGGAGTCACACCCATTTGTATACGTTATATAAAATCTAGCACATTCCCATGCAATTTCTGTGTCAGGAGAAGAAGCCTTGCTAGGCCCTCTCTGGTCTACTGTAAATCCTATTATAGTAAAATATCGCAGAACAGGGCCACTGAGAATTCTCTGTTGCATCACTTACTACAAAGTTCCAGACTGTCTCTGAAAAAAACAGTTGATATGAATTTACACAGCCAAGAAGATGCATTTCAGCCCAAGATCACCATGCATGATTTCAAGCTTCAGCTGAAGTTGTGCAAAGCACTCCACCACTGGACTCTGAAAAAAATGGAAACATTTTTTCCCGAAAGACTTCCCTGTGTCGTGGTCTGATGGAGGAGTGCTGGTTTGATTTCAGTGTAAGCTAATCTTAATGATACAGCATAGACAATTATATGCTTCCAACAATAGTTTGGTAAGGGTAGTTTCCTGCTCTCTGTCACTGCACCTCTGTCCATAAAGAGTCAAGACTATAGCTAATGTCTGTAGGGCTAAATATGTCTCACTGCCAACAGGCAGCATGACTCGGAGCGAGAGGAGGTTCACCTGCTAACACAACCATACCTCCCTCAGGCATGTTTTCTTTATAGGTGACAATAGAAAGGCTAGTGATTTTGTCCCTTTTAGTCAGGGAAAGTGCTTACAATGGCTGTTTCCTGCTGCCTCACTTTTGGGGCATGTGCCTCTTAAACTGTTTTTTTTTTCTTTTTCTTTTAAAGCATAGGGTGACAACTACTTTAAATGCAAGCTTGTTCATTTAACAGTTCATGGCAGTCTATCAGAGTTACAAATATTCAGATCTCCACATAAAATAAAAAGAGGATAGCTATGATTCAAAGTCTTTACAAGTCACAGTGAGAGTCTACAAAATGAATCATACAGTACTTGCCAGGTAAGTTCACTAATGAATCACTGGAAAACTGGATTCTAAATGCAGTGTTCAACTTTAGGGTATATTCCATTTATTTGTTTGTTTGTTAATTTTTCAAATCAGAACAATTTCACCAAAAGATTAAAAACACTGCACACATAAATACTGCAGTCCCAGTGGATGCTGTAAGTACAATCGGTTTGTTTTTATTTCACACAACTGCCAGTTGGAGCATCAATGCTGCAAATGAAATCTTTTTGTCCTGAGACAAAAAACTAGTACTAAAGAACAGTGTTAGCTTAGCATTATATAAATAGCATTATATAATTATTACATAAAAAAGCTGAAACAGCTGACTGTCAAGGTTAGCATTCAAAGACTGTCCCCCTGAAAGCATTTCAGATTGTCTGGGTCAAAGCCTTTTCAGGCTTTAGCCAGATTTTCAGAGCTCTGAACTAATGGACATTTAGGGACAAGAATCGATTTCAATTAAAAGCAAAATATAACACGTCTGTAAACAACTTGCCAAATAACTGAAATGATCATTACACCCGCCTAGGCTGGTTTTCCTTGTTCAACATACGGCAGAGCGGTCTTCACTACAAAGGATCTTCAGTGTTTCGGGTATCGTTAAACAAAGTCTAGCGACAGACACGAGTATCTACACTTTAAACGTCTCCTCGACAGCGTCCGCCTGACAAACACACAGCTCGGGTTCAAATGAGCCCAAGACGTAAACAAGCCTTTTGTCCACTTCAGCATCAGAGACGGTTTGTTTGTTATCGTTACTCAGCATGGAACACTGCCGCAGGGATACTGAATCTACTGCCTCTCGTCATTTGATCCTGGTCGATCATTTAACCTAAACTAAACTCAGTACTGCCTCACTCGACGCACAGCCGAAGCAGACGTTAGAGACTACAGTGTCCTAAAACAGATTACATTTACCGAGCTAATATACTCGCCGGCAAAGTTAAATGGAGTTTAGAGCGCAGGCGAGGAAAGTTCTGTTCTTTTTATTTCAACATAAAGTCTCTACTTACCGCACCAGCTCGCGGGGAAGGTCCATTTGTGTACTGACAAATAAGATGGAGTAATCCAAGAATCTTGCGTGATTTTAGGCGTGAAGCAAGCTTAATTTACCCCCCCAAAAAATAGCAGGCACAATGGCAGGGATCGCTACATTCAGGGGCCTGTTCAGAGAAAGAAAACGCCAATACACGCCCACCCCCAGTAAACGCCGATTGGCTTTCTTGTGGACAGCCCCCTTTCGTGGCGAGCTCGGAGAGTTGTTGCTGAGGCTGTCAATCTTTGCTTCCATCGTATAGGACCATAGCAACGCATGACGCACATGTACCACGCACAGTGTGAAATTGTTATAGGCCTGGTCGGGGTTATCTGTACATGTGCTAACGTGAAAAAGAAGAACACATATAAGCTACTTCTTCATTAATGTCATTTTTTTCTTTTTGCTTATGTTTAGTTCCAAGGTTACTTTGTTTATGGTCCAATTACTGTTTGTCAGCGTCCTTGAAAATGTCCGGTTATTTTTAGCTCTGCCGAAAGCGAGTGGAGATTGGTAGCCCTTGGCATAAGTTGTTATTTAGAAATTTAATGGAATGGAAATTCACGCTGCAGATGTCAGGCTTGTATATGCACTACAACCTTACAACGTTCACGCGTAATCATACTTTAATGATGATAATGATTCGTAAATGTATATTCGTATACATGACAATATCAATTTACAACAATGAACCCACGCAGAGGTTCAGTCAAATGTGGCACAGTAACATACACAAAGTTAGGAAACTAGGAATCAGTTCTACAATACATGATTACAAAAGTGTGCCAGTAAAAGGTGTTCGCTACAGTCATTGTCATCGAGCGCATGTTAAGTGTCTACATCTGAAACACATCCGACTTCTTCAAAAAGCAAAGGTGAACCATTCAGACGACTCAACTGCAGTCTTAACTTCTCACTGACTGGCAAAGGAAAGAAGCAGAGCGAGGTGATCAGCTTAGTGGGACTAGAAGGCACCATCCGTTCCTCTCATCCTCTCGTCGCTTTCCACATGATCATCAGTGAAACACGTAGGCCATCTAGTGACAGCACAGAAACTGCAGATTAAAGCTCCAGATGTGTATAATACGTAGTATTAAAAATAACAGTTGTAACAGACGAAAAATTAACGGACACAACTACAGTCTTAGGCACCTTAGCACATTATTTAAATCTAACTTATTTAGACAATAGGTGCTTATACAACACAATATATGAATATATGATGAATTTTTATTTAAAAAGTAGTAGAAGCTGGTTTTTGAGCAAGAATAAAGTTTGGTTCCAGGTTTCTCCCTTTTAACTCATATCATTAATAAAAGTACAGATTAGCCAAACCAGGCTTTGGATGATAAGTACAATAGATAAATACACTTGCATAAAATAGATAAATAGACAAATAGATTGATAAATAGACATGCATAAAATTCGTACACTTTAAATACATTTTACAATTATTTTTGTTTTTTTACAATAATGTTATATATATATATATATATATATATATATATATATATATATATATATATATATATATATATATATTTTTTTTTTTTTTTTTTTTTCTTTTTTTCTTTATGCCTACGTGCCTACAATCCCAGTTTGATACATATACATGTATAAAATTAAATTAAGCAATATAAGCAAAATAAAACTTAAAGCAGGCAAATGACAGACTGACCTAAAATATTAGCTCTATCCATGAAGTGAAAGGGCCACTGGTCCTTTGTTGATGTGTAAAGACAACCCTGCAAAAAAGATCCGTGTGAAATAGGCTACTCTTTTCTATTTTACATAATAGAAGGATTTCACAAGGCATGTTTTGGCCTGACACAATTAAAATGCATTTCTCAGACTCCATTTTTATTTCCAGTTAAAGTAATGGATATTATGACCTAAACTCTGAAGTGGGAACAGAATACTAGCATATGGTGGAAATTGTGTCATTGGAACAGTAATATCTTCTTAATTACACATGTCCAACAGATGGAGCTTTGGCTGGTAACATTAAACTTGCAGCCTACTTAGTAAAACTACAGATTTACTGATTCGAACATGCAAGATAAAGTAGGTTAGTGTTATACCACTATAAACCAATTGCTCATACCTGTTTTTTGACAACTTCCTCTGTCCAAAGCACAGTCAGATGCAAGATCGTCCATTCTTCCTCTCCAGATATCCTCCAGTTCCCTTTCTTCCTCCTGGAACTGCCAGTAAAAAGGTTGAGGAGCTTCAGCACCGTCTTCTGTAAGTGGAGCAGCAGGTGACTGCTTTTCCAGAGCACTGCAGCACACTGTACATTCTCTTTCCCCACAGAATACTACACGCTTTGACTTGTCTGATTCTAGCGTGGACTGAGTCAGCCAGCCAGGCAATTGTTTGATTTCGAACAAACCAGAATTTGCCTCACAGCCCCACCACATGTATTTGGATGCATTATATATATGCCCATTTAAATCTTGGATCCTGGTGTGGACACTAGGACACTTATGGCCACACGTAGAAGTAGTACTGCAGGGCAGGCTGCTCGAGGTGGCTGCATGCATGTGATCAATTGCAGTTAAAGGTTCTTTGATCTCACTGGTGTGTTCACCACTAGTGTGTTGCTCCATGTCTTGCTCTTTGTCCATTTCCCAGTGACACAGTTCCTTTGTAGAGAACATTGTCTCTTGTGAATGAGTTCCTTGTTGGGTTTTATGTATCTGATTCGTAGGTATATTTGAGGAGTCATCTGGCAAAGATTGAAATGGTTGGCTTTTTGAGGCAGTTAAAACTGACAAGGGTGGAGGATGTTCCTTTTTCTGTGAGCTCTGTAGGTCTGCAGTACTATTGTTAAATACTCTAAAATCTTGGGGAGGAGAGAAGCGAAGTGTGGACAGATCAGAGCAGATATGTTTTATTAGGTCTTTGGGTTCCTCTGCCAGTGTCTGAAAAGTATCTCTCAAAATATTAAATGGCTTGGATTCCTCCGTGCATATAGCATCAGATAAATGCTGTTTTATAAACACCTGATGTCCACTACTGGTTAGATGCTTTTTGCCACACCCCTCTCCTTCGGGCCAGGTGGAAGCTCTCTTTCTGAAACAGCATGGTGATATGCTGGATTGGGGCCTTAGTGAATTGTCAGATCTCACAAAGTCAAGAGATGCATGTCTCCTCTGGTTGCTTTCTTTTCTTTTCATTTGTTTCTCCAAAGGGGCTGGGAAAGTTATACTGGTTATTGGAGATCGAAATCCAGGAGTTAGAAATCCAGATAATCTCAGATGATCTGAGATTAAGGGGGGTGAGGATGGGCCTGATGTGGAAAACATCTCTGAAGTTCTGTCTGTGACTTTAGGACTGTCTGTGATATGTAGATAGGCGCTTACCTGGGAACAAAATAGAATGGAACGTTTAATTTTACACTGCTACAGAGAAAACAACAACAGAATAACAAAATCATAGGCCATTTGTCTGTATCTGTAAGGAATGTACCCAGCTATGATTTTAATAATCTGATCTTGACTAATCTGACTACATGCCATGTTAATAAAGCCTAAAGTGTGGCATGTGAGAGCCTCAAAGAGTATTCCTGCTCTAATTGCAGTCCAGAGTCCCCACACCCCACTAAGAGACACTGCAAAGCAGTCGGTACCATGGAAACTCAACCAGAGGGTAATGCTTTTACCACATGTACTAGGATGTACAGAGTAGGACAATAATTTGAAGTTCTACGTACCGTATGTGTTACTTCTGATGCCCCTACATGCTCCAAAGGAAACTGTGCTTGACTTCTGCTTGGTGACTTCTGCTTTTGGACTAGTTGTGTGCCTGCTGACTCTTGATTTTTAACTTGATTCCTCTCTGGTGATTCAAGCCTCAACCGTGCACTGTGTTGCTCAGAGAGGCTTGATGATATTTGACTTTTATCCTGGCCTGATACCATTTTGAATTCCGATATGTTGTCCGATGACTGTGGATGTACTTGAGTAGTAGTTTGTGATTGTTGCTGCTGATCCAGACTGTTACTGGCTGATATTTCTGGTCTTTCATTCTTCTTTGTTTGATCTTTGTTGTTCACTGGGGCCTGCAACATGATCTGATTTCCTTGTATTTGGATTTGGATTCCTGGTGACTGCTCCCATTGCTTTTCATTCCATTCCATTGGTAACTGTTGTCCTTGTTTCTGAATGTTGCCTAGTGACTGCTCCTTCAGCACCTGGTTAATAACATCTGGCTGCATTTGAAACATGGGTAGTGATGGTTGCATGTGCTTTGGCTCGAAACTTGATTGTTGAATATTTGTGAGATGGTTGCATTGTGATTGTTTTGCTTGCATATTTTTCCAAAATTGTTTTTTCTGTTCGGTGCTTTCACTGATGACTGTTTCCTTGCCCTGTAGACTTGACACATTGTTGACATCTGGTAATTGTTGTAGAATGACATTGCTATTGACAGATGACTGTTGCGACTGTATTTCATTGTTGCCTGTTAAATGCTGCATACGTACCTCGCTGCTACTAGGGTCTTTTTTGACTTGACTGATGCCTGCTGTTTGTTCATCAAAGCTCAGAATGAGGCAGATGCTACTGCCCAGTGAGGTATGAGCATGGCATGGCTCACGGATAAGAGGATGGTTATCAGACATTATATTCTGCTTATCCAGTAGACTCTCAACACAAATTGAGACATTCTGATTTTGTAAATGCTGATTCCTTTCATTACTCCGCATCACTGTTCTTTCTGTAATACAAGCATTATTCACAAGATCCACGTTTTCAAATATATTCTTCTTTTGACTTAGCTGCTCTCTTTGAGTCCTCCAATTAGCCTGAATCCAAGCAAGCATGCTTTGCAGCTCATCAGTCTTTTCCTCAATCTGAAAGAGAGAACAACATTACAATAACAACATGCCATTTAATCAACCAACTGCAGAATACATTCATTAAACAAATCTCACTCACAATCTCAGCCAGTTGATTTCCCTTCTCCATCAGTCCCTGACCAGCTGTATCCAACTTATTACATTCCGGGAGTTTATGTTCAATTTCGCGGTCAATCTCTGCAGTTTCACCCTGCATAGCTACACTGCCAGAGAGAATGCAAGATCTTGTGCTCTCTGTCCAAGCACTATAACAGACACACACAACAAACACGCACACATGACAGCTGAACCTCTGATATCAGTAGTTTACTGTAATGTATTTAAAAAAGCAAAAGAAGTATCGAAGCAACATCAGAAGCCTGTATTCATACACTGTTGCCAGGTAGTTCTTAAAGTAGTCATGTAGTCGTTTGAATTTGTCCAGACGCTCTCTGTTCTCTGCAGTGTTGCGACCTACTTCCTTCCAAGCTTGTAGGACTGCCTGCACCTCTTCTATGAGGTCGCTCTGCTCTGTTAGAGGAGCTTGTAGTTGTCTCACCAGAATCTCTATGTCTTCCACCTCCCCTTCAATAAGGCAATGGTCAACCTGACAGGGACACATTTTACATTTTTAATAGTAGACGACCAACTAACAGAAACATAGTGTAAACATAGTGTGCTACCTGTTTAAATGCAAATAGGATATAGACCCCTGTAACCAAAACAAGTTTAATCTGACCCATCAGGCTTTTATGGTTTTTCTCTTTCCTTAAGTGTTTTGTACAGCTTTTTGTGCATGTAAACAGCCTCAGAGTACATATGAGAAAAAGTAAGTCTCTCTGACAGAAGTGAACTGCTTCTTTGAAGTTCCTTTTCTCTATTACAAAGTTATCTCATGGCTGGACATTCCCTCACACAAAATAGTTCAAACTTTGCTTCAGTTTTGTTTGTGAAGGTTTATTGGGGTCTACTAACATACTGTACTTAACTTTCAGGATCAGACTCAAACTGACTCAAACACACTTGTAAGAATTCTGAGCAGAACTTTTTAGCAGGTTTACGCTCTGGCAGCTGACCAACCAGAACAGACTGGGAGCCTGACCAATCAGAGCACACTTGGCTCATTGGGCCTAAAGACAAAGGAGTTCTAACAATGGGTGAATAGATATATACAGTATGAAGAATTATTGTGAAATTTTGTGAAAATGGAAGCATGTAAATCTAGCCTAGTAGACCACCAAAATAAAATGATGAACATTAAAATGAGCTAAATAGGCCCCCTTTAGGCAAAACCTTCTAAGGGCTTTAAATTAGACCTACAAACAGAGACAAGGTAAGACAGAGAGACTGACCTCTAAATCATCCTGCAGTTTCAGTAGTCCCTCCAGTCCAACAAGTTCAGGGTCACACAGCATGGTTATGTCAGTTTCAATGTCCGAGATATCCTTGCTGAGCTCAGCACAACAGGAAAGATGCTGGTTTATGTGCAGAGTTAATGTAGACAGCTGCCAAAACATATACAGGAAGTTACATGCTGTACTAACAACAAATTTATGAAAATATGTTGAATACTGCATTAAGCTTATTCAAGATTTTAATATCAGCGTTAATTTTCTACATATCAGGCTTTTGTAACCAGGCAATGCACTACCACATTCAGTAGCTTCTCCTTTGTTTGGTCACAGTCGAGGAAGCATGTTCTTGGACCAACAGGCACATCTAGCAATGCGACATCACATTCAGAAACACTGGAGCCATTCTTAAGATCTGGAACATCCTAAAGAGAGGTCACAGTCTTTAATGTTTTGAAAGCTGTCTGAAACCTATAACTTCCTCTGTTAATAGTTTAAGGCAAAATAAGCTTTTGCTCAATTTCACTTCATTAGTTCTGTTTTAGGAGGGACAGGGGGATGTTGGGAGTGTGTACAAATCAGTGTAAAACTACAGGACACTGTAAAAACATGCAGATTCCACAGTTTAGTTTGACATTAATGTATCCAAATTCCACAAATAAATTTACTTGATGCATTCATGCATAGCCTTGTGATCCAATAGTTGCAGGAACTTTACAAGCATTCCAGAACTATACGCCTCTGAATTCTCTAGGGGGCAGTTAGAATGCTGGGGTTTCAGAACCGCCTGTTCAGACACATCATCTGTCAGAATAAATTCTTTTTCAGCTGATTCCTCTGCCCTATGTTTTTATCTTTTTCTCAGTCCATCCCAAAGCACTTCCACCTGAACTAGGAGCTCTTCAGTCTTAAAACTGTTGTGCATTTGGGATTGAAATGACCCCTGTTCTCACCACTTTGCACTGGTGCACTTTCATCATTTAACCATGACCAACTCTGTTATATAAGGAAGAAAAACACTGAATTAATGGTAAGCCAATATAAACAGCAGATGCAAATGGAGAGTGTGTTATTTCTGTTGCCATAGCAACACCAAGGCTTACAATCTGATCAGCTGGTGTTGTTGAATCTGTTAACAGCTTACAAAGTTTAAGGGGGTTGTGATAGGTGAAGCTGTCTGAAAGAGTGTGTGGGACCTTACAGTTGGATTAGATTTAAGTTTCCTTTTTCAGCAGAATTTGTGATTTAGACTGTAAGGTTTTCCGCTGTATGTACCGTATCTGCTTTACATTGGTGTAATCTTGTTTATAACACCTTTTTTTCGGGATAGAGGTCTGACTCCTTGAAGAGCACTCTTGAAATGGACTTAACATTTTATTAGTCCATAGATCCTGACAGGACTACAGATGAGGACAATAAAATGCGTTTCAGCTAGTGTTAATGCTAAAGATGAACTATTACAGCAAGGTTAAAACACTTAAGCTTACAAAGCCCAGTAGCTGTGCTGTTTCTAAATGGGAAAGTAATATCTAATCTTACAACCTTATTTACAGGCAACTTTTTTTTTTCAAACATAATTACAGCTTTATAGGGATCTAATATTTTCTCACCTCAGATTCTCGCAGGCGATTTTGTTCCTCTTTGACATGTTTGCCCATTACACCAGGAAACTCAAGCTCAACAAAGTATTTTGGCTCAGATGTAGTGGATGCAGATGTGGCTGCTCTTTGGTTTCTGATTGGAAAGATGGGTCATTCTGGGTTATTCTCAAAAGTCACTAAAATGCAACATAAATAATAATTCCTTGCTCAAATTAGTTACAATATTCTCCAGTCTTAAAAAAGCATGCATGGATGAATCTCAAATTGAACCTTAAAGCATGAATCGTGTTTGATACCCTAAAAGCTAAAAAGGCTCCTCTTACACACCACTACAACATAAAAATTGGTGACCTAGTAAAGGGTGATTTACATTCATATTTATGGTATCTAGCTGACGCTTTTATCCAGATCAACTTACAAGGTTAATCATATTACAAGTAGGCCGATGTAGTGTTAGGAGTCTTGCCCAAGGAGTCTTATTGGTGTAGCAGAGCATAGTCTCCTAGACCAGGAATGTAACCCTGTCTCTCACATGGGGTAGTAGCTCCCTGGCAAGTAATGGTGTTATCCACTACAGCACACCAACGACTACTGCAAGACTTGCATGGACAAAGCCCTTCATACATCCAGTGATTGCATAAACTTGACACAGACACTAGTGGAGTGATTGTTTTGGGGCTAAGGAATTAACGTTGGCAGGATATGTAAAGGATGAAGTCATCCACTTCTTAAGAGGTTAGGTCATGTTTTCAAGAAAGGCTCATGTTTTGAAAAGGGGTGATTAAAGAGTGAATGGTACAAGCAGGGCCCTGTTAGTCGATAGATGAGAGAACCTAAGCTAAGGCTTAGCTAGGAATTGTATCACAGCATTGTGCTTTAATAAAGTTTAAATAGATGTGTTTCTGTGTTGAGCATTAAAACTTGACACACCATTGTCAATTTTTAAAGGGCCCATATCCTACCTTATTCTTGCACTTTATTTCTCCATGAGGTCCACTTATAACCATAAATAGCCATAATTTATTAATATACAATATTACTATTTCTAATCTCTTATTATTCTTTACAGATTTTGTTACTCTGCCTTTCAAGAGTGACCTAAATAAATGAGCATACATACATACATACATGCATACATAGTATAGTAAACTCTTATATTTTAATACAATTTAGTTTTCCATTATAAGGACCCTCTAAAAATTGTGGACCTGGTTTACCAAACAGCCAGTTCAATTGCTGGTTGATAAAGGCAATATTACTTCTTATCTTCTTTGTCTATGCATATCATCACAGTGCATTCACCACAGTGTTACATTACTCTCTGGTCCTGATCTGGATTTTATTTTCTCAGTATCCATGCGTTATTCCAGGTCACTGCTACGGTCTGCATGTGCCAACCCTTCAGATGCCTTTTTCTGTATGTATTTAACTGCCTGCAGGCCCACCTCCACCCTGCTGCCTCTATTCGTGCAGAGTACATGCTTTGAAATGTCTATCATAAGGATCTCATGATAACAGTGTTTATTTTATGATGCAAACCCTGTTCACTTTTTTTTCCAATTACCTCAGGCTTTACTGGACTTTCCTTTAATAGTATAGAGAGTCGATTAATGAAGCAGCTGAGTGATCTAATATTTTGGCATTCAAGACGTGGTTTTTAGGGTCTAACTTTGAAAAAGATGCATGTTTGTTTTGGCCTACATAGTGAAAAACAATATGATCACACAGCATTATTAAAATCCATGGAAAAACTAAAAATACAAGGCCAGATTTGCTAAAAACATGCAACACACATCAGAATAGGCTTACTTATATCTTGTTTTGATGGACAACTTTATTCAACACCAAATGATTTGTTTTGCCCACCCCTTTAGTCTACTTTGTGCCATACTTAACACTGTGGTTTTTAATTGTTAAAATGATAGTAAGCTACATATGCTAACTATTCATGGTGACTCTGTGTGTATTCTGCTACTTTTTTTTTTAGGTTTTTGCTTTTAAAAATGTTGAAGCTTTATTTACTGAAGAGCATCCTGGAAAAGTGCCCAGCTCTCTTTGACCTCTGCCTGCTTGCGTGTCACTCGGCTGGCCAGAGTTGGGTGGAGGTTTGACAGCTGAGGTGCAGACTCGTTCAGCATCTGGAAAGAGAATTATCCAGGGAGGAGTGGGGTCATGGAAGGAAATGACACAATTCATTTGGACCTGATTTAGTGCAAATGGAAAAAAGCAAACCCATGTGTAAAACTACTGGCCTTTGTTTGTTTTTCAGCAAAAGGGAAATGACACAAGACAACCAATCATGTCATGTGCTTGGGAAATCCTCTCATCCCTAGATAATGCTTTCTACATGGAAACAGTGAAACAAAGCAGTGCCTGTATACTCACCTTGATTTGGCTAGCTATTTCTCTGCTCTCCTTTTCTTTAATGCCAGCTTGGACATTTGCTACATGAAAACTGCTCCTCTACAAAATGCCAAATGGCAAAATCAGAAAAGTGTTGTGATCTGTCACATTTTACAGTTTGTCACTGAAAAATTAAAACAATCTAAACAGCAGCACTGACCTTGCTATTGATTTTGCTTAATATGATGTCTGCTTGTTGATAAAATGAAGATACATCCAGCGCCAGCATGAGATCTTGCTGATTGTCTTGCAGGAGAGACTTGAATTTCAGCCTCCTGTGAGAGTAGAGTGGGCTCACTGCCATCTTATTATAACTGACTATAAAGGTTTACAAATAATAATAATAATAATAATAATAATAATAATAATAATAATAATAATAATAATAATAATAATAATAATACGACTATCAGTTGAGTTCATGTAGGTACTACCACTATGCTCAGACAACATCTTACAGTTTGTCAATGCGTTCTCCAATGCTGTGCCTTCTCCTCTGCACCTCCATGCACAAGCCTGCTGTACTGGGCTTCTTCAGGCCAGTCCCCTCTGGCTTATCCTAATTCAACATAACCACATAACCGGGTAAGCTGAAATTGCATTTGTCAAAGCTGTACCTGAGACATTATGGTCTGTATCCATAGTTATACAGAGTTATGCATAACTATGACTGTATTAAAGCTTTTTTTCACCTTCTTCAAGTCAAGACTTGTCAGTTGGATGAGTGAGTTCTCAAAGTCCTTGAGGTCTCGCTGCTGACTGTGAGACGCATTTTCTAGAGGGAATGCTGGGATGCCATAATCATAATGAGGGTTCTTCATCGTTCTCCATGGTTCTATCTAAACCAAAATAAATCAAAATTCTAATCAAACCAAATAAAGCCATAAGAGTAAAAAAAAAACATTCCAATCTCTTTGAGAACTCTTTTGGTAAAAAGACAACGACTATTTACTTAACACAAGGGGGGCAATGCATTTCCATGTTTAGAATTTCTTAATAGTAACCTTATGCTCCTTCTTGTTCACTGCACAGTCCTAACACATTCTACAACAATGATCTCATGCTGCTCATTGATGGATTTCTTTTTCATCTCTCCTAAAACTCTTACATCATGCAGAGCAACTGTAACTACATCACTGGTTCAGAAAAAGTCGGTCTACACCATATCTGAACTATGGGATGACATCATATTAAACCCAATGGATTGAGATTAGGATGTCACTCAAGATTAGGTTGTGCAGACACAGCTTGTATAATCTTCTAAGAAAAGCATTTCCCAATATAGAACGAGGTGCTCTGGAGCAGCCACACACACGTCACTATGACACTATGTCAAATGCCAATACATGGTATACAGAGGGTTCCAGAATTTATGGACATTGTGTTGTTTGGAGCACCATCAGATATCTAAGGTTGAGTTGGAGTGGCATTTCAGATACAAACATAATAATCTAACATTAATAACTTATGCTCTTGTGGCTGTTTGAATGCAATCAAATCTTCACAGCATTTAGATACATAGTATCTTAATTACCTAAAGGCACATCTCTGAAGTCAGTAGACGTTTACAACGAGTACCATTTATTAGCGCTTTTTTAATTAAAAAGGCAATGATAAATAAAAGGCAGTGTTTTATTTATTTTCCCCACTATTGCCATTTTGCCTAAAATCCATCCCCTAGTTTTTGGATTTTTTTTAAATTAGCAGTTCATCTGAACCTTGGGCTAGTGTAATAAGGGGCCCAGCTATGATCTCATCTCTATACAGGCGTACAGCGTCCAAAACTCCACAGGTAAAAATACATGTTTTACCTTCTAGCAAGGTCCAATCTGCTTTTGTTTTACTCTTTTAAAACCAATGCATTGTTTGTTTCAAAAAACATACACAAATGTATTCTTATATGTATACTGTGCTTTTATTTGACTCTATACTAGCATAGTCATTTTAGGGGATATCTAAAAAACATGACTTACATCTGAAAAGAGGTGTTAAATATGTGTACAAATGTCATACCTCTGGAGGAGATTCTTCAGTTGAGTTGTGTCTCTGGTCAGTCTCATACATGGTAAGGCAAGTGTCTCTCTCCGTCTCAGTGCTTCCACAGATAGCAATTTTTTTGATGGACCTTGACGAAGCTGATGCATACAGAAAGTCTTTCTCTTCTTCAGGACAGTCCTCCTTTGCTGTACGATCATGTTTTGTGAGCTGTTCTTGGTCATGGTAAAAGAACATTTGGTCATTCAGATGGCTTTTCAACTTGCAGTCATCCAGACGTGGGGTAGGAAGATTGATGTCCACAAAGTTCTGGCACTTAGCCCCAGTAGGGACAGATAGCTTGGTCCCAATAGTAAAAGGCTGAATTTTCTTCATTCTCCGTTTTGATTTGGTTTCTATTTGTCTCCAGATTGACCTGATGTCTCCATAGTTGCACAGTACAGATGTATCAAACGCAGTGTAGAGCGGACAGCGGTTAGGGAGGCACGCAACAGTACATAGACTGAACTCTGGAAAAAAGGGAGTGTGCCTGGTGTAAATCCAGTCGACTGAGAGAAAAAAGAAAGGAAAAAAGAGAAGGAAGGAGGGGAAAGAAGGGGGGAGTTTGTTTAAGCAGAGTGAGGTCATCGCTTTCAGTCATGCTCTGGGTTGGAGTAGAGGGAGAGAGGACTGTAAAGTTGGGCTGTAAAAAACAGTGGTGCACAGTAACAAAGTCAAATGTAATTAGTTAGTGTCCTAAAGTAGTTTTCCCATGTATCTGTCCTTTACTGAAGTATTTCCATTTTTAATGTGAACAAATCAAACATATTGCTCCTGACTTTGTGGGTAAATAGACCACAATATGGAAATATGTACATGCACTTGTGACTGGTAAGTGTCTTTTTCTGCATTTATACAAACACCATTTCCTTTCATAGTAAATTTGTTTTAGCTAGTTTATGTTCATGAACAGGACAAGCAGATGCAATAGAGTAAAGCAAAACTCATTCGTGAACCTGTTTAATCCAACGGTAACTAAGTTGCAAAAAAATCTTAAACCAAAGTTATTTTATAGTTCTACTCAAAGGAACCTGTTCTCCTTCAGTGTTCTGTGCTTATGATTATTTGAATACACATCAGTGTAAGACTAATTAATAACGCTCTATTAAAGGAGTCTTTTTGCAGAAATGATAATAGAACATAAGAGCTATAATACATAATGGGATTTTACACTCCATACTTAAGTACATTTTAAGGTATATATTTTAGTACTTTTACTCAGTGGAGGTCTAAAAGGAGGTCTATTAATTTTACTTGAGTAATATTTTGCTGTGGGTATCTCTTTTTTAAATCAAGTACATGATTTGTGTACTTTGTCCACCACTGGCAAAAACTTTCTCACAAAATTAAAAACTGTGTAGATAGGGGATAAAGTAACATTAAACAAAGCTCCCCAAGGTCCTACTCTTTCACTGGTAAATGGACAGTGAGGTAATGCTTTTACAGCAAACATGCATCATCCCTTTCCCAAGCACTTTCCCTTTTTTTCTAAAAAATTGACATCACAACAGTTAAATTCTACGTAGTAGGTAGCTTGAACATTTCTACAAGGATTTGATTGCTTTTAGCCATATGAAGTTAATGGGGTCAGATACTAATATTGAATGGTTAGTAAGGACCATGTGTTTAGATGCATTGTACCATGCCTGTTACAGCACTATTGTCTAAATATTTACAGAGCAGCAACGGGGAAAATTTTGCACATTCTGGCTGTGCTCTCTCTCTGATTGGAACCAGGTGTCCACTGCAAGTGCTGAAACAGGCTACTGTAACTCTCACTGTTTCCCATCATGGTAAAAATAAAACAATGGTTTTAAAACTCATTAAATATGTTAATAATTATATTATTATCAAAAAAGAGTCATGTAGAATTATTTATAAAGAGTAACCTGTCAGTCATCTCAATTTAACCTGTGCTTTCTTTCTATAGAGATCCCCAGTTTGAACCAAAAATGAATTAGCTACTATTAGACTTTATTTATACAAATGCTTCTTGTTTCTACACTTAAACTTTATTAGCTCAGATTACTATAGAGTGGTATAGTAACTGCTGGACTGAGAATGGTCCACCAACCAAAACTATCCACCAAAACAGCACCCTACAAGGAGCATCAAGGTCACTGACAGGGTGACTAAAACAATCTGTGCAACAACAGATGACCTATCGTCTCTGACCTTACATCTACAAGGTGGGCCAATAGAGCAGTAATACGCACAGGTAAAAGGACAGAAAGCTGAAATTATAGGTGGGATATTGGTAAGCTGAAATGCTGAGTGAATATTGAAGATATTCTTCACTTCTGGTAAGACAAATTACATATCTCAAATAGAGAACTATCTTCTGGCCCAAAATGAATTTCAGCTTTCTTTTCATTTGCCTGTATGCATTTCTGCTCTATGTGCTAAGCTGCTAGTTATTGTGTGCTCATTAAATTGCTTGGGCTACACGGTTTTCCTTACAATGGGAGAATGGGCTTCTATCTGGGATATGTAATTTATCTGTTCAAAAGTAAATAAGATCTTTAATATCTTTCTAGAATTTTAGTTTACTATTCATTTACCTGTGAGCACCACTGCTCTACGTAGCATGTTGCCAATTTTCTATGCATTTCTATTCCCACCTCTTATCGGTTTACATTTTTTACACTTTGACTCATTGTGTCCTGCTTCTGAGCATTAAATCTAACCCTCTTCTCAAGCAAAAATGGACCAGACTAAATAAGATAGACTAAAAATAGATTTTTCCTATAACTTGAACTCGAACTATTAACAATAACATACATCTGAAATGGGCTCTATAAACATCTCTTATCTGCTGAATAAAACATTTTATTACCTCATACTTTACATTTACAGTGATAAGGCAAACATAGTACATATTCTTAATTTCCTTATCATTTTTATGTTAGATTAATGTAAGTATACAGTCGTAAACATTCACTTTAGTTTACGGTCTTTCACTAAGACAGAGGCCTGGAACGTTGGTACCGGAATGTAAATACGGTGTTATTAAAGGTGTAAGGGAAATGTGAATTAGAGATCCTTAGAAACAAGCAGATCTCGGGTTAGGTTCTGTGTGCAGTTCCTAAAAATCGTAAAGAAAATAAAGAAACGATATGCAGGACGTATTTGGTGAGCAGATTCATAGGGGCTAATGAGCAGCGCTGGCGTGGTTCAAAGCCAGTAATTATATAAATTCGCTACTCAAGCTCATTGCATTAGACACTGGCTTCCTTTAGATTGCCACTCGAGAGATCAGCGTGAACAAAGTCGAAGAGTCTTCCAGCGCTGGAGTCTATGAATCGACTCTTTTGGAATCGACTCCACGTCGCCAATTCAAACACATCCACGTGGGAGCAGTTGAGTTTCTGACGACAGTCCGAAGCTTCTCACGAGATCTGCTTCTTGTGTATTTTCAGCATTCTGATGTAAGCACGCCTAACGCTTTATATGTGACAAAATTATAATTTATTGTAGTTCTGTGCGTTTGTAAGTTTGCGAACTTTGTTTTAAATGTGAAACGTACAGGCCTCTCTTAAGCACCGGACTCTAACTGAGAGTTACCCCGAAATGGAAGTGCAGTCTGGGGTGTGGAATCCTTTAGCTAACGTTAGCTGTTGAGCGGTTAACTCGGATGTTAAATTGGTATATGGCTGTTTTCGATTACGAGAAATGAAACGATTCCTAAACACTCTAACATATGTCGTGTGATCGCGTATGTATTGTAACTGAATATTTTATGTTTTTCGTTCATTACCGGTTCAAGACTTCGAAACTTGGCTAGCTGACTAGCTACATCGCTGGGCTTGTGAGTCAGTCTGCTTAGCAGCTAGGCTTGCTTGGCTACACTGTACACCGAGAAATTCACTGTATATTTTGCCTTCCAAGCAAGATGGCTTCCAAGAAAAAACAAACGGGTCTGAAACAGAAATCAAGTCGCCGTGGAGCAGTTCATAGTCAGACAATTAAAAACGCAAACAAAACTCATGGCACAACAAAAGGGACATCAAAAGTGGACGAAGACATGTCTGACTGCGAAGACGATATGGAAATGGAAAGAAACTTCGCATTATTCAGTAAAAGGAGCGTTGCTCCTGCGTTAAATGATGTGAAGGGTGTAGACGAACTGAGTCCTGTGGCTTCTGAAGACGATGGACATTCTGAGCACGATGATGAGATTGTGGAAGACGTCCGATATCCAGAGAGTTGTGAAGATGGGAGTGAATCAGATGATCATGATGATGACAGTAAATCAGGACCAGAGTTGGAGAGCGACAGCACCAGGCCCAACTTACAAACAGGTAATGAGTCAAAAAGAGATTTGGTGGAAGTCCACCGTCTCAAGTGCTTCTATTTTATTCACCTACATTTATGAACAAATTGTTTTTATTTATGTATTTCTGAAAACAGAGCTGTCAACAATGTCATTTGAGGAGCTTATAAGGCTACAAAACCAAGTGGGGACTAAGGCATATAATAAGATTGTTCATGGGACATCGAAGAGAAAACAGACCGCAGAACCTATGAAGCAACTGAACAAACACGGGTATACTTATATATATATATATATATTTTTTTTTTAATTGACCTACATGATGTTTTTTTTTTTAATCAATATCGTTCGTCTGCCTTGTTTCTTCATGCCAGAACCTTGTATTTTCACAGACCCTGCGAGATTTCTGCTAAGAAGCCAGTTCCTTTTCTAAGAAAGGTTGCGCCTGTTAAGAAAACAGTAGGTTTTAATGCTTTAAACTTTTTACACCATAATGGCACCATATTCAAATGCGAATTTTATTTACAGTTGTATTTCCAGTGTTGGTGTGCATTTATTAAAGACAATTCAATGCACAATGTGGAGTTGCATTTGTGTATACTGGCTGTTAATATGAGTTACATACATACATAATTTGAATACATAAAGCAAGAGTTTCAGAAGCGCTTTTAACAACAGATAATAAAAGTGAGCAGAGTGGATGTGGATATATGAGGTATGTACATACATTAATCAGAACAAATAGGGTGGGGGTTACAGAAGAGCTATTAACCACAGGTTATAAAAGTAAAAAGAGTACACATAGCAGCGTTTGCTAACACGCCAGTACTATGAAAGTTTAAACTTTCTCCTGATGTCCTACCCAGAGGGTTTTGATTTACAGGAAGCTTTGGTGATATTAAAAATGTGTTTACGTTTTGGCAGAGCTGATGCATCACCCTGAAGTGCAATTTTAAATCAGGGATTGATTTTTCATGTAAATGTCTTAGTCATGAGTCAGACTATTGGGACAATAAAAATGAGATTAACTTGTTCAATATCTAAGCCATTATACACACAATTTAACAAAACATTTTGCATTTGAAATGGAACTGTGCCTTAAGTGATCACACTTACAGTCAAAATGTCATTGTAAATTAACTATTTGCTTTCTAATTGCATATATACATATATATATTTGCATAGATTTGCATTTTCAATATTCAGATAAATTTGAATCAAGTTTGAAACATGGTGCTTTGCTTGTGTGTGCATGCCTGTGTGTTTCTGACTAAATATGTGCTTAGCTTATTTTAGGATAGTTTTAATGTGATATGTAATTTCCAGACATCGAGGGACCCTCGTTTTGATGACTTGTCTGGTGAATTTAGACCAGAGGTGTTCAAGCAGACATACAAATTCATTGACGAGATCAAACAACGAGAAGCACAGGTTTGTCTAAAATTTTGAAAGTTTGTTGAATTTAAGTCCTGTTATTCTTGTATCTATGTTAGTCTTACTTTTTAAGCTATATTATTCTTTCAGATGTTGAAGAAAAAGCTGAAGAAAGTAAAGTCAGATACTAAAAGAGAAAAAGTGAAATCTTTGCTTAAGAGAATGGTAAGAAGGCAAGCTATCCCAAAAAAATATATATATACCTGAAAATATACCTGTTTTACATGTTGTTCTGGTCAATCTGATGGGTGTATGTGCATTTTATAGGAGAACCAAGAACGTGCTCACCAAAGACAGGAGCAACAGAGTGAGAAGGAGCTTCAGTTTAAGAGGAAACAGAGAGAGCTCGTAGGACAGGGACACAGACCTTTCTATCTCAAGAAATGTAAGTCTGCTAATTTTGTTTGTCCAACAAACTGTTCTGTTAATTATTTAGGAATACATATCTACCAATATGTTTTTCACAATGATTGGTTATATAAAATTTAGGGGTGGCATGAATAATTTGAATACTCAAATACTTGTTGGTTATGTTAGTATATGATTCTTTATTTAGTTTTAGAAAGGTTTCCCTTTTTTCAAGACAAAAAAAACTGAACTATAACATATTGTTAGTAAAGTCCTTTAAAAAAATGCAGGAAATTTTAATAACAGTCAGTTACCATGGGGGTTGCATCAAGTTCAAAAGTGTCTTATTACAGGGTAGCATATAATTTTGCTCTCTTTCCATGTACAGGTGCTGGTCATAAAATTAGAATATCATGAAAAAGTTGATTTATTTCAGTAATTCCATTCAATAAGTGAAACTATAATATATTGTTATTTTCATTCATTACACACAGATTGATATATTTCAAGTGTTTATTTCTTTTAATTTTGATGTTTATAACTGACAGCTAATGAAAACCCCAAATTCAGTATCTCCGAATATTAGAATATTGTGAAAAGGTTCAATATTGAAGACACCTGGTGCCACACTCTAATCAGCTAATTAACTCAAAACACCGGCAAAGGCCTTTAAATGGTCTCTCAGTCTAGTTCTGTAGGTTACACAATCATGGGGAAGACTGCTGACTTGACAGTTGTCCAAAAGACGACCACTGACACCTTGCACAAGGAGGGCAAGACACAAAAGGTCATTGCTAAAGAGGCTGGCTGTTCACAGAGCTCTGTGTCCAAGCACATTAATAGAGAGGCAGAGGGAGGGAAAAGATGTGGTAGGAAAAAAGTGTACAAGCAATAGTGATAACCGCACCCTGGAGAGGAGTATGGAACCAAACCCATTCAAAAATGTGGGGGAGATTCACAAAGAGTGGACTGCAGCTGGAGTCAGTGCTTCAAGAACCACCACGAACAGACGTATGCAAGACATGGATCTCAGCTGTCGCATTCCTTGTGTCAAGCCACTCTTGAACAAGAGACAGTGTCAGAAGCATCTCACCTGGGCTAAAGACAAAAAGGACTGCACTGCTGCTGAGTGGTCCAGAGTTATGTTCACTGATGAAAGTAAATTTTGCATTTCCTTTGGAAATCAAGGTCCCAGAGTCTGGAGGAAGATAGGAGAGGTACAGAAGGCATGTTGCTTGAGGTCCAGTGTACAGTTTTCACAGTCAGTGATGGTTTGGGGTGCCATGTCCTCTGCTGGTGTTGATCCACTGTGTTTTCTGAGGTCCAAGATCCACACAGCCGTCTACCCGGAAGTTTTGGAGAACTTCATGCTTCCTGCTGCTGACCAACTTTATGGAGATGCAGATTTCATTTTCCAACAGGACCTGGTACCGCCACACAGTGCCAAAGCTACCAGTACCTGGTTTAAGGACCATGGTATCCCGGTTCTTAATTGGCCAGCAAACTCGCCTGACCTTAAGCCCGTAGGAAATCTATGGGGTATGGTGAAGAGGAAGATACAATGCAGAAGAGCTGAAGGCCACTATCAGATCAACCTGGGCTCTCATAACACCTGAGCAGTGCCACATAATGAGCGAGTACATGCCATGCCGCATTTCTGCAGTAATCCAGGCAAAAGGAGCCGCAACTAAGAACTGAGTGCTGTACATGCTCATACTTTTCATGTTCATACTTTTTAGACATTTCTAAAAATCCATTGTTGTATTGGTCCTAAGTGATATTCTAATTTTCTGAGATACTGAATTATATATATATATAATATAATCATCAAAATTAAAAGAAATAGACACTTGAAATATATTAGTCTGTGTGTAATGAATGAATATAATATACACGTTTCACTTTTTGAATGGAATCACTAATGGAATTACAGTCTTTTACAATTCCTTTTTCATGATATTTTAATTTTATGAGCAGCACCTGCACATGTTTAATATCGTGAAAAGAATGAAATCTGGAGAAACCTTTGAGCTCTCGCACAGCATTGCTACTGTCAGGCTACTGCATTGTATATGGGATCGAAATTGAAAAATGGAAATTTGAGTCAGAAAAAAATACATTTGAAAGCCAAACGCTGCTGCCCCCTATGGGCCAAAAAGACAGGGGGCCCAGACAATTCATAGTCCATGTTGAAAACACGTCAGGTTCTCTGTGCTAAGGACAGAGTGATAAAGATTTTTATCAGCCAAAGGTGCAAAAGCCATCCTCTGTCATGGTTTCGGGTGTATCAATACCAAAGGTATATGTGACTTGCATATAGCTGCTTTCGGAACAAAGGCGGGCCAGTAAACCCAAACTGTGCCATGGGAACATACCCCTGACCAGTATAGAACCACTACAAGCCTTGTTGAGAACTGCGCTTCATGGGCTCTGTGCCTTACATAAACCCTAAAAAAACTGCCACTGAGACTTATCGGATCATACCACATGTTGCCAGTCTTCTCTCTTCATATGTTGTTGGCCACCTATCATTTGAATTTTAAATGCATAACTTTGTCCTGTACCTTTCTTAAGCTGATAAGAAGAAGCTGGAGCTGGCGGAGAAGTACAATGAACTGAAAAGGAGTGGGAAGCTGGAGAACTTCTTGAGCAAGAAGCGGAAACGCAATGCCATCAAGGATCGCCGGAAGCTACCCTATCACCACAAGAAAAATTGAGAAATCAGTCAACTAAATAGAACGCGTACACGTTTTATTAAACAGCTTTTGTGTGATATGACGGACTAGGACTGCTCAATGTAGAGACTTGACTGAGTAGTGATTGCTTTGTGACAAGGACCTCACATGATCAAGATCTGTGTTTTCTGGTAAGATTGTACAGAACTGCAAAACATATTATTTTGATACTGTCTCTGCTTTTGAAAAATTCTGCTTATGAAAGTCAAAAGAAAAATAAACAGTATTATGGAAAATGAGTTATTTGGACTTGTATAATATGCATGTGTTCCTGTCAGATTATAATTTCGTCACAGAAGTCCAGTGGTTGGATCGTCAAGTCCTTCCCTCTTGTAATCTTAAAATGTGAAGTGCTGGTATAGAATGTGTCTTGTATCTCCAAAAGGCTGTTTAGACTAAAAAAGCAGAAACGCACAACTTGTTTAATTATTTTTCAGCGACTGATCATGTGTGCTGCAGCTTTGTTGGAATGAAAACAGCCACATCACCCTTTGCTTATGAGGTTGTGATAAGTGGTATAGGTGTAGAGCATGAAACTTGAATCATTCACCTGTCTCACAATTACTCCAAGACTTCTTTCCTGGTCTTGTGCAGGTCAGGGGTAAGAGAAAAGAAAGTTTCTTTGTTCTGATTTGTGTGTGGCAGAGATTAAGCCTAGCTTTGGACCACACAGCATTCTGAATTTAAAAAATATATATTGAAAAGAACATCTAGGACATGACTCAATCCTTATCCAGGAAACTTATTCTAAATCTCCAGATGTTGCTGGATGCCTACTCTGAATCAGCTAACAACTGAAAACTACAAAAGATCTATAAATACGTTTGCACATATTTGTCTTGTTTTGAGTTTCTACTATTTAGTTTACACTGTAGGGCTAAACTGTTGGTCTAAGGCATGACGGAAGAAGTCTCCATGTACTAGGATATATGTTCTACTAACTTTAAGTATTTTGGATTGCATCTTCAGCTAATTCCTAGAAATCTATGGGAACTCTTGGGCTTAGTTGCCTTTAAAATTTAAACAATGTGAGGTTTAGCCAGTCTTTGTCGTAAATAGTCACTGGCAGATGGTGCTATCAGACTTTATGGCTAGGTTGAGGGGAGTAAGAAGTAGTACTAGGCATTTGAAAAGGAATTTGGAATCTATTGAGTCTTAATAGGGTGATAAGATTCTATATCTGATTTTCAGTTTTGTACTAGCACATTCAGGATTTAACTTTGTTTTGCTTATAAACACTTTTAAATCATTCTTTCCGCATTTGTCATTGTTAGGTTTGATAACGAATGTTTCAAAGATTGATTTTTCTAAAAGCACTCTAAAACAATGAACTTTACTATTTTCTGAAATAAACCAGGTTGAATGAGAACAATACATTTATGTATTATACTATGTTGGTTTGATATCATTATGTGTAATAAAGTGTTTAATAGACTTATTTGATTATAACATTGTTATAAAACATAACTACTCTATTCATAACCAGGTTTGAATATGAACAATGTATTCTTCTATTTTACTTTGTTGGTTTGACATCATTATGTGTACAAACAGGAGAGTTTAATAGATTTATTTCATTATTAAATTGTTATAAAATAAATATCTACCCTATTTACAGAAATAAGCTGTGTAGTATATGAACAATAAGTATCTATAAGTTGGTTTGACCTTGTTAGGTCTAATAGACTTGGGATGGTAGAAGTAAAATATGATACATAGAGATGAAACACATATGTGCAGATGACAAACACTAAACAAAGCGCCATCATTGCCTGTCTATATTTCTGAAATAAAAAATCCGTCCTGAATATTTAAATATGGGCTTCCCCAGTGCAGTAGGTGGCGGTAATACAAACATCATCAGGTTGCGCGTCGAAGAGAAAGGGCCGAATAAGTAGAAAAGCTAATGAAATCGGGTAGGGGGAACTCGAGAACAGGATGATTGGAGTGTAGTTTGTGAGTTATAGATATTATCAGCGTAAGTATCAGTGCAAGCGACACGTAGAAATAAGGCCAATTTACAAAACAAGAAACCATCTGATATAAAAAGACCTTTATATCAACATGCAAAATATAGCTGACTATTTGTTGTTATCTTGTTTTAGCGAACGTGAGCTAGGCGTAGCTAACTACGTTGTGGGCATTCGTTCAGAGTCTCATAAACGGATTGATTCCCGGATTCATTGTTTAAATAAACGAACTGCATGCCTGAGGCTGAGATGAGCTTGGGCGTTAGCTGTCAGTTAGCTATGTAAGTTAACGTTGTCAGCGCTGAGCTAACGTTGCCTAGCCTGCTTCTTAGGCAATAACTAGCTAGCTAGCCAAGTATCTCCTTGTCTGCATGCACGGCCTACACAGAACTCGGGATTATTTTAAATTCCTAGTTTTCGGGATTGAGCTTTGTGCTGTATGAGCTTAAGCCACAGATAAGCATTTTGAATTATCCTTAAAACAGTAACTCATGTATTCTGAAACCATGGTCGAACTGTCAAGCTAACGCGTTATGTTAGCAGACGTGTAAATACGCGAAGCATCCAGGATACAGTACCGGGTTCTCTCTCTCAAACTGGGGACGGTTGATTTAAAAACTCACCGCTCGTCACACTTGGGCATTAAGGTTTTTATTCGCGGTTTGGAATTTATTACAATTATTACTTTTTGTATAACCTTACCAGTTACTGGAAAACAACCACCGTGCTAATATTCTAAGAGCTTTTTACAATAAAACAAGATAATAATTTGCTAAAATGTAAAGTAACATGGAAAACCAATTACATACACTGAATACAGCTGCTTAAGGCATAAAATGTGATTTACGATTTGTTTCAACTCCCGTTGGGTATTTTGACAGTTTAAAAAAAAAAACAATGTGTAAAACTGTTGTGCATTTTTTCTGTTGGTGTACAAGCTAAGCGGTGACTTCCATTAGAAAAGCTTTAAATGTTATTTAGGCAGTGCAATTAATTGGGGATGTATTTTAGATCGCGAAGCCATGACTCATGAGAGGAAGGCAGGTCTGCTGAGGAGGACATCTTCATCGAAGAAACCCCTTAAGGAGAAGGTGGTCCTGATGTATGATGAAATATTCACGGTAAGAAATCAATCAAGTTTGACGGTATCTTGATAATCTGGTGTTTTCACATTGCTGCCGCTACTTTGAGAGTGTGATATGAGGCATAAATCTCTGAGGAGGGTAATAGAAAACTCTAGAGGTTTTCTGTTCTGTGGCCGGTATGGAACTTAGTCACATATAAAAGGCATGCATAGGCCATACTGAGGAGAGATGACCAGTACTTCTCTCAGACATCAGTATGCCACTTGGGACAGTATCTTGCTCAGTCCTACACTTGCTTGGCTTTCCGTCACAAAAACCTATTTCTGCCCATTATTATTTTAATCATGATCTGTTTAGCCCTCCTGCCATACACAGCACTTTCTCTTGAGGAGATGGATAAAATTGTTGGCTGTATTATTTAGGCTTATTATATTTTGGTGACCAAATCTGTGATGCAAATGGCCATGATATTGTGCTACTGGAACCAATATGTTACCTCACCCCTTCATCTCTAAGCATGTTCTTGGTCTGCTTTGTTCTTTAGTGTATTTTGCACTATTGTTTTAAACGGTTGGTTAATTACTAAAGCCTGGAACGTTTTTATTTATTTCTGCTCGTTTGCAAGGCATATATTATTTTAATTTTATGTAGGTGTGCTTGTCCAAATTATAAAAGTTTAAATTGAAACTTTGTTTTATATAATGAAGCTGGGCTTGGCTTGTTTTCCTCTCTGTTCTACAAACAGCTTGGCTTGTTTTCCTCTCTGTTCTACAACCCTAATTTATAGCAATAAGAGCTTGTGCGCTCTCTTGTGTAATTATCAGACAGAAGTACACAAAAGGTGCACACTAAAATTACTGCTATAAGTGAACGCTGATTCACTATTAGTAAACATGATTGGTATCCCTTTACTACTTGAAGGTCTCTGTTGGTGAGCTGAGGACGACTAAGCTGTAACATATTTGAAATCATGAACACTGATCCTATCTTATGACTGTGAGCCCAGCAGTACTGTAGATATTCCTCTGGGTGTTGGTGAAATAAACATGGGAAACTGCCATCTTTGGTCAGAATGGATGGAAACATTGTTTCCTGTAGCATTGCCAGGTAGCGCTAAGCATTTAGAGTCTGGTCAATGAAAATGGGTCAGATTACATGCGTGCCCCATATTCCACGCCACACCATCACCTTCACATAACCTATGCCTTTGGTTTCTACCGTCCAGTGATGGTTTTCTTGGAGGGCGCTGCAGCACTGAAAATCCTGTAGAATCATTAAAAACCTTTTTGCTTTGACATTGTTAAGGTTTAACTTGTTGCCATTTGATTCAGTTTTCTAACCTAAATAACTTTGTATTTACCTGTTATGTCAGACATTGCACTCCTTGTTTGGTATTTTGTTTTTTTTTTCTTTTGATTTTGGGCCTTTCTGACATACAGGAGCTTAGTTCAAGTGAGTCGCAATTTGTCAAAAGGGCACCATATTTTATGATTAACGATCAGGGGCCTTTAACAAAGATGTCTAGTTTTGTTCGGATTTAACCTTTGTATAATATGTTGTAGTCTTTAAAAGAGTAAACAGGCATACTGGAAAAGGGGCAAAAACAAAACTGAAAAAAAGAATAGCATTAGGCTATGCAGCGTAACAGGGTAAGCTTTGCAATTTATGATTCAGTATTGGGCTACACAATGTATTGTTTTAGCATTGTCAGCTAACAAGTTTCATTACAGGTTACTGGTCAATTCATTACAAGTTTATATACTTTTGCTTATGATTTGTTTGTAAAGCAGAGAATAAATATGGAATATTCACATAATAAATAAATAAATGGCTTAAATGATTTTTAAAGTGTTTTTATTTATTTATTTTCAGAAAGATGACCCTGCCAAGACTAACCCTCGCTTCTGGGATGAGCTCTTTTTGATGAAGGTGTGTTACATCTAAACTTCTAATTGTCAATGTTGTTATTAGTTTCCCATTCTGTTAAGTAGTTTAGACATTCTAAAATTGTTCATCTGAGTACTGTTTCTAATATCTTATCTTAACAGATATAGTATAATATAGTATCTTAACACTAATGGACATTTTATTCATATTCACCAGGTAAATTTGGAATATCTGGAAGGGAAGCTGGAATCTCTGGATGGAGATGAAGTAATGATGATCAAGGAAAACATCAATAGTCTGTTCCACCACTGTGTGCGGGCTTTGGAAGAAGAACACCAGATTAAAGTAGTCAATGCCCTACAGGTAGGCATGTGTTCAAATATGGCGATATGGGTTTGAAATGGTATTCAGAAGCATCTGCCTTCTGCAACTGTCTTTGTACATCATTGAGTGTACAGAGCATTATGGGTGTAGGGAATGGTTTTCGTGATAAGTCTCAGAGCTTCCGTGCAACTAACTAACTCAACAGTAAACCAATGTAAATTACTGTTATTTAGATTATTTACATTTTTTTGTAAAATTAGTGGAATTTACATTTAATTAGCTTGCTATGTCTCATTCAGTTGTTGTTGTTGTTGTTGTTGTTAGAAGCGGCTAACTGAACTAGATTTCAAATGCTACTTGAACCATGTCCTAGTAAGCAGCACCCATGGACTTCCCTAAGCAGCTGCCTGGCACATGAAAATATTTTATGCCCACAACTTTTCTGCATCCCCACCACTAAGCTCAGCACCAGACATTAACAAAGGAACATCTAAAAAAGCCTGATGTATTTTGGAGTCAAGTCCTGATGACTAATATATAAAAACCTTTTGTCCGTAATGAGCAAAGTTATGTTTGGAGAAAAAAAAGGATGCAGAATTTTATGAAAATAATGCCTATTCAACTGTTAAACATGAGGTTGGATTTATCCTGCTTTCTGAGTCTAACATTTTACTGGTAGAGTGAAGACTGGATTCAATTAAATACAACCAAATTCTGGAATTAGAAATTGCACACCTCAAAATCTACAAAAGCTCAAGCGAAAAAACATGTGCCGAATGTGTTTTAAGTGCAACACTCTCAAGCAAGAGGGTGAAGTCTCCTCTCTTAGTTTCAGTCCTAACACACTCAACCTGCTCAAACAGCTATGGCAATATATCCCAGGACATCCTGCACTACATTCTCTGTCCCCAAACCCCAGTTTGCCCATGCTCTTGACTCTAAGAAGAAATGGGGAACTCTGGGTTTAACCACTTCTAGCAGCAGCCAGTCTGTGCATCTACACTATTTGCCAAACATGTAAAACAGTTCTCAGCCATACAAAAATCCTTAAATAAACCATTTACGTAGCCTCAAGCAAAATATAAGACAGTCTAAATTTAAAATATTATCATCTCAAACTGCGCCTCTAGGCATCTGCCTTGTTAAAACAAAGCAAGAGATTTATTTTGTGAAAGAGACTTCATTAACCCGACTGCGGGGAGTGGGTTTAAGAATTTCAGCCTATGTACATAGGTAGAGAGGGAGATCTTGGTCTCTGGTCTCCCCTCTCCAATATGATATTCAGTATAAATAGCACCAAGAGCTTTTTTACCCATAGCCAGAAGACAGCATGCCTTATCGAACCTAGTTTTTCATTGTCTGACCACTTTGAAATAGCATTCAATGAAATTACGACACCTTCCCATAGTGAGACATTGAACAAATGAAGAGAACCCTGGATTATTTATTGAATCAGGAGTTTGGTGTCTTAACACACTCCCCCTCCTCCTAGAAGTAATTGTCTTCTTCTATACCTCATGCCACAACACTATTGTGCATGTCAGTCACGTTTCCTTTTACTGGTGAATGGCAGAGGCTATGCAAAACCACTGTATTTGTACCACTGTAGAAATATGAGGAACCCTCATATTTCTGTATGATTTTTTTAAATGTCAAAGCAGAGAGCACTGTCGCAGTTTTGAGGATCTTCTCTATTTTTTTCCCTGAAAAGTGCACACTAAATCATAAGTCATACAGGTTGATGCCTCTCCTGCTACTCACACCTACTAGCCTGAAATGGACCAGGTAGTTGATAGGAATAAAAGAAAAAACTGTTGCTGTTTGTTCAAGCCCTGTTGGAATTTGTCATGGCCCCCTAAACGCTTTCAGATGGTATTTGACTGCCATTAAGTTGGCCGGTCACCACATTGTATTTTTTATTGTGTGCTTTCAGGTATGTGCTCTCTAATACCCAGTCAAGTTCAAAAGTTATTGGCCACTGGTGGGTTTAGTCATGTGTAAATGCACTAAAATCAGTAATTGTCTTACTGTTATGAGGTTATGAAAAAATGAGGTTGCTAATCAGGTAGGTGCCCTGTTTTATTTAAAGCACAGTAAACTATCAAAGTCTGATCTTTGCATTACGATGTTTGTGGAAGTGTATCATGTCATTTAGAAGTTTTTGATGCTCAACAGGCTAGAAATGGTTAAATTCTAGCAATCAGATACAGTCAGGCAGTGTACAAATAAAGTAATGGGCTAAAATTCCTCCAAGGAGACATGCAGCATTAATCAACAGTTACCTGAAACGTTTAATTGCAAGTATTGCTGCATATGGGGGGTTACCAGATGCTGCTACTTACAGATATAAAAACGTGGATCATTTAAATAACCAGGTCTCATTTGTGTCTCATATTGTTGTTTTATTCTGAGTTATCTACTATTAGGAGTTTAGGACTATCTGATGCAGTTTTAAGTCAAGAAGGAAGTGTTGGATTGCAATGCTTTTCGAAAGGTAGAGGTTATCAGTAAAGATTATAGTTTAATTTAAGCACCAAAAATAATGCTATTTAATCTTAAAATGTTGGATTACACACTAAATTGAGGGGCTTGCAGAACTTGTCGGAATATTAATGCCCGCGTCAAGCCTAGCTTCAGTAAGAGTTATTTGTTAACAGGATGTTAATAAGTTAAATGAGGCATTAACTGATGAATTTGATTATTATATGGATGATAGGGTGGCTATAAACATCACATTCACTAGAGAGAAAGTATTGGATTTTGCTGAAACTCAAACAAAGCAGTTTTATGGAGAATGAACCAAACTGGAGCATGAAGTCTGGATGAAATGACTGATCCAAACTTATTTTACCAAAAAGAAGAAAAGCAATAAGCACAGCATCGAAGACTGAATCATAGACAGAGGTGTTCCTTCGGGAACTGCTGGTCTGGGTGCAGAGTGGCCTGGTTCTTAGCGTAGCTAGCAGAGGTGGTCTGAGCATTGCTGTTGCCTGGCCTGGATGGAACATTGAACTCAACAGGTTTGTTGATCGTGAGACTTTCTCATGAAGTGGGCCAATGTTTAGGCTTCTTTTTTAGTTGAGCTGATTCAGCAGAGACAACTTGCAGCATGCACAGCTGGTCATGTCTCTTGGAAGCATCTGGTAGTTGATGCAGGCTTATTTTGGTCTGCAAATCTTAAACTATATCAATAAAAGATGTCTCAGTCTACTACTTTTGGTCAAATCAGACTTATAAATTGAACAGAAAAGACTTAAATGCTCAGTTAAGCTGAATAAGGTTAGCTGCACTCAGCTCAAATGAGAGCATTTAACAAAATACAAATTAAAGAAACTTGAGCAACAAAACTAGAACAACAAATAAAAAAATCTGCAGACTTCTGAAGTGCGAGAGCAGAAACTGCACTACGACTTAAAAAAATCTTGAAATACAGAGAGGGATGGAAAAGACAACTCTGAAATGACTGGATTTGAATCCCAAAATAACAAAATACATGAAAAACCTCTACCGTAAGTTGGTTATGGAATGAAATCTTTGTGTGTCTAGTGTTGAAATTTTATAAGTTAGCCACTGGCAGTGGTGATTTATAGCCTTGGTGTGTCCTATGTGGGCACAGATGAAGTTATAATATAAGAAACTACCGTCGTAAGGCATCAGAGTCTCGTGTTATGTGGCTCTTCTATGACAACTCATTACATGCATGTTTTTGCTTCTATTGACCAATGGAAAGTGAACATGAAGGACTTCCTTAAAATCTATTAGCTTTTTCTAGTTTCTGGATGTAGACAGGAACCTGAGTGGAACCTTTTCCCTTTAGTTCCAGGGGTAGCGCCAATTACTCTAAGCATGGGTTTACTTCACTTGGGTGGACATCTTCCTCTAGCAAGATGTGGGCCACATACACACCACATTAGGGCCACGCCTCAAAATAGGCAACTCTGCTCTATATGTGCCAGACGTTGGGCCGGATCTGTTTGGGGACAAGTGGGTCAAATACATGTTGTAAATTCGTGCACCACCTTTGGTTTAAAGCAGATGTGCCATATCTTTTCCAGATGTGGCCCCTATGTGGCCCACAGCAGTGCCATATCTTTGATAGATGCGGCCCACATCTGCTGGCTATCTGGAGTTTTAGCCTGTTTAATTTATGCAGTGGTGATAAAGTGGCAAACTCTGTGAAAAGCTGTGTTCAGTATTTGGCCTTTTGGCCAAATGTTTAATTTGGTTTGTTTTCAGTTTTGGACAAAAAAATTCATTCAGTTTAATCTCTGAATGGTAACATCATATTAAACCCTGTGGATTAAGTTATTAAGCTCTAATTTTTTCTTGTACACTTCTACCAAGCTGTATTTTTCTTCCTGCATGTTCTAACAGCACCTCAGTTCTAGTATTCACATTTTGCAATGCAGTTGCTGCGTGAATGCGCCATGACATTTTGTTATTATTAATATATTGTAATACTGCTATGGGCACTTTAAAAAGAGTCACTTCAAAACAACATATATGTACTTTATCTTTGTCTAATATGTTCATATCAGAGAATCTCTACACAGAACCTTTCTATATTCTGTATTTGTATATTTTGTGTATTTAATATCTGTCTTTATTTAGTATTTTTAATTACTATGTATATTAATGCTGTCCTGCTGTATTAACCTGAACCTCAAGCATTTCAATGCATAAATGTCCTGACATGTTGAGCAAATGGCAAATGAATTTAAAACTTGAAAAACTTTAAATTGCAGTGAAATGCAATGCTTAGTGAAGACCACAAAATATTGCAGGCTGATCTGACATACACCAGTCAGGCATTGATGATCATTTAAGAAAGTCACTATTTTATATATCTGTTCAAATATATTTAACATGTTAGATACAGGCTTTATTAAACATGTTATTTACATGTCACTCTTACATTAAAGAACTGTGTAGTTAGATTTGGATACTTTTCCTGGCACAATTCTGACAAACTTTTTTTTGTGGACTGGCATTTTTGTCACTGCTTGAAGTTACTACCAGCCTAAAAACTTAGTCATAGTATGTCACAATATGCTTTTGATAAGTGTATCACCAAAATCAGTACTTCAACAAGAAAGAAAAGAAAAAAGTTTAGAATAAATACTGCTTTTATAACTGTACTCGCTTCACCTGTTATTTCTTTTCTCCTTGTCCTCAAGACTCTCTGTGCCTTGTTTAGAGGAGTGCATCAGAAAAACAAACCAGCTACAGGTTTTGACATTATCAACATGCTGGTCGGATTTGACAAAGCTGAGCTAAGAATGAAGGTGAGTGGAGTGTGAACAAGGGCTTTTCCCGGTTTTCTTGATCATTATCATCATTTGGTTATATTATTGTTATTATTATTACAATTATTTAAAAGTATGATGTGTCTTGGGTGGTAATGTTATAGTACATGAGAAATAGATGGATTATATGAACGAATGTGTGCTGAAAACAATACAATTTTATGTTTGAAAGAATGACTGACCTGTAGAGTAAGCACTAGTTCAACTAATGTCACTATGGGATATACCTGTCTGCCTTGTCCTAAGAGGTAGCCATATTTCATAGTGGTGTGTGTTGTGGAGGAGTTGTCACCTCCTGTCACAATTCAAATTGGCAAAATCAGTCTAAAACCTATTCTTACTCTTAGAAGCCAGCTGACACAGTAAATACGTCTAACAAGCTAGTTAAACTGTTTCCAGAGCAAGCTAGTCACTCGATCACGGAATACTACTGCTCAAAAGTAATTTTTCCGTATTGACTAGCCTCTCTTCAAACAATTGCCTCCTTCAGTTATTGTTCTTTGAAACAAACATATTGATGGTAGATCATGCAGAAGTGCAATTCCATAGCCAAGCCATGCATCTTTGGGAATATGATTTTAATAATACAATATACGCCCACTCAGTTTGCGCTTTGTGTCTTAGACTTCAGCATACCCAGTGTAACTAAGAACATTGAAAATGGGTATAGATAATAGGAAGTGTACTGAATGATGTGGCTGGTGAGTGTATATATTTAAGATTGTATTTCTCTTGGATGATGATTCATTATGTCTCTGTGTATATTGTTTGTAGGATCTAATGGAGAGCCTGGACAGTTTGCTGTGTGGAGATGGCTCTGCAAGCCTCAAAAGCCTGTGCCTAAAGTTGTTGCTGTGTTTAGTTACTGTAAGAGCACACGCTTCCTTTAATCCTCTATGTCCAGTGCATATGCAACAAACTCAAATTTTGACTCAACTTGAATTCAAAACTATAATAGCAGTTAGAAATGTTTTGTGCACTGTTTAATGAGCCACAAATATTTTAAATTTAGAACTTTATTACTTTATCAGTACATTCTCAGATGTAATCATATATCCATCTGCCAGAAGCCACTATAGAAAGCAAGTCTGGATATTATTGATCAACTTGTCATGCAATTCAGTTGTTCAAATCTGCATAATTGCATAATAATTGCATAATGCATACTTTCCTCATTCCCATGAACAATAACATGAATAATAAGTAAGTAGAAAAATTTAAATAAGTATTAGTAAATAACATGTCATTCATTTTACATTGAATTTGTTTTCAGATGTGAAGTATTTCATGAAAGTCTTGGAACTAGTCACACATTATCTTTCCTTTGGCAGTTTAAGGATAAAACACGAAGGGTGCTATTCAGTGGCATGTCTAGAGACAAGGGCAACACATTTATAATTATGGCATTTAACAGGTGCTCTTTGTTGTATGAATTCTCAAATGAGATGTAGTTTCTGTAGTTCCAGGAATAGAAAGACGTACAGAGGGATCTTGTAGTAGACTGTTTTTAAGCTTGCAGAAAGGTCAAGGAGAAATAGAACTGATGACAGTTTGGCTGATATTGCTGCTTCATTCATTTCTCTAAGGGTGGTTTCTGTTAAGTGTGCTGGTTTTGAGCCAGAATTATTGGGCTTCTGCAGCTGGTTGTGAGTGAGAACTAGAGACTGTTGATTATAGGCTGTGTATTTAGGAATACCTAGTAGGTAGCTACTGACATTGGAGCTGTAAAACATGGACTTCTTAGGGATGGGAACCACTCTGGAACATGACAAAACATGGTGACAAAACATTTTTTTATTGAAAGTAATGAAAGGTCCATGCTGATAGACTGAAGCAGTGTAGATGGGATTCAGCAGATAGGTGGTTGGATAGCTGGACCGTATACTTGATACTAAACAGGAATAAAATGATTGCATGAATTAATGAAATTAATGAAAAATGCCATTTTCCCTCCACCCCATCAGCAAAACAGTAGAAATAAAGAATGAACAGTACTAATATTTCACTGGAAATGCAACATTTAAGGTTTATTCACACTATACAATACTATGTTCTAGGGTCAATTTAGGTCCAGTCGAGAAAAGGCATCTCCGATTATGTATAAACATGACATCTGCAGAAAACAAATAGATGAGGATTGCTGTATTAGAAGATTGGCTCTGCAGTCCACTTATTATAATAGTTGCCACCTCTGGTTCTTACTCATGGCAAAATTCTAATCAGGAGTTAATGTACCAAATGTACAACAGAACATGGTATAGTATAGTATTTTGCATAGTATTTGCAAACACTGGACCTACATTTTAAGATGCATAACCCTAATAGGCATAATTAAAGGGACAAATATGCACCGCAAGGTTAGCCTGGGTCACTAATCGTTTTTTGCATAAAGCCCACTGTGCACTCGTGCCACTAGCCACTCTGTTTTTGTATGTTTTGTATATAATATAATGTCGATGAAGAAAATAATTCTCAAAAGTGTAAACAAAAATGTTATGTATTTTTTATTTTGGCAAACATCCAACAAGCCCTCAGAATCTGGTTTCAACATGAACCAGCTGATCCAGTGTTTAGTTAATCATAGGCCAAACAATTACTAAAAAGTTTAGTTTAAAGTATGGATGCGATTACCACAAGTATGTGACCTTAGAGACAATCTTTTTTTTTTTTTGCTCATCTTTTGCCAGATATCACTGTAAGATTTATTTTTGAGTCAGGGATTGCACATTAAATTGATCTTCTTTAGGACCTTTGTCCAGAACAAATTGCAAATTTAGGGGAAAAAGTATACCAGTAAAAGACCAGTGTTCCCTGTACTAATGTGCATGCTATGACTTCATCCTTTCAGAGTTACACTTTTAAAAGAGTGATGTGACATTTTTATTTTCTGTTTTTCAGGTCACAGACAACATCAGTCAGAATACTATGTTGGAATATGTCATGATCAACAGCATATTTGAAGCAATTTTACAGGTGTGTCCATGTTTGCTTTGCACTCATTATACTGTAGATCTTGCAGACACTTTTTGTGTTTGTTTCATGATTCTCTTAGATATTGCTAGAAAATGAAATCATTAATTAAATCCTATGAATTTGTAAACTGAGTAATCAGTCCTTACTAAACAGTCAAAAAGATAGCATGCCTTAGTTTAGCTATCTTAATAGACGGTGTTGGCTATAATGAGATGAGCTGGCCAAGTCTATCTGTCTTTATTGTTTATTGTTATACCTTGCATACATTGAAACAAATGTAACACAAGTGTAACACATTACACAGAACTACATAAAATATATGGAGAATATGGATATACAGAATATGCTATAAATACACAAGACAATAGTGCATTTCAGGCAATAAATGCACATGACAAAAGTGAATAACTGTACATGACGAATATCTAAAGCTACCTGGAAAGGACAACAATCACTTCATTAAAGGAGTAGTTTGGTGAAAAATTAAATACTATTTATCACTTGCCAAGTTTGATTTTCGAGACATTCTTCTCGTTTACCACAGAAGATGCAAGCATAACATTACTAACAATCCCTGCTTTCAAATTGTGCTCAAAGCACATCAGGCTCTTTATTTTTCACACAGACGCATCAAAGAAGTTTACAGGGCAGTATGATTTACTTTAGTCTATTAAAACAAATATCAGTTTCACAGCATAGATGAATGGTGAGGCTACCATTGTAAATAAACAGAGGCACTCTTTTATCTTTCAGATGCATGTTTTGAAGGTCTACAGTTGCAGGTTATAATCTATCCAAAATGTTTGGCTGTATCTTAGTGTTAAATTTGATCTGTTCGTTAATAGTAAGGACTCCCACAGGAGCCACCTGTAGGGTAAGGACCACCACTGGTGTGGGGACTATTTGGATGGTGTATCATTCATCTTTCTGAGCTAACATTAATTTGAAAGTCATTAACATTAATTTTTGTGATGATGGTTCAACTTCATCTGTACTTCTGTACTGTACTTCGAGCAAAAAAAAAAAAACGCCCAAATGTACTCACTGTGCACATTTCAGGCACACATATCTTGGAACTACACTTATTTACTAGTTTAACAGCTTCTTATATCATGGGCTGGACAAACAGAGATTAATTGATTATTGTTTAGGCGGAGGATCATTTTCAACACTACATAACACACACACACACACACACACACACACACACACACACATATATATATATACGCACACAGTCACTCATATTAATTTACTGAGCACTACTTGCCGTAACTGTAAAATCCACCTGATGTTTTTTGTTGCGCTTTTGCTCAAATGACAGCTGTCTTACATATACTAGGACATGCTTTAGAGCAGAGATGAATTAAAATCAATTAACACATACTAATTTCTCTGTTTCTCTCTCTCTCAGATTCTGTCTGATGTGTCCAGTAGAGGGCAGCATGGGTATGATGCTGTGGTCCTTTTAGCTCTATTAGTGAATTACAGGAAATATGAGGTAATGGTTTGTGAATATGTAGAAATATGATTTTGCATGTGTAAACATATATTTATAATAATAAAGACATTTTTAATAGATTTGATTAATCTTTTTGAATCAATATTTGTCTTTTTCCGTTGTCTTTTAACTTTTAGTCTGTGAACCCCTACATTGTGAAGTTGTCTATAGTAGACGACGAGTCAACTTTAGATGTAAGTGCTTGAATGAAAATTCACTTTGGGGAATTTGTGAATCTATTTAATGGAGTAATATAACACTGTGTTTTTTTTGGGGTTTTTTTTCTTCTTTTCTTCTTCTTCTAGGGCATGGGTATGGTTGTCCACCAGGCTCTTTCAGAATACAATAGGCAAGGAGAGTTTTGTTTGCTTCCATGCATATATTTTTCATTCTTTCTGGCATTACTTATTCTTGTCTTCCTCAGGCAGTACAAAGACAAAGAGGAAGAGAACATCGGAAGTTTTTTTTCCACTCTGACCAACATGGTAGGAGTAGAATTTTAACATTTTTGACCTTTCTTCTTTTCCTTCTTAACCTCATACCTTCTAAAGGAATTTTCTTCTTTCTAAAGTTCTTTCCTGATTCCTTGGCATGAAATAAATCAGATTGCCATTTGGACTATGTATGTATAATGTGCAAAACCTGCTTTTGCAACGTAGTCTTGGGGTTTATGCACAGAAATCCTGAAAAATCATCAAAACCCTATGCTCCTATGCCACCTATACTATCGACTTTTGTAAACACTGTGCCAGCCATATGCATATGAATAATATTATTTTAAAAATTAAAATATTGTTTTAATTTTATGTAACTCAAACACTTCATCCAAATTTTTTTTTTGAAAATGTAGAATTTGGTTAAGGGCTAAATTTGCCTAGTCAAGTAGTGGCCTATCAAGTTTGGTGCATTTACATCTATATGGGCTGCTATAAATGCTACATTGCTGTTTCTCAGCAATCATATGTTTAATCGACCTGCAGTTTTGCAAGCATTATCTTTGAAACACATTGCTAGTGAATTTATAAGGACTTAGGGATCCAATTTTATCATTAGCCACTTTCAGTAGGCATTTGAAAGGCATAACATTAACCAGTCATCATGAAACTTGAATGGTGTGTCTATGTAGGAACATCCAAAGTCCAGTTTGGCCCCTGGGAGTTCTATTCATGAAAATAAAGTATTTATTACATATTACATCTACATATTTTTACTGACAGCATGTTACTGGTTTTACATCATGTAGTACAGTATTCCAAACAACTTTGAAACTTAAAGTGCATTAAAAATGTTTAGGTTGCGAACTGCTCTTTCAAACTAATCTCTGGGTTTTAATCCTAACATGTTTAGTATTTTTGACTTATTCTTTCAAAGACTCAGCATACAGCTTTGTTGAAAGCCCCTGATCATTAATCATGTCATAGGGTGATCTTTTGACCAATTCTGACTTATTTAGCTTTGGGCCTAATTATGACATGTATATTAAAGGGGGACAACATGGAGAACCAAACAACTTTGCAAATCACTATGTATAATATAAATCTATGTACAACAATTTACCTGTATGTCCCTAAGGGGCCCTAGCAAAACATTATTATTGTTATTGCTATTACTATTATTATTATTAATGTTTATAGGTAGGCAGTATGTTCATTGCAGATGCAGAAGAGAAGCTGTCAGTCCAGTAAGTTGAAAAATCTTTGTTTTGGAGTTCTTAAAAGTTTGCTTGTTTCATCTAACCACTGGGAAAAAAAGAGTCTAATATTGTTTGTGGCTTTATTTGTTTAGGACTAATGAGGCAATTTTACTTGCGCTGTATGAAGCAGTTCATCTCAACAGAAACTTCATCACTGTTCTTGCACAAGTGAGTATTCATTTTATTTAAAATAATATTATATTTTCTACTCTTATGCTTATTAAACCAAAATAAAAAGAGTAGTGATATAGAATTATTTTTTTATTTAAAGTGATAGAATTTTAATCATTTATCAGTTTTTGTGCTTGTGAAATAGAGTCATCCAGAGATTGATATGGTCAATCCTGTACCCACTCTCCCAGCCACACCTACTACACCACTGGGCACTACCCCTCCTTCTCTGGAAAGTAAGTAGTTATTCAGTCATTGAAGACTGCAAATAAAAGCAGGGCTTGGAACTGATCTGTGGAAATTATTTTGGAAAATGTTCCTGAAATCTCTGAATAATTGTTACTGATTAATCCAAGCATGTAGTGCAGGGATCCTGTTGGAATCATCTTCTTATATAAACCTTGGGGTCCTGTTACAGCAGGTGTGAAATGACTCATACCTTATAGTTTTGCCCACAAGTACTGCATCATAATTGGCAAAATATGTAAAACCAATTAACTTGAACTAGTCTGAGATTTAAATTAAGCCCTTGTGGGTGGAGCTCAATTCTTGCACCAAGTTTGGTGAAACTGGTTTTATGTCAGGCAGTGCACTAAGCCTGAATTTGTCTGTTAAGTCTGTTTGAAATCTTTTTAGACATGTGACTCTGGGGAAGTCCACCGAGTTTGGTGTCTATCAGTCACTAGTGGGGGCTCCAACATGCCAAAAATTGTTTGTCAGCTTCTGTATCTTAGATGTACTTTAAGGACTTCTTAAGGACAACTTGGTAATTGGATGTATATGGCCACAATCAGACAATTAGCCTACAGCAAGGTTTGGACAGGCTAAATATGTAAATCCTCTTAAAACCTTGGTGGTATTTACATGTAGGCATTCTATTTTAGCTTAGTTCAGTCGCTTTGGCCACTTGGCCACTAAAAAGCTTGTGTCCATATACTTTTGGCATGTGGGAATAAAATTGGGTTCATGTCATGTAGTGCATATCTGTTAAATATCTTTAGTTTTTATGCAGTTGTGCAAAGTTTGCGCAAGCAATGTGTGTATGTATGTGTATATATATATATATATATATATATATATATATATATATATATATATATATATACAGTCATGCCCGAAAGTATTCATACCCCTGTCAAAGTTTGACTTAAATTTACTTTCATTTAACCAGAAATTATATTTTTGCCTGGAAATGACACAGGCATCTCCCAGAAGATAACACAATGATGTACAAGAGGCATCATTGTGGGAAAAAATATTTCTCAGCTTTTATACACATTTGAACAAAAAGTGGCATGTCCAAAATTATTCATACCCTTTGAAAACTGTCACAGTATATGGGAAAATCCAAAGTTCTATACCATTCCAAATAGTCCAAGCTGTTTGAAAGCATCCTAATTACCCTGATTTCATTGGGAACAGCTTTTTAATCAACTCAACAGGAGAAAAACAGCAGCTCTCTGCAGTTGGTCTGTGGACAGTCATGGCTAAGACAAAGGAGCTCACTAAGGACCTGCGGCTGTGCATTGTGGCCGCTCACAAGTCAGGAAAGGGCTATAAAGCCATATCAAAATGTTTTCAAGTTCCAGCGGCTACAGTGCAAAGTATTATTAAAAAATACAAGAAGTTCCGCACTGTGGAAAATCTCAGAAGATGTGGTCGGAAGCCAAAAGTGACACCTGTGCTGGCCAGGAGAATAGTGAGAGAGGTGAAGAAAAATCCAAGGATCACCACCAAGGCCATCCTGGTGAATCTGGACTCTGCTGGTGGCGACATCTCAAGGCAGACAGTCCAACGGACACTGCACACTGCTGGGTTCCACGGACGCAGGCCAAGGAGGACACCACTTCTCCAGAAAAGGCACACAAAAGCCCGCTTGACCTTTGCAAATGCCCATCTGGACAAAGAAGAAGACTTCTGGTGTTCTGTTTTATGGTCAGATGAAACAAAAATTGAATTGTTTGGCCACAATGATGTGTGCACCATTTGGCGTAAAAAAGGAGAAGCCTTCAATCCTAAGAACACCATCCCCACTGTCAAACATGGTGGTGGGAACCTAATGTTTTGGGGGTGTTTTTCAGCCAATGGACCAGGGAACTTGATCGCAGTAAATGGCACCATGAAAAAAGAGCAATACATCAAGATTCTCAACAACAACATCAGGCAGTCTGCAGAGAAACTTGGCCTTGGGAACCGGTGGACATTTCAGCACAACAACGACCCAAAACACACAGCCAAAGTGGTGAAGAAATGGTTAGCAGACAAAAACATTAATGTTTTGCAGTGGCCCAGCCAGAGTCCTGACTTGAATCCAATTGAGAATTTGTGAAGGGAGCTAAAGATCAGGGTGATGGCAAGGAGACCCTCGAACCTCAAAGAGTTGGAGCTCATCACTAAAGATGAATGGGCAAAAATACCAGTGGAGACATGCAAAAAGCTGGTCAGCAATTACAGGAAGCGTTTGATTGCTGTAATAGCCAATAAAGGCTTTTTTATTAGTTATTGAGAAGGGTATGAATAATTTTGGACATGCCACTTTTTGTTCAAATGTGTATAAAAGCTGAGAAATATTTTTTCCCCACAATGATGCCTCTTGTACATCATCGTGTTATCTCCTGGGAGATGCCTGTGTCATTTCCAGGCAAAAATATAATTTCTGGTTAAATAAAAGTAAATTTAAGTCAAACTTTGACAGGGGTATGAATACTTTCGGGCATGACTGTATATATATATATATATATATATGGTTTATACAAATAAACAAGTGATATAGGCATTATCTATATCTGACTGCTGACATTCAGCAAGCAGTGACTGCATGTATGCAGACTGTTACGGCGACTGCCCTTAACACCACATCAACTTTGCCAAAGACTGCAGTGGCTTTGTGCCAGGCTGTCATGGAGTGGCTGAGAATGGCAGGCGTACTTGAATGAATGGCAATTTTGAGTATTTTAACTTAGAATGGGTTCTAATGTTCTCTCAGTCTAACTATTTGTAGTTTTATAAGAACAGATTTTATGATATGTGTTCAGCAATTTTTTTTTCTGTCACAGTGATGCACAATCCTGAGCTGCCATTAGACCCCAACCTGCAGACAAGTAACCTGCTCATCACATTTCTCAAGTACTCCTCAATTGTCATACAAGACACTAAAGGCAATTTACTGTCCTATTTTTTTTTTTAACACTTGCCAGTTGTCCTGTTATGGACCACCCTCCTCTCACACCCATAAACCTTTCTAATCTTCCCTCCTCAGATGAACACAGACTCAACAGTGCTCGACTGTGCCTCATCATTCTTACCTGTATAGCTGAGGTATTTCTACATGTTTTTGTTAGTCTTTTTGAGTTTAATTGGTTCTCCTCTGTATTTTGTATTACATTTTATTTAATCTGTGGCTTTTATGTTTATCGAGCAGGATCAGTATGCTGATGCATTTCTTCATGACGACAACATGAACTTCAGAGTAAACTTGCACAAAATGGTAAGAAGGAACTGTGTCATTAAGTCGAGCATTGGATATTACACTAGCCCAATTGACTAATAACATGCATTCTCAAATGGGAGAAGTGTTAACACCTTAGTGTGCTGTCTGTAAAGTGGATATTTTATAGGTATTATGTTTTAGTGACCTGCTTTTCAGGACTCAAGTCAAGTCATGTGTGCTTAAAATAAGGCTGCGTTTGCTTAGTGGTTGTTTGTATTGTTTGCATGCATGCTTGGTGACAAGCGTATTTACCACGCTTTGCTTTTCAAACTTTATGTTGCTCCTTTTCTCTTTATGAATTAAATGGATTATGTATTTTTTGTTCGTATTGTGGTGTGTGTTTAGTGTACTGTTTAGTTGTTGCTTAGTTAGTGGTAATGTACAGGGTGTCTTAGGAGTAAGGAAAAACCCAAATAAAATGAAAATGGTTTGGCAGATGCTGATCCAATTTTAGGCTCAAACTGTAGGGGAAGGAGGAAACTTGTTAGGCTGTGTCACCAACATGGTGGCTATTTTAAACGCTGCTGTCCTGGATACAACTTTAGCTTTTTCACATAGGAAGGTAGATGTTTGACACATCAAATTGGTAGGGTATCAAAAAAAAACTAAACAATAAATCTGTTCCATACTGTTTAAACAGTGATTTTTGCCTTTGTCTTTTGTCTACCTGTAAATGCCACCCTTCAAATGTTGTAGTTCAGTTGCTTCAAAACTGACTACCTAGACCATCAGATAGACTGTGCTGAATGGGTGTTGCTGCAACAGATAAACCTTCATTTTCCATGTCAAGTAATGAAACAAATGTCTTTGTGAATGGTAAGGTCAACAAACAAAATCAGATACTGAATATAGACCAATTAAGACTGATCCATCTAACAGTTTCCTTACCTAAAGTCATGCTGTGATGTATAGGGGAGCCCAAATTGTGTGACCTTTCTTCATTAACAAGGCATTAAGAGAACATTCATCTTGATGTTTGTTTTCCCCAAACGTGGATTGGTCGTAGGGGTCCTATCTAGTGGTCACCATGTTCCCCTTATTTAACTACCATGGATTTCTGTCTTTTGGTTTATATCAAGTCAATTGTTTGCTTTGTAAAGATACAGAATGTTGTTTATCTTATATACAGAATTGTTGATATTTGGGCTAGCATTCAACTAGATGTTTTAGTAAAAGTTTATCAGGAATGGGGAAAAAAGAATAGCTGTAACACTCAAATATAGTGTACAATCTATTGCACACCTCAGGGTAGACCAAATGGCCAGTTTTCTCATTTCACATAATCGCCTTTTGCCATTAGAATAACTGAAGTTAACATGGACCAGAGCATTGTTTGTCTTGAGATAGTTTGAGATGTCTCACAGCTACCTTCCTATTTGGAAAAACTGAAGTTGAATCCAAGCATATGTGCATATAAGCTAGCCTACAAGTTCCCCCCATAGCTTGTGTCTAAAATGCCAACCCATTTTCATTATACAGTATATGTCTGTTTCTCCACTTTTGAGACACCCTATAGGCTCATTTTGTACATTAAAAAAATGCATTTAGTTGGTTAAGTCATTTTTAAATATAAAAACATTAAACAAATCATTAAGCAAAAGAAATGCACAAAATCAGTACACAAGTCACACACATTTCAGAAATGAGTCATATTTTGCACAGACTGTAGTATTTTATTTATTTTTTATTTATTTATTTTTTTTTTTTCAAAAAAAATCATGTGCTGACAAATGATGCACATTTTAGAAAGCTGCCATTTCCTGTTTATTTTCAGGATATATTTCTGAGTTTGTTGAAATATGAGTAAGCTGTTGCTAAGGAATGGAAAAGGACAGAAAAGAAGAGTATAGCCACCAGCGGTGATTACAGGGTGTCTCAGCCTTCACAGGCTACATAGAATAACATAGCACACGTGTACAATCTACTACTGCTTTTAACAACTACTTATGTCTATCTTCCTAGCACACAGCCTAGGTGAGATGTAACCCACAAACCCTCAGATTTAAGAGCAGGCAATAACTAACACAGCCTAATGAAATATCAACCTTTTTAATTAAGTGTAAACATGCTATCATCAAAGGCTTATGTTGTTTGGTTTATTGAAGTATGTACAACTGACTTACTTTGACTTGGATATGTATTTACCAGCCAATGAGACATAGAAAGAAGGCTGCAGAGAAGAACATCCCCTCTCGGCCCCTGGTGTGTGCTGTCTTGGGTGAGATACTTTAAATGTGTTGAAAATAATTGCAGTGTATATAAAGCGCTTACTAGGTTTAATTTTTCATATTTTATTAAAAAAAAGTAGTTTTAGGTATACAGAAATTCATTGCACTGTTTTAAAAAACTTTGGTTTAAATTTAAATGTGTAGTTCATGTTGTAGTGCATTGGTTTCCATCAGTGTGCCATAACTTTTGGTTTGGCTTGTATATTTCAGTATATTTAATGCACAAATCCTATTGCTGCGTTTGACTCTTCCTAAATGCAAGTATTTTTTTGACATTTCTTGCTCTGTGTCCTTTTTCATAGATTTGATGGTTGAGTTCATAGTCACTCACATGATGAAGGAATTTCCTATGGATCTTTACATGTAAGACAGCAACTTATGTTATGTTAGACTCTAACAAAGTCAAATAAACACATGGCAATAATAGCAGGGTTCTGCCTGGGGCAAGAAAAATTCTTATTCTTCACGGTCAACCAGTTCTGTATAGAACTCTGTATATACTCATTATATCCAACCATATCCAAGTGTATGCAACATGAAAATTGATTCTAAATGATTGTAAATGAAACTAGAAACTAGTAAGAAACTTTGTCATCTCATATATATGTATTTCATATATACCTTGGGAGTTTATGTTCCACATCAGAACATCTGTAAGTAAAGTATGTTTTGTAGGTTTAACCCCAACTTCACCTGCCCTGTATCTCTCTATTTCTCTTTGACATTGCATGATATTAAATAAGTCACACACTGCACAATAAGTAGAACAGTATGAAATATATACACACAGGGGTTGGACAATGAAACTGAAACACCTGTCATTTTAGTGTGGGAGGTCTCATGGCTAAATTGGACTAGCCTGGTGGCCAATCTTCATTAATTGCACATTGCACCAGTAAGAGCAGAGTGTGAAGGTTCAGTTAGCAGGTAAGAGCACAGTTCTGCTCAAAATATTGCAATGCACACAACATTATGGGTGACATACCAGAGTTCAAAAGAGGACAAATTGTTGGTGCACGTCTTGGCCCCTCTGACCACTGTGCAGGACTTGTATATGTCATTCCCAAGACCAACTGACGCTGTATTGGCCGCAAAAGGAGGCCCTACACCATACTAATAAATGATTGTGGTCTAAAACCAGGTGTTTCAGTTTCATTGTCCAACCCCTGTATATATATATATATATATATATATATATATATATATATATATATATATATATATATATATATATATATATATATATATATATATACATATATATGTTTGTATGTATGTATTAATATAATATATATACATACATATATATAAAATATATAATAATATATTTATGTTGATCCTAAATCCTTTTTTTTTTTTTTTTTTTTTAGGAGGTGTGTGCAGATAATTCACAAGCTGATTTGCTATCAGAAGAAGTGCAGAGTTAGGCTACACTATACATGGAGAGAACTTTGGTCAGGTATGATATGCACATCACTGTCTATATGTTGTTTTTGTTAGACTCACCTGTCATCTTTAGCTAAAGGTATTAGCCAGGGTATTTGTTCTTTGTGTATGTGTGGGTTTTTCTTTTTTTTTTTTTTTTTTTGACTAACAGACCTTTATTTACCATCCCACATTTTTGTCTATATTGCCAATGTCACTTTAAATAATTGTTTTGGCATCATTTTGGCATGCTCTCCTTAATATGAGAGAGCTGACATGACAAAAAGACAACATACATTTTAAAAAGCATGCATTAGCTAGCTGTGCCAACTACATTAGCTACCTTGGGAGTTTATGTTCCACATCAGAACATCTGTAAGTAAAGTATGTTTTGTAGGTTTAACCCCTCACCTGCCCTGTATATTTTAAAGCTGTCTTTGACATTGCATGATATTTAATAAGTCACACACTGCACGATCAGTAGAACAGTATGAAATAGTTGTGTTTGTAAAGTATAAAGTGAATGGAAGCGATTGGGATCGACAGCAACTCCCTGCACAACCTGCACTAAGCAGTAGGCCACGTAAAGTGTGCTGAGTCACATAGTGCGCACCTGTCACCAACTTTCTGCAGAGTCAATCCCTACAGACCACCAAACATCAGATTAGCTCACAAATAGTGCATGGAATGCAGCTTCATGGAATGGGGTCCCAGAATTGAGCAGCTGCAATCAAACCATTACATCACCAAGCATGAATTAAGTGGTGAAAAGCATGCTGCCACTGTACTCTAGAGCAGTGGGGACGTGTTCTCTGGAGTGATGAATCATGCTTCTGTCAGGCCATTAAATGGATGAGTCTGGGTTTCGCTGTTGCCAAGTGAACTGTACTAACTGCATTGTGCCAAGTTTGATGGAGCGGGATTACAGTGTGGGGTTGTTTGTCAGGGGTCGGGCTTGGTTCCAGTGACAGGAACAAGAGATACTAAGAACAGTTTCATGCATTTTTATATTTTTGATGGACTGTTAATTGTGATAATAAATTATTTAAAAATGATAAAGTAAAACATCATTGCTCTACAATCTTGTAAATATAAATAATAACATTTGATTTTAGTTAAAAGTATCTATAATATTTTTAAAGTAAAGACTTCAATTTGACAGGCAGACTTATTTATTTATTTTAAGATTACTGTATATTTGGGACACATGTATATTTGTGCAAGTTAATGTAAACAGTAGGGCTATGTCAAAATTTAAATGACAGAGCTGCTAGCTTTAGCAGGCATTACAGAAAGGCAGACAGACTACAGACCTTTTCTCTCTTGCTTGTTCTCACAGTGCATGCATCCTCCTTGCAGAAACACAAACCCCAGATCTGCTCTTTGTAAATGCAGCAAACATGTTGCCAGATTAGAGCCATGCTACATCCAAAAGTAGGCAAGTGTGCTGTATCTGTTTAGGGACATGTTATAAGTACGTAGGCCACCTTTGACTCACAGGAGATGGACAGTGCTGGCTGAGCCTTGCCATATCTTTGCCATAGGCGTCCTACATCTGCTTGCTATCTGGGATTTGGCCGATTTAATTTGTGCAATGAAGGTGGCAAAAAAATGGTAGTGATGAAGTGGCACTGTTCTGCAAAGTGTTTCTTCTGCCAAATGTTTCATTTTGGTGCATCCCTAATAAGCAGAATGATGTGATTTGCAATTAATGATTTTGAAAAATTTCATGCTCCCATCTCTGTGGGAACAGTTAGGCCGTTCGTGGAATTCGTGTTGCAACATGACTGCCCACCAGTGCACAAAGCAAGGTTCATGATAACATGGATGAGTGAGTTTGGTGTGGAAGAACTTGACTGGCCTGCACAGAGTCTTGATCTAAACCCAATAGAACAGCGTTGGGATAAATTAAAGCAGGGGCTGCAGGGGCTGCAGGCCAGGCCTTCTCATCCAACATCAGTGACTGACCTCACAAATGCACCTCTGAATACATTTTTTTGTGATTTCTTTGCTCTCAGCACACCTGCTTTAACTTGTCAGCTCGGGGTGTGTTAAAGCAGGACATCCATAAAAGTGTGCAGAGTAGGTTGTCTCCAAGACCAGGGTTAAGAAACATATAGTATGAAGTGGATTTAAACCCTATAATTAAATTAAAATATTATAAAGACAATCATCAAAAAAATAGTTGCTTAAAAGGTTGCACAAAAAAGGAATCTACCAACAGGAATAAACTCTGTGGGTGGGTTTGACATTAAGACATTGTAATTATTCAATTAGACTGGCAGACGCAGGACTACTTGCACATAGGCTGTTAGGACAACGACACACAGATTGTAACAAACGCCACGTCAGTATTGCCAAAGACTGCAGTGGAGTCGCGCCAGGGTGTCATGTAGTTGCTCTTAAGGTGAAAATGTAGCCTGGGAGGTTTTGTCATGTTGTGCTTTGTTGGTATGTCTACGGGGATGTTAAAGTTCAGTTCTCAGTAAAGATGTTTAAACTGCAGTTTAATGATTGCGTTTTTTTAAAAAACCAAGATAATTCAATAATCCAGACTGCAAATCCGTTCTGCCTCAAATCTAGCCCGCATTCCCCATTTTCATCTGGCCCATTTACCAGATGAGTCAAAAGAGAAATGTGCAGAGCAAATGAACAACTTGAAATGTTACCTGGGATCTTGTAAAATGTGTAGAGTACTTTAAATAGTGCCTTAGTCACATTTTGGTGTCTGTACAGGCTGTATCATTTAAGGTGGAATGGGATGTTTAATTAGGAAGTCAGCTTCTGTCTCGTTGGAAAAGTGCTGACATAGCCCTCCCTGCCTGAAAGATTTGTTTCTGCACATAGTCTGCCATATTTATTGCTGCTGTTTCATTGTTAATATCAATGACGTAAATAAATGAAGCACAGAGTCTGCCTGTTTTATGCCCAATTGCAAGGTTTATATAGAAATGAAGAGACAGTAATGTCCAAAGTTTTTTTTCAAGAAAAAAAAAAAGAATTTGGTCCCCTCTACAGTCTTTTTTTGGAAATGTTGAATATCTTTTTTTTTTTTGTTGTTTTTTTTCCCTCTTCCCTATTGTATTCTATTTTGTTGTCATTGATATTGTTGATGTTTTCATTATATTTTTTTCTTGTCTATAATTCTTTCCCAAAATGACATGCGCATGTTCCTGACAGCAAACGTATGCTATTGAGAGCAAATCGTTGCTGTCTAAAAAAAAATACAAGTATCTCCAAAATGGCAACTTTACAGGAGAGGCCAAAAACCTCATTAACCTTTAATGTAAGTCTGTGGAACCAGACGTCTTTCCAAACAGTTTGAGCCATTTCTGTTGGTCCATTCATTATGAGATTCTCACACAGTGTAAACAGCAGCTGGTGTGTTCAAATTATGCATAAAAGTAAAAATGGACAAAAGTGGAGATACATGTTTTTCATTGGACAGCGACGAAATGTAATGCTAAATCCCTAAAATGAGCATATGTATCACTCTAGCACAGTTTTAGAAGCATCCTGATACTATACGTCCATGTAGTCTATGAAAAGATCTGCAAAGCATTATTGATTGATTCTTGTTTCTTCCCTAGCCCTCATTAACTTGTTGAAGTTCCTGCTGTCAAATGAAACCACTCTCCTGGCCAAACACAATATCTTCCATTTGGCTCTACAGGTAAGTAGAGATTGCAAGTGCTATGTTAACTGTAACTTCTATCCTCTATGCATTTTTCTGAGTAAACATTTCTTTTTGCACAGCTGTCTCATGTATTCAGTCTGCAACATTAAGTATAATGTTTATTTTTATATATTAGTTTAGTCGTGTAACATTTGAAAAAGTGACCACTTGGGGGGAAAAACCTGAAATAAAAATGTCACTTTTTTGTCTTAATAAAATAAAATGTACTGTGACATGTAAAAGTCAGTGCCAAATATTTACAAGATGGAAAAAAAACCAATAGTGCAGTTTTGCAGCTATCATTGCTTAAATATATACAGGCTAGCCTGACTCTTCTCAAACTCTTAAGAAGAATACATAAACCTGTCATTTTCTTGACTTGAAGTGTGTGACATCAAAAAGTGATTAAATTCTGTTTTACTCCCTTTACTGTTGCCTGCCCTCCTCTGATAGTAGTCCACAGTCATCTCATTGTAGGTGAGAGATTGTTTGGCTGACACCATGCCACTAGATTTGTGACCGCCTTCCTGTAGGCTGTTTCATCACTCTTAGTGACCGAATTTGTTGAAATTCATGTTGCTGGAAGAGGCAACACAGTCATGGCTCAACATGGTGTTCAGCATAGGACTCAGCACGCACCCCTGGGTATTCAAGTTTATGATCTGTGTGCTGGAGAGGTGCTTTCCAGTCCTGACAGACTGGGGTCTGCCTATCAGGAAATTCAGCACCCTGTTACACAAGGAGGGTATCAGTCAGCTTAAATGGAATAATGGTGTTGTATGCTTAGCTGTAGTCAATGAACAGCATTCTCACATAGCTGTCTTTGATCTTCATGCGTTTTTGAGCTGTAAGGATGGCACTGCAGATGGCATTTTCTGTGGATCTGCTTGGTTGAAACACAAACTGAAGTGGGTACAGGCCTTCCAATGTGGTGTTCTGTATATGGACAAAAAAATAGTGTTTTAAGCAGTTTATTATAATGGATGTCAGTACAACTGGCCAGTAGTGATAAAGATAAGCCACTGAGCTGTTCTTCTAAAAAAGTATATCATGCTGTGGGAGAGGCAGGTGGAAGCTTTAAGAGTATGTAATGTATATGTGGCAGCTACCTTCATTAGTTAGTCAGAACTGCTGTGATGTATAGGTTGTGACATTAAATCGTGCAAGGATGAAGTGAACCCAGACAGAGCGAGAAGATAGCTACTGCCATGAGCCAAGGAGGTTTGAAAGGTTTTGACTGGCAAGTTACCTTTATGCTAACTTGCAAAAGAATCAGGTTAACACTAATTTATTGGATAGGGTATGAAGGTGATGCTAGGGCTGGTTTAATCCACGGATGAATGGAAATAGTTCTTCCTACGTGAAAGAGGCATGTTTATATATGAGAGAGCAAGATTCTGTCTACACAGCAAGCTAATAAGTCACTAGATAAGTGGTGAGCTTATCTAGAGGCATCCTGTCAGCTCACACAAGCGGTCATCCCCACCTGTGCTGGCCCTATGTGACCCAAGGGCCAAAAGCTGTGAATCTAAAACACTAATATGTCTTTTGGGAAAATGTTACTACAAGCCTAGCTAAAAAAAGACAGCACTTGTTAAGAAGCAACTATCCCAGCAAGGGTGGCCCAGATGAAATAGCCTCCCAGGACTGGTGAAGTGCTTGCCTAGAAGGGGGCATTCTCTCACAGTTCATGAAGGTCTCTTGTTGAAAGGACTCTGTCCAGAAGAGCAGTAGTCAAACCTAAAAGACTGGACTTGGAAAGAGACCAGTGAAAGCTAAAGAGAAAAGTTAAACTGACCAGTGTTAAAAGAAAAGTTTTAAGATTAATGGAAATGGTAGTGTGTTACAGGATGTTCAAGTCATAACTAGTCTCTATCCAGTTTGTATGCTTGAGTCTTTAAAGACATTAAAGAGTCTTTAAATTTGCTATGTTTATATATTATGCATGTGTTGGAGAGGCAGGTGGAAGCTTTAAGAATGCAATGTATATATGGTGGGTACCTCTGTGAAATGAATAAGGTTTCTGCAAAATATGGTACAGTTAATTGTTTACGCCTTAGTTACCCAGGGAGAGGGGGTGGGTTTGCTTGAGAACTGGCCTGTACGCTGGGTATAGATCGGCATAACCATACTGCCCTGTAAGCACTACTTGAACTGCAGTATATGTGATCCAGTTTTATTGTTTCTTGTGGGACATACTGGTCCTTAGCTGTCCTTAAACTACAGTGATTGAAATCACCTGCCACAATGAACACAGCTCCCAGCTGCTTTGTTTGCTGTGCACTGATCGCGTCATAAGTGTGTGCAGCTGAGACTTATAGTTGGCATGTAGGTGGGCAGATTGAAAACAGAGTATAATTCCAATGGTACACAGAGAGCTCTGCACTTCAAGAACAGCATTTCCATGTCAGATGAACAGTGTGTTTACATTAATGTGGGGTGCCCAGATGTTAAGATTGTGCACAAACACCATCTCCTTTTTTTTTTTTTTTTTTGTTCTTCCAAACAAAGTAGCCAAGGTAAAATATGACTCCTGTGTCCGTAATTCCAGTGAGGGTTTGTACTGCGGCTCTGTAATATCTCACTATCCACACAAAAAATTGCTTCTTTACTGAACAGTACATGATGGGGAAAGTGAGAGTATCTTAAGTTGCTGTGTCACCCATTCCAACAGTTTGGGTCATTCTTGGTCAGGTGTTTCAGCATCTGAATTTAGTGAGGTTGCCATTTATGGGTAAAAACATTGGTTATTTGAGACACGACAAGCTCCATATTCCAGAGACAGATGATGGGTGCTATGCGGTGGGCTCTTGCTGAAAAGAGACAAAGCAGCAGTTTAATCTGTAAGGCTTTGTCTGTATGTTTCATTGACATGAAGCTCGTCACTGTTTTTCTGGTAAAATTGACAGTTGATGTCGCACACCTGCCTTACCATTTGGAAAAACAGCCGTTAAATTCAAGTTGACCACCATGTTGGTAATTTGTCCTGACTTTCTTTCCCTTCTTGTGTCCAACATTAAATCACTACCTGCCAAAGCGCTTTCATTTCATATTTTTTCATAGTTCTGTGAGCATATAGCAAATATTCATGATCGTGTTTTGTTACGCCATGACAGTAATAAAAAATAATTTGTAATAATATCAGTGTTTTTGTTAAAAGTAAATGTATGGCCTGAAATGATCAAAGGTGGTGTACTTGTCAGTAAGGGTTGTGTTTTATCTACAATGTGAACATCCATTTTGCAGTATGTCGATTGGACAGAGCATTTTCATACACGATCAAATAAATAGGCTTATACAATTAGTTAAATGTCAACCAAGAAATCTTCAGATGATCTTTATTTATTTGTTACATTTTTAAATGTATACTTCTGCTAGAATTTCACAAACAATGCTCTTAGCATTTATGCTAACCTACACAGATTTGTGCTTTTACACATTCATTATAAACTGTAAGCTTGTTTGTCTCTACCATTCGTGTGAAAAGAAGGCTTCACCTGTCTCAAGTATTTGTAAAGTGAACCAAAACTGTGAAATTTAGTTTTTAGGTTTATGTAAAAAAATAAAATAAATGCCCTAGGCTAACTGCATACTGGATTCAGTATAATACATATTTCACAGTTTCTATCTTGACTTCAGTTTATTTTTCTTTTTTCACATCCAGGTTGTAAACCTCTTTAACATGTTCATCACATATGGAGACACATTCCTACCTACTCCGAGCAGTTACGATGAGCTGTATTATGAGATTGTTCGTATGCATAATGTCTTTGACAACCTGTATTGCATGGGTGAGTTACCTTGTTTGTGTGCCTACAAAATTAATTGTGCTTTGTAGTAGTTGTATTTATTTTTTCCACAAGAGTAACATTCTTACCAGTTAACTTATTAGACTTTAAATTGTACTGGAATTTATTTGTGGTGTTCTGTTGTTCTAAGTGTTAAATCACCTTTGTGGTATTTCAGTTCTCAGAGTTTCCACCAATGTAGGCCAGTGGAAGGAGCCTGCTAGTAAAGTCACTCATGCACTGGTTAATGTCAGGTAGGCATTGAATCTCTCTTTCCATCAGTCTTGAGTATTTTCTCTGGAGAATTTATAAAAACTTGGCAAAATGCATTTTGATTTTGCAGTTGATACTTGCAATATACTATGGTCTTCTATGTGGTGTACCTTTAACACATGAGGTCTAAGAGGAAGCTGTGCTGTTGTGAACTAGCTTGGCAAATTGTTGAGCTGTTTTGGCTCCGTATGGTTAGTTTTGCTGGCAGATAGTGTGCCTATCAAAACACCTATATAGTACAGTGTACATTTTGTCTTAAGAACACAGCAGTATGTTTTAAACATTACTGTTATGTCTCAGCTCTTGTACAATCAGGCTAAGCAGTACAAGATGGTAAAATCTATTTGCAAATCCATTATTAGTTCTAGATTAATTACACTTTTCTGGCCATTAGAAATTGGCAATTAAATTAAAAATGACTTTATATACAACCCACAACTTTAGCCATGAACTGTAAACAACGTACATGCATCGGGGCCTTCTGTATTAAATATGAATGTAATTTCTGCCAAAGTCACTTGTGTGTCCTCACAGACATACCTGTAATGTCCCATCCTTCTGGCACCTAGTATCATGGCTAGTTTGAACTCACATAATTCGGGTCACTTTGCCATAAACATAAACTTTGCTGGCCAGTATTCAAGCTTACTCACAAGATAACACATCAAGTGTTATATAAGTGTGACGTTCCCAAGGTGTTTACTTAGATTGCGCCACTTCATAATCAATTTTTATACTGTTGTCCCATGAATTTTGGTATGTCAGGGTATGTTGTTGTGTGCTGTAAATATAAATGAACTAAAAACGTATTTACTGTTCTGATCATTATATTTTAAATTTGTTTTTATTTAATTATGCAGGGTGAAAGTTTGTGTGTAGTTGCCATTTGTGACAATATATTAACCTGCAAGTTTTAAATATTTTATGCATCAGTATTACATTTTTAGACGTACTGATCGTGATGTGAAATCATGATTTGAACATGCATCCAGATGTTACTAGATTTGTTTTTTTTTTTTTTTTTTGTTTGTTAGTTGGTTTTTGACAGAGCAGTTAGGTTAAATATGTAGCAGCATTTAACCCTCTGAACTACCCTCACCCCTTAAAGAGCTTTTTTGAATAGCATCAGGATGAAATAACACTGATGAGCTGCTTTTCTCAATAAGCTTGTGACAGAAATGTACAAAGTAAGCGTGGCTTGATTTATGTTGGATATGGTTCGGTATAACTAATATAGGCTAATATGTTTTTTAATGTATTTTCAGAGCCATCATTAACCATTTCAACCCAAAGATTGAGTCCTATGCTGCTGTGAACCACATTTCCCAACTTTCAGAGGATCAGGTATGTTGTTTTGCAAACTGGTGAAAAATACTTGAGTACTTTATTCAAGTATTATTGAGAAATACAAATTTACATATTTTTACTTCTTGAAAATATTGCACACCAGTATAAAATATAAAATACCACCACAACCTCAATAAAAAATATTAAGATATGGTAGAATTATCTTTTTGACAGTGTCAACAAAAATGAAGAAATTTGAGTAGAATAGAAAAAATCCTAGAAATGCTGAGTTAAAAATTATGTGGTATAAAGTAATATTTATATTAAATATTCTCAACATTGGGGTCACAGATAAACACACAAATGCAATGGTGACAGTCGTTTGGAAATATTTTTTTTGTAAAGAACCTCATTAGCTTGAGCAATATTCCACCTATGCTGTAGGTTGACTGAGACAGCAGTTGCTTGGGTAACATAACAAAACTCAAGAATTGCTGTGGTACACAAAATGTAAATTTAGCAACGCAGTGTTATAACACAATACACTAACACTAATATAAAAGCTCATAATATATTTAATTGATAATAATGTATTAACATATTTCCTAATGCATCATAATGCATAAAGTATGATCACACTTATAGTCATACTGCATAAGTGTGGGAGGCACAACCGTGACGATGCCATGAGGCTCTGGAGAAGAGCCACATACATGATGGGATGCTTGTTGTTTATGTCCTTGCTCCAGTTAAGGGGTGCCACAGTTGCCACCAAAACCCCTATATATTTTTTCAATATAAAATACAGGAACATTCAGTTCACTAAAATCACTTATAAAGCTCAACAAAACTAACATAAGTATTTTTATGCTAACATAATACTGAGACTACTTATTTATAAATGCATTTACAAGTTTGCTGTCCGTCTCTGTCTGCTTTGTAAAGCTGAATACCTACTAAAAAGCCAATACCTACTAATTAAATACTATATTTAGGTTATGGTTGTATGACTATGTAAGTAAAGCAGTTTTTCAGAAAAAAAGTTTTACAAAAAGTAGACATCTCTTCAGGTCTCCGAAAGTATGTGCACTAGCTTTTCTTCACTTTACATTTTCTGTTAAAGATACTCAAACACCTTTTTGTAAAAACTTAACATTGCCCAACACATTTACCATGTGTAAATCTGACATATGTCACTTGATCATAAAAGATCTAATAGTATAAATGCAAGTTTAAGTATTTGCCAATTCAGTATGTGCTAGAGGTCAACTTTATTAGAACAAACAAAAAAAATGTTTTGAGCGTCCAGAATTATCCAGAATTAACCTTGACAGCACCACAAAATTAATTAAAGTTGTTGGCTCATTATGAATTTTAAGATAATCTGGCCTGAAACATCAAAAATGGGTAAAATCACAGAATGGCTGCCACCTACAGGTTGCTGTTGGGGTTGTGAAGCTAGTAAAGATAGAACTGTGCCTTTCTTACCCTCTCAGTATCTCAATAGATAGATAAACGGTCTGAAGTGAAATGTGCAGATCAAAAAAACAAATTTTTGGAAGTTTTCCAAGGTCCCGTTAAAGATGGCACCGAGTTGGCTTTCTGTTCACAGCTTGTTTTTGTACTGCAGCTACATTCTGGTGCCCAGTGTGGTATGTAAGTAGTGAAATGCAGCTTCAGTCACGTTTGTAGATTAACTTCAACCAAACCCGCTTGACTTTTGAAAAGTCTATGAAAAGTGCCGACATTGTATTTACAGCCTGTGCGTTTCTTCACAGTCTGCCTATACAAGCTGTAGCATTTACGGCGGGATTGCACATTATCTTAAGAAGCTGGCAGATTTCAGTTTCTTTTAAAGAACATAATCCATGGCTACTGTCAGTTCATTGGAAAAAGTATGAAAAGTGCCAGAATCTCCTTAATGTCCTAGAAAGGTTCATTTCTGCATGTTTAATTCGACATTCCTGGTGTTCTGTTTTCTCTGTTTTTGTTGCTTCTGTTGGTCTGGAACAGGAGCTGGAATATATAACAATTTTGGGGGCATCACATAGGGTGAGGCAAGGCTGTAATGTAACAGTCTAGGATTTTAGAATCTGCTTTATTACCCTTTTGCAAACTCGTATATGAAGGAGGATACAACAGCATTTTATGTTCATGGTATGACAGTTCTATGTACAGAACTCTCATTTCAACTAAACCAATGTAAATACAGTTTTCCATTCAATAATAAAAATTATTATGGTAAAACTGTGGAAGATATTAGACATTTTTAAAACTTGTTCAAACACCTACACATATCCTTATACACTTGCTAGAGCATTGCAATGCTGTGTTTGTTAAAGCCCTCATTTGAAATCATGGTGTTTTGTGTATTTATTTATTTATTTATTTATTTATTTATTTGCTTACTTTAAATTGGAGACCCACATTTTTTAACGTATTTTAATAACGTAGCTTGCTTTTGTCCTCTACTTAACAATACTGATGCAGAAATGCTCATTGATTGCCCTCAACTGACACATTTGTCCCCTCACCAATAACAATCTCTCCTGATTTCTGTAGGTTCTCGAAGTGGTGCGCTCCAACTACGACACATTAACATTAAAGCTTCAGGATGGTTTGGACCAGTTTGAACGCTATTCAGAGCAGCCCAAAGAGACAGCCTTTTTCAAGGAATTGGTAAGGGCACCTGTCGATGCAAAAAGTAATCTTTCATAAATACATAGATGACACTAGGTTACACACATGGATAACAATTGTAGTCTTCCCTGATACCTTCCTATGTAGTACATATCTTCTAAATGATTGTATAGGTATATTAGATGTAAGATAACATTACTGTCTCCCCCTCTTCCAGAAGCTATTATCTACTGTATAGCCTTATAGCAACAAACAGAATGGAGGGTAACTATCATTTTTGCAAGATGTAGTTCTACAGTCTGGATAATTGTCTACAGACACATTTTTACTTTTCCATAACTCGTCCAGGCCAGTGAAACATAGCAGATAGTCTCAAACAAACACAGGTGGAGCAGCAGCATTGTATTGACTAACATTCTCAGCAGAGCATAAAGCTGCATTCAGTCTGTCAGAACAGTTCTATCCGAAACACATCATATCTCTTACCATTAAACACATTACCTTTGTCATGAAGCTGAATTTGGCTTTTATTCGCCCCTAATTATATGAAATGAGAACATTAACATTTAAAGTTGGACAGAAGATCAGTTGTTTTAGGTCAGAAATATTTGCTTACACTACTATATGTGCAGCCTGAGAGAGGCTTGAGAACAACAGCTGTCTGTTTGTTTATTTATCTACTTATTGATTTAAGTACACTCTGTAGGGTGATCATTTTCTTTTCCATCAAACGATGTGGCATCCTTTCATTCCCAACACATTACCCAGTCCATACTAGGGTAATAAAGATATTCTGCATGATTTCTTTTCTCATTGTTCTCACTTCGTTCTGATGTGTTTTCAAAGTGTTCCTTTAATTTTTGAGCAGTGTGTTATTATGGTTGCTATACTGTTACTGCTGTACTGTTATCCGATTTATATGATTATTGTTAAGTTGGCTTGGAAAAATCTAATTACTGTTCTTCATAATCATCTTATTATTTTTATTATTCTACGCTCAAAATATGCATAAGTGATATTAAAATGGACCTCTCTCACAGAGATCGACACAGCGTCACATGAGTAACTGTAAAAACCTCAGATTAATCGTGGTGGTATATTTTTGTAATTATCATTTCTGTGGCTTTCAGCAGTGTGAGCTTGTTTTCACTCATCACACTTTCTCCCTCCTCCTGATTCCTCTTGCGAAACCGGAATCTTTCAGCTATCACCAGTGCTTGTGGAGAGAAATGCGACCCGATGGTCTCCACAAAATAAATATAAATATAAATTAACAAAATACTCAGATCTTACAATGTAAGAACTCCACTGCTCTACACTCTAATCACACGGAGGAATGTCTCCAATGAAGCCAGCCTTTATCTCACCCATGCTGTGCTTTAGCCACTTGGTTGTAACATTTAAAGTTTATAACTGCAGTATTTTCCCTTCTTTCTTGAAAAGCCTTTACCTCTCCTTGTTGACTAGATTCACCTTGATTTTTAGTATGCTTGTCTAATTTAAGTTGCCCGTGAAGTGAAGTTAAAGTCCTTAAAATATTTTACAAAGTATCCAAATGTTTGGATTATTGTTCAGGGACATTCGACAAAGATGTCTACTAAGATTTATTGAGTAAGATCTTTTGACCTTTGTTTTTTTAAGATGTAGTCTTTGTGTGAATAAGTCAAGAATATTGTCTATACATAACTCTAATTAAAAGCCAAAAATATTTTAAAATATGTGTAAAGGTTTGTGTTTTGTAGGGCCACCATTGACATTAAGGTTTTGACTGAGATGTACACTGAACTTTGTTCAGACTGACCATTTAAACCTGGTAGTATGAATTGAAGACATTCGATATCAAAATTCCAGTCAAGTCCATTTTCTGACATGACATGTAATTGCATAGTTGTCCAGGACAGAGTGCTAAACCACTTGGCATGACCATTAATAGACTACATGATAACGTAATGGTGGTGGCATTTTTCTAAAAACAACTTAATGTAAATGTGTTTATATGGCAAACCTGTCCTATCAAAATATATATTTGTTTGTCAGATTCACAAGGCAGCTTTCAGGAAAAAAGCTAAAACCTCACTTAAATTTGATTTGAATTAACATTTTAACTACTTCAGTAATTAACTAAAACCAGTGATCTCTAATAAAGATCTAAAATAAATAAATAAATAAAACTTAATGAATTAAAGTGATTGACAATATGTCATATTTGTGTCCAGTAACACTGTCTCTACACTCTTTTACATTCTTTTCCTCCTTGCAGGTGCGTTCCATCAGCCTGAATGTGAGGAAGAACGTGTCTCTGAACACTCTGAGCCAGGACGTTCTACTGAAGGAGTTTTCATCTATATCTTAAGAATGTTTATCAACGTAAACACATACCTATATAATTATCTTTGTATCTTTCTAACTTTTTTACTAAATTCATTGGCTATACCTGATATTGCTGGGAATCATAACTTTTTACCACTCCACCTTATCTATGTTTGCAGAAGTGATCATTAGTTTCTATGTATTAACTGGGTAAGTTCAAGGTGCAAACTTCCAAGTATTGGGTAATTATTTTGGGTAACATTATGGCAAGTTCCAAAATTACATTAAAATGTCTAATTATGTCTTTGACCATCATCAATAAACCTGCTTATCTGTTTACATTCCTAAATAATAAATTGACTTAGACAACCTAGTAAAACTTTAAGTGCATTTTATGATAATGATAAAAATACTAGGTTACTAATCTGTTTTAAGAATGATAATGTAATCCATAACAAAGCACAGTATATGTCAGAGCTGCTGGTTAGACTGGGCTTTACAAAATTAGGAGTGCTCGTCAATCAAGTCATAATTTTTGCTTCCTGCTCTCCTGGCTCTTTCCTGGGCGAGCGAAAAATATTTCCAACAGTACCGAGACTGTCTACCTAAATAACAGGTTCTAGCTTTGAAGCTAATAAAGACTAAGCCTTATAAATAGTTGAAATAACAAGATGGCAAGTACAAACTCACTCTAAATTTCACTGCAACGTCACACATTTAAACAAGAACATAAGTCAAGCCTACAAGTGCTGTGCAGTTGAATGGCAGAAAATTATTGTGATCCAGAGCTCATTGTAAAGGATAAACCATGCTTTACATTTCCTTCTGTTCTTTTATTCATGTCATTGACTGTTCAGCAGTGTCAGCCTGACTTTAATCACATAACTGCCGACTTTGAAAAGTCTGAAGTCGTGCAAGACCTAGCTGATTTTTTTTTTTTTTATTATTTAATAATTCTAAGTTACTGCAAAGTACTGTGGAGTTAGTACCTAACCAGTTAATACCTACAAACTGTTGCGCTTATCAGAGTATGTAGCTAGACAGCCTATGTATCAACCTTTGGGTCATGTTACCTGAAATTAATTCAGTATGATCTACATTCACTCGTTATAAATTTTTTGTACATTATACCTAAGTTCATGTATACTGCTGTACGGTTTTGTATTCATATGAATAAGGAAAAAGCTTACTAAACCATTAAAGTGTCTCAAATCTGATTGTATTAACATATTTAGTAATATTTAAAATGTGTTTGTTTTTGTGGGGAATCAGTTTAGGATTTAATCTTATCTGACTATTAGGGTTTGAACTGAGAAGAGGGTAATGGGCAGGTGGGGTTGGGGACTGTCAATGTGTTTGTTTTCAGCCCAAAGGAAAATTAGCTAAGTTACTTTACCTGCCACTAAAAACCAACCCATAGGAAAACTCCTTGGCAAGTTTAATTTTTTGCCTGATTTATATACCATCATTGTTTCTACTGCTACTACTATAGAATAGTTTTTGACCCTGCTTGAATGTGGTATGTGTATGATAAGGTATGTGTCAATAACACATGTACAAATATTTGAGGTTGGTGGTTTGTGCAAATTAGTCCTGCATTCTTTATGTATGGTCTTTTACTGGTTTGGTGCCTGCCACAGGAAAGTGTGTTTTTTTTGTTTTTTTTTATGTCAGTTATCTTCATTGTTTGTACAGTTTGTCTTGGAGACAAATTAAAACTCAAAAACTGCAATTAAAACTCACCTGACCATCTGTTTTTTGAGCTGTTGAGCACTGCATGAACACCCAATGCATGCTCTTATATTACATCACATTTTTTATGTGTAATGTTCCACTGTTTATAAATAAACTGTGTCCATAAATTGATTCCTAAGATATTTAGTTGTAATATATTAGTAGAATGTGTTACTAGTTTTCTATCATGCCCACTATGGGTTTATTTTCATGCCATCAGCTGGTTTAAAAAAAAAAGAAAAAATTCATAGGCGGAATGGTGTCCTGCGATAGTCCATCACATGGAGCCTGAATATTATCATGCTTAAACTGCAGATTTTGTGCTAGGAGTGGCAGTAGGGTGACACCAGGCCTTTTTATAGAGTGATTGGATACTTCACAGTGATAGGCTCTATGGGTCCCATAATATTGACTGGAATATTAAGATAAGCAAGGCTGTCTCTTACAATCTAGGGACACTATTGAGCTTGTGTCATTTCAGTAACTAAGCAATGTGAGGCCTAACTCAAAGTACCATTAATCTTTGCATCTGAGGGGATGACAAATTGAAATTGTCCCACAAGACGAGCTTTAAAATTGGCTACATCTGTTGGAAATGATCTCTTCTGAATCAGAATCAAGCTTCACGTGCACATACATGTTAATCTGACACTGTGGTTGCATATGGGGACATGCTGAAAATCTCTCTCCTGTGGTTTACCTTGTTTACTAGGACACTGAGTAAACAACACACATATTGGTATTTCACTGTATTATGAGAAAAGAGATGCTTTACTGGTACTTAATTACACACAAAAAGAAACATGACTGATTGGTGCTTTATTAAGACACATGATTAAGATGAACAGGTCCTCGTAATTAACAATCACAGGACAATCCAGTCAGACATACCACAGTCAACTGCAGCTTACTTTACAAAATGAAATGCACACTTCATATACAAAATTTTAAAATTCTAAAAATAATATATGTAACTTACAAGGATGTAAAAAAAAAAAAAAGTGGTAGACCTAAAAAAATTTCAGCGGCACTGAGCCACAGGATCCCATTGGCTGTCCGTCAAGACACGGGACGATCCTCGACCCAAATTAAGGCCATTACTGGAGCTGACTGCAGCTCATAACCATCAGACGGCATCTGTGAGCAAAGGGCTCAAAAAACGTCATTTCAAAGGCCACGTCTCCTTCAGCGCCGCCTAATTGCCCGTTTGGAGTTTGCAAGGGAGCACCAGACATGGGACACTGAAATGTGGAAGAAAGTTTTATTCTCTGATGAGAAAAAATGTAACCTTGACGGTCCTGATGGCTTCCAACGTTACTGGCATGACATGGAGATCCCTCCTGAGATGTTTTCTACACGGCAGAGTGTGGAGGGGCACCATCATGATTTGGGGTGCTTTTTCCTTAAGTGGAACAATGGAGCGTCAGGTTGTACGGGGTGTCAAACAGCAGTTGGGTATGTGGAGATGTTGCAGCGGGCATCCCTCCCTGAGGACCCTCGTCTGTGTGGTAATGACTGGGTTTTTCAACAGGAGAACGGTGCGATTCACAATGCCTGACTGACAAAGGACTTCTTCCAGGAGAATAACGTCACTCTTTGGACCATCCTGCGTGTCCCCTGATCTAAATCCGACTGAGAACATTTGGGGGTGGATGGCAAGTGAAGTTTACAAAAATGGACATTAGTTCCAGACACTGGATGCCCTTCGTGAAGCCATCTTCAACACTTGTAGCAACGTTCCCACTAGCCTCCTGGAAACACTTGCATGAAGTATGCCTGAAATATTGTTTGAAGTGACCAACCACAGTGGTGGACCCACTCAGTACCGAGTCCCTTTTTTGACATTTTAATTTCTGTTTTGAGGAAGGTTTGGTTTTTTTTATAGCTATGGTCTTAAACGTTTGATCAGCTGATGAACAGCCTATTTCAGTTAATAATTGTTTTTAATAACTTGACTTCTTAAAGTCTTCCTCCCATTTCTTCTTTTAGCATTGTGAAGCTCTACTTAGAACCTTCTCAAGATCCAATGGTGCAAAATGCAAATTCTTGCTATTTTTAACTGGTCTTAATATATTATATTATACATATACAGTATATATATATGTATATACAGTGAGGAAAATAAGTATTTAAACACCCTGCTACTTTGCAAGTTCTCCCACTTAGAAATCATAGAGAGGTCTGAAATTTTCATCTTAGGTGCATGTCCACTGTGAGAGACATAATCTAAAAAAAAAACCCTGAAAATCACAATGTATGATTTTTTAATAATTTATTTGTGTGTTACTGCTGCAAATAAGTATTTGAACACCTGCCAATCAGCAAAAATTCTGGCCCTCAAAGACCTGTTAGTCTGCCTCTAAAACCTCCACCTCCACTCCACTTATTATTCTAAATTAGAAGCACCTGTTTGAGGTCGTTAGCTGCAATTAGGCTCATTGCTTCAGCATAAACATGTTGCTAATGCAGTTGCATACCTTCAATCTCAAAGCCATTATTCGCCCTGTAGATCTGAAAGACACCGTGCTGGTGTGAGTGGATCAGATACAGTAGTGCTGCTGGACACTTCAGTGTCACTGCTGGCCTGAGAATTGTTCACCAACCAAAACTATCCAGCGTCCTGTGGGCACAGATAAAAAACTGGAGGAAGACCAGCACAAACAATGCAGCAGCAGATGAGTCTGTAACTGTGGAACTACAGAGCGTTCCTATATGGTCAGTAGAGCTGATAATATGGACAATGAGTGTAAATACAGGGAGGTGAACTTAAAGTGGCTGGTCAGTGTATAGCTCAAGAAGAGTGCATTATCATACATACCAAAGCTTGCAGAGAAGTACAAAACAAATGAACATTTCAGAAAACAAACAGTTCTGAAAAAAAAATGTGAAGCACTTACCAGTACCGAAACACTTTTACAAACTGCAAATTCTGATTGTTACAGATCCTTGTCAATCAAACTGTTTGCACCAAGCAAACACTTTCTGTCAGAATTTGTAAAAGTGTTTCATGTGTTGTAATTTTGTAATTTTGTTTTTTTGAAATATTAAACAAAATATACCAAATATTCGTTTTGCACTTCTCAGCCACCGTGATAAACCCCATAAACAACAGAAAATGACCACAGTAGCACATACTCAGGTTCAGCAAACCAACACAAGCAACAGATAATCAGTAAACTAGCACATGTTTAGGAATGAGAAACCCCTTAAAGAATTGATTATGACTTAACTAGCACATATTCAGACATAATAAACCTCCGGAATGACAAATAATTAGTAAACTAAAGCTCACTTAAACAAAGCAGTCTATAAACATCACAGCCAGCTGACAGGCTAACAGCCTTCTTAAACAATTTAGAGTTGGGCTTTAAGGTGAAATATTTCATAAATGATTTACTTACAGAGGAATAATTATTTATAAAAAAAATGTGGGATGTGTGTGCTACAAGCCTCAAATTACTGTGTTCCAGCTAAAGTTAGTTATTATATGTTGTATTAAAACCCTTGAAAATCCGTGTAAACCACAAAAACCAATGTGCACACACGCACGCACACAATACCTTATACCCTATATATTAAAGTGCTGAGTGCAGTACAAGAAGAAACACCAGTCTGAGGCGGCCAGTACAGAGGACGGAATGAGAGAATAATTTGGTAACCATTTAAGAAAACTATCCTTTGCTGTGAGGCTAGGATACAGGATAAAGCTAGGATACTGTCTTGCTTTCGGGATCTCCTCCTTTTTAATTAAAAAATAAAAGTGAAAAAAATAAACAAACAAAAAAAGCTTGTCTGTTTCCATGCACTGCCTCTTAAGCAGAAAGCTTAACAGGACAGCCATCTAGTTTACAAGAGATAATAATAACAATAATGAGTAAATAATTCCCAATAATACCATGATGTGACTACACCACCTTGGGAATTTCACCCAATGAAACGCCTATATAAACAGAACCAAGTTCAATTTATGGTCAATGTGCACCAATATAACACCACTTTGGAGCCTTAGTTTTTACATATCTGTAAAATTAAGTTGATCTGAGCAAAGGCCGAGGAGTCATGGCAATATTAGCTATAAAAGCCAAGACTGAAGTGATTGATTGATATATAGAAGCCATGCTAAGTAATATAATATATATAATTATTTACCTAGAAACTCCACAAAGTAATTATAGACAAGTAGACAAGTGCAGTTTACAAATAGTTAAAGATGGCACAAAAAGTGTAGATTTTTTCTTATTTTTTATCATTGTGAAGAAAAATGGGGTTGTATAGAATTTAGAGAGGTTTAAATCAGATCACCTGTGGTATTAGGTGATATTGTAGCCCCTCCCATCGGAGTACGGAGGACGCTGGGGGGACAGAACGAAGATGGAGGTAGAGAGCCATGTTATGTTGAGCACGAGTTCAGGAATAAAAGTATTGGCTTGTCTGAAGTAACCTCAAGTTGTCTTGCATATAATTACCCACGCACATAATAAGAACCAAGAATACGACACACCAAGCCTTATGCTTATCCACTTTGACTGGTCCCAGTTGGTCTAGAACATTTAAGAGGCGCTACAGTGTTAACAAACCTCCATTTGCACAGCACTTATAACCTGATCTGTATCAGAAATTATGTCATTCAGCATTCGTAACACCAAGTCTTCAAAAATGATGTCCTTTGGGACATGCTTGGTCACTTACTCATTGCCTATATTGTTGGTTATTTTTACTCCCCTAATTTTATCACACATGTTGCTCATGTTATTAGCGCCGCCAGGGTTGTTCTGGATGATCACAAGATTGAGTCTGTGGTTAATTGGCCTATAACTCAGTCCATGAAAGATCTTTAAAGATTCCTGGGTTTTGCCAATTTCTACCGCCGTTTTGTCTGTGATTAAGCTCTGTTGCAGCCCCGTAAACATCTCTGTTAAAAGGCAACACCAAAAAACTTATTTCAAGCTACTATTGCCAAATTAAAGCAACTGTTTACATCAGCACCTGGACCTCAGTTGTTTACTCTACTGATTCATGACTGTACTGCAAAGTACAGCTCAAAACACATCATCAAGCTTGCTGATGACACAACGGTGGTGGGTCTGATCTGCAAAAATAATTGAGCCAACCAGGGAGCATTATTCAAAGGTTAGTGCCTCGGCCTTTCTACACATTTCCCACCATCTTCACCCACTCTTTCACTTCCTGCTCCCTAACTGTGTGTAATTACCGGTCAAGCTGGGTTCCATTTTGTCAAGAACCACTAAATATGTGAAGCATTTCTTAAAACATATGAAAAATACCAATAATCAAACTGACCCTGGACTACGACCAAACCAAAGTGATTTCAGCACATTTGTAAGGCGCCCAAACAGAACCAAACTGGCAGATTAGCTAGCCTTGAGTTGGCCTTGGATTTGTGCTGGTCGAAGTGACGTGCGAAAAGCCTACTCTTAAGCGATATAATTAAATCATAATAAAAATTTAAAACAAATACAAATTTTGTCATTTTATTCAGACATTTATTTCTCTGTTTTTGAGTTCTGGGCCTCCTGCGCTGACCAGATGGTGGTGGGGAAGAAAAGTTGAAAAAATGGTTCTCACCATTGTCAGTAGATTATGGTAGCGTATTGCTGCCAAGCACATTAAAAAATAAGTTCCTCAGGATCTCGTTATTACAATAAAATTTTTTTTTTCATTTTTATGAGAAAATATGTAGTAAAAACATCATACTAATGTCATAATCACGAGAAAGTGTCATAATTACTAGGAAATATGTAGTAAAAATGACACAATATATGTCCTAAATAGGAGAAGTCACAGGTCTGTTTCCTGTGAAACGTGTTAAAGCCGTAATACTGTTGGCTAGTGAACAGTTGTGTTTGGCTCTGTGGTTCAGTGTGTTTCTGTAATCTAATGTTACTGTATGTTCGGATTAAACTACACCGAAATATTCAGACTATTTCACACTAGAAGCAGTAACCGCAGCATGACACGGCTGGGACTCAGTGTGTCCCGCAGTGCGGACCGTGACGACTGACCTAAAGTAGACTAAGTACACCGGTGACTGTTCTGGTTACAGCCATCCACACAGAATTTCTGTTCCTGCATCATGATCAGGCAGTAACACTGTCCACATTCTGTGGACACTAAACATTAATGCGCGTTCAGTAGATAAAATCATTACCTGTAAAAACCTAACCTGTTTCAGATAAATACAGCTAAACCTTAAAACTGTATAGCAGCCTGGTCAAACTCACAGTGTCTTAAAGTACTAGGGAGTACCAAGGAGAGTCAATTATTTATTATATGTTACTGACCAAATACATAATCTGAAGTTAACAGGTCAGTGTTTTATGCTCGTAGGAAACCTGTTAGTTGTGTAGCCCAGGGTGAAATCATGACCCTGGTGCTAGTGCTGTGCTTGGGGGTTCAGTGTGTGTGCAGGTTATAGTATAGATACAGTATGCGCATGCGCAAGGAACGGCTATCCTGTTTAATATGCCGGGTTTGGGAGAAATGTACTGTGATTCCATGTGGTCGCACTACCTTGTTTTATGTAGAAAATTTGGAAATATAGTTGGGCTGAGTGAGTGTCGGTCATTCATTTCCTCCTAGGAGAGTAGCCAGGGGGCGGGATCAGGTAGGGGAGGAGAGAGCACAGACAGTCCCAGGAGGGAGAACGTAGTGACGGACAGACCGTGAAGAGCTTTAGCAGCTAGCTTAGCTCGTTTAGGTTCTAGACTTCCAGTTTGTTTTTAGTTATTACTTTGGAGAACTTTTGCTGTGGGTTTTGACATTCCCCATATGCATGGCAGCCTGTCGGTGAGGACTTTTTGGGGTTTTTTTTGCGTTGCGTAGTCAGGTAGCAGCGCCATTAGCATTTTGGTGCAGCTAGCTATCTGTCGCAGCGGCCGGTGTCCCTGGTCGGGCCGTCGGTGTTTTTATTTTTAGCATTGCCATCTTTCCGGTTTAGAAGGGAGTTTCTTGGCCCGTGGACTATCCGTTTGCGGTGTTGGAGCAGCCTGCACGGGACGTGTATGCTACATGCTAGTGCCTCTAGCCACTGCAGGCATTGAGGTTCTTCAGTTTGGCCAGCATTCAACTCGTCAGTCAGTATCCAGCAGGGAAACCAGAGGAGCTGTGGATTGTTAGTGAGTGCACGTGAGGACGTTGTGGGTGAGCTGGACAAAACGTACTTGTGAGTACGAATATCCTATATGCACACTCTCTTCCGCATTCCGAGTCAGCCAGCTTCATCACTTTCTGTCATGCTAGTAAACAGCTATGGCGTTTCACTCGCTCGCTTCAGGATTTGCCCAGGATTACGGTCAACGACGTCACTCGTATTATTCAGACATCGTGTCAGACGTCAGCAACAATGAAAGAGAAGGGCTTCAAACTACGTCCACAATTATGAAGGTAAGATCCGGTCTTGCAGTAATCCAGTGATTACAGTAATGTTAGCCCTTGGCTAAACTGTTTGTTTACTAACCGATGCTAACGTAGTGATACATACAGTACCACATCAGAAAAAGTTCCATTTTAATAAGTAAATTCAAATGATAAACTTTCCGATTAATATAAAATATGACCCTTTAACAAAATCATTCTCATTTTTGATGTTGCACTGTATGTTTATAATCAGGAAACGAATTTTAATTGGGGCAGGTGAGTTTGTCTGTATGCTTTACTAATTTTAGTGCATCAGCTTCAATTCTTATCTTGCTGAACATCTTACCTTGTAGAAAACCGAATGTCACTGTCTGAGCCAGCAAAGCGGTGAATGCCAAACCGATGCTCCAGAGTAAGCATCACAATTTGTTGCTTCAGCTGGAGGATCTCCTCTCTAAGAAGCGTATTTTCTTCAAGAACCAAGTCGACAGCAGTGGGATCCGGATCCGGAGCCGAAGCGTAGATGTGATCCCCTAGTAGTTGTGTAATCCTCCGTCGGTCGCTTTCTCCTCTCCCAAACCCCCGGTCTTGAAAGTGGAACGAGGAAATTGTTCCACTTAAACAACATCGGCACCGCTCCCTTCTTTAACAGTCGCTGTCCTGACGTGGATTCTGGTTCACGCACATCCTTTTTCTTAAAATGCCGGCTACACACGCCGGTATGCGGAGTGACTGTTAAGTTCTCCCTCCGGATAGCAACAATCAATTTATGCGGGTTTTACGGAGACGTATAAAAACTAAGTACTTTGTTGTACTTACTGGAGGCCTGACATAAAGGTACACAGCAATGTTCAGCTGTAGCGCGGTCAGTTTGCTGAAACTTCTTTGCTTGAGACATTATCGCGATTTCCCTAAACTCAACACAACAGTGTGGATAGTGGAAGTGGCTGAGCTGGCTGAGATTTTAGCAGAAATACGTCACCACCACTGTGTGCATGTACCCCATTGCCACTACAAAAAAGGATCCCGCTGCGTCTTGCAACGGGACTAAACAGGCCTGCAACCTTTGTTAATTTGTTCGTTTGGTTTTGCCTGCTTTTGGGAAAAAAAGGGTATTAATGTTTGAATGAGTGACCGGTCCTCAATCTTATTGTACAGACCAGTTTCAGTTTCATAATACGGAATGCTGTTTTCTGTATTCTGTGTCTGACTCCACTCATTGGATGTATTGTATGTGAGCAAACTAACAGGTTAGATGCGGGTGGCTACACATAGAAAGTAGAATACAGAGTTAAATACAGAAGTGCACTATATAGCAATCACAAGCCAGTGCTCATACCTAAGGAGGGAATAAGTTAAAATCAGCTTTAGTGCAATAAAAAAGTACATTTCAGCATAAACTTTTTTTAAAATTGACTTTAAATGACTAAAAACCTTAGTCATTCTAGCTGGTAAATGTGATAGTACCTATTAAAATACATTTTCTTTATCCTTTGTCATGTCTAAAATTATAGGCTACATCTTTAAGTTAACATAAAAGTAAAAAGCATATATGTAGACTGGCAAAAGTAACAGCTGCATAAACTGCTAAATGCTTTATCCCACAAAAAGCTTAGCTGAAGAGATTTCTAGAAGAGACTTCAATGCCTTTACAGAGACAGCAACCCAAAAGGAGAGATACAAGAGAGAAACTAAACTAGAACAGACTTCATCTAAACATTAAACTAAATGCCAAATCACATTGCTTTATTATTTAACATTACAAATTTTCTATAAATGCCTTTATATTGATTATCACATGTCCTGTCCACCATGTGTAAAGCAGTTTTTGGTGTCAATAGTTTCATACGCTCAATAGTCATTAAGAACTGTTATTAAACAAATCCTTATATAGAGCTAGCAACTACAAACAGTACTTGATGGGCCAGTGAACTCACCTATGCCTATAAACAAACATGCTTGTAATCTTGCAGAGTTCTAGGTGTCATCAGTATAGAGCAGCATACAGTACCTATATGTAAACCAGTGGCACAAAACACAGCGTAGTGCAGATATTACACTACATTAGCTAGGTGCCAGTATGTTAATATATAGTATAGTAAGTGGAAGCAGTGTTAAGGGTATTCTCTGTCCTCTGACTATTCTATAAAATGTATTCAGAATACCACCTAATGTCAACTGAATATAAATTAAACAACATGCATACATTCTTATTAATAAATGAAAACATGGTAATAATAGCATTCCAATCTTCCCCCACAGGGGAGCCAATGAACCACAACACACATATTATCAAGTTAAGTATATATTAGTGGCTCTCAGTGGGCCGTGGTGGTTCTTCTAGAGGCCACTGGCCATCAGATTATTATTTTTAATCTGAGATCTGCAAAACTGCCAGCAATAAGACACTCCATCAGAACGGTGTAACTTTTGATACTTACCTTAATTTTTCCTGCTTCCTCTAACTCAGGAACATTAGCAAGATTAGAAATTTCCTGTCCGTTTTGCAGAACATATTTATGCATTTGTCTCCTCTCGATTGGATTGCTGTAATGCTCTGTTTACCTGTTTGTGTCAGAAAGACATTGTTGACTGCAGCTTGTTCAAAATGCAGCGGTCTTCTAATCGGGACAAGACACAGGGAGTATAGCCTGTGAGCTACAAATTTTAAAGTACTGGATTTTAAAGTACTGGTACCGACTTGTCATGCAATACATGCTTGGAGAAATTTGAGGTCTTCAGTTCAGGATATTAGCTGTAAACCAAAATCAAAGGGAGACCAGGCTTTTGCAGCATATGCCCCAAAATTGTGCAATAATCTCCCTGCTTTCAGCCTCAGTTCATTTAAAAAAAAGTTTAAAGATTTAGTTGGTATCTTTAAAGAGCTTGGTTGGTGATTTTTAGCATGTCTTTGTATTTCATTGTGTTTTACTGTGTGATATTGTATAGAGACATGTTCTAGAAAAGTGCTATATCAGGGCTCTAGACTAACTTTTTGAACTGGTTGCACTGGTGCGCCTAACGTTTTTTCTTAGATGCACCAGCACCAAAGTTAGGTGCACTCAAATTTTCAACTGCATCACATTCAGAACAGCAGTTTTACACTTTTTCTTTTCTTTTTTTAAATTGCTGCCCATATAGGCAATATTGACTTGTAAATGATTAACTAACAATGTGGTCAACATAAAGTTCTTTATTTGAAGCACAATTCTACAAGAAAGGTAACACTTGGGCAGTGCATTTGTCGCGGCATGTAATGTGTTTTATAGATGTGTTGTGCTTTTTCAGCGCTTCAATTCGAAATGTATTAAAACCAGTCACAAACGCACTACTGCCGGCCATGGTCTTCCCACACTCTTTACAGTCAGTGCAGGCTGTGACTCGGAGTCGATCGTATGTGGCTAGTTATCTGATGCCGTCTCCGGACGAGGGCTTGACATAACCAACGCTCTGACACGGAGCCATCAGCCTCCCAGGTTAACAATTTTCGAACGGACCAGGCCTGAACTTAACATTCTTAACCAAGGTGTTGTAAATCATTCTTTTCATTGTCTCTTGTCATCCGCAGCTACACCCGCTCTGTTTATCTGACGGGCCTAGGCTACTCACCGCTCTGGGGTGCGTTTCACGTACAACGACGGAGGTTAGCACTGAACTCACGTGGTCCGATGCATCGTTAAACTAACAAACATCTGAAGTACGACCGTTTCCCGAAAGCGTCGTACTTTGTTAGTACCACAGTAGATTGAACCATGTTGGTTTGAACCACCATAGCTCGAACCACCATGTTTCCAGATGTGTTCGGTCTGACTTTCACAGCGGGAAACTGTGTTAAAGCTCATGGACCGGCAAGATTAAACCAAAATTTGATAGTTGTGACCGAGATCACGTAATGAACACATTATTTGGGCAACCCATGTTTATTCATATTATAAAAATCCAACTATAATATTAATAGAATCAATAATCAAATGCTAATAAAAAATATAATAATAATAATAAATATAAGTATTAATAATATATTAATGTGCATCATTATCATTATAAACATAGTAATAATATGTAAAGCTTCTTTTAGAAGGAACAAATGGAAGAGCTTTTAGCCACACCGATGCATTTGTAGGCTCTGATACTGGAATTACTTAGATACATCGCTGTGTCTCATTGGCGCAGTGGGCTAATCTGATGAAAACGCCATGCGATAGCGATGTGATCTGTTTCTCCGCTTTATTTGCATTGCATTTTATACTGGTGGCATAAACAGCAATTCTTTTCTTTAACAGACCCTGAGTGATCCCTCCTGCATCCCCATCCCTGCAACCCATTCTTTTTCCCTTGTTCTAGTCGTGGGAGGTGTATAATGTATCTATTTAAAGAGCCATGTTGGGGCTCCTTCAGTAAATTGGAAATAAAATATTTTAAATTAATCTTTGACTACTAGATTTTTGATTACTATACCCCAACATGTAGCTATAATGTCATGTTGTTTCAATAAGCTATTCTAAGATAAGCTGAGAAATACACAAAACCACAGCACAGTGATCAGGAAACAACAGCACTTAATCCTTTAATCAGAATTGGTCTCTCCTGTTCCCTCTGTTAAAACGCACATTGTTTATTAGTTTATTTTTATAATGGTCACTCCTAGTTCTAAACCTCAGGTCTTAAAAACAGAACACATGATGAGGTATTAGAAGGTGTTAAGTGATGACTGGGTATTAATACTAGGGCTAGATTTGCTTGAACGATTTACCCTACAACCTAACATGTCTTGAACGGGGACCAGCAACATGTAGCCTATTTACCCACCTCCTGCTCCACCAGTGATACCACAGAAACACCTGAGAGTGAAATAATGCTGGACAAGCAGAGCCCGTCTAACGGTACACAGCTAACACACTCACATGGATTATAGCGACATTATTTAAAGACTGCAGCTAAATGTATAAACAGAGAAATACACCGAGATGTGTGTTGGGAACTACACGCTCAAAGCCTTTGACAGTATAAATGTTCGTACCCGGAGTTTGATGTAAATTTTCAGCTTACTGACACGTTTACTGGCGTCCTGCGCCATCGATGACGCCGTCACCAGGAACTACGCTTCTAACCACAGGTCTACAGCTGTAGTTTCAACTACTTAACTTAACGACAGTGTTTGCAAACGTTCGGTGGAACTACGGTTTTGGGAAACACCTGTGTCGCTTAACGATGGTTCGGACTATGTAAGTTACCAACGTGGTTACCTCCATAGTTTGAACCATGGTTTTGGGAAACACCTGCGTCGCAGCTGTGTCGTTTCAACTATGTAAGTTGCTAACGTAGTTAGCAACGATGGTTTTGGGAAACGCACCCCTGTCTGACTGCAGCACACGCACTTTCAAACGTACACACGTACAGGAATATCAGGACCACGGCCAATCGAGGAGGGGGTGGTCCCGCCCTTCGCTATCTTCGATTGGTTTAGACCACGAAATGGGCTCTGTTTTTAACTACAGGGAGACTTTCAGAGTCGCGGAGACTTTATTTTTCTCCCCATCGAACGGCTGGTCGCACTGGTGCGACCTCAGATTTTTTTTGGTCGCACAATTGAGAAATTAGGTCGCATGTGCGACCAAATTGGTCGCACTCTAGAGCCCTGTATATAAATAAGAATCGACTTATTTTCTATAAGTTATCTGGAATTGTACTGCCTCGAAGAAATACTGACTGTAATGGGGGACATCACGAGAAGACAGGATGCAAGTGCAAGTGTTTTAATGGCAAACTAACAAGAGAAAAACAAAAACCAAAACTAAGATTACAAAAACAACTAACAGAGACAAAGCACCAAGCAAGAACAAAGGGAACCACAGGGAGTATAACTGAACAGGTGACCAAACGGGAAGAGACAGGAGACTGGACAAACGACTGGACTGGGGGACAGACAGGAGACTAGACAAACGACTTGACCCAGGAACGGACAGGAGACTAGACAAACGACTTGACCAGAAAACAGACAGGAAACTGGAGGGCGGCTGGGCAGTTCCCTGAGACAAGATGGGCTACACATTGAGGAAAACATGGAACAAGAATTCTAAACCCAGACAGGAAACTGGAAGAGAGACTGGGCTGGAAGCTGAAACGGAGACTGGAACTGTGAAGGTTAGGAGGGGGGCCGAGCAGGGAACTGCGATGGCAGCTGTTATCAGTTATAAAGGACACAGTAGACTGAGGGAGTCCTAATTGCTTACAAATAAACACATTTGTAGAAACATATTCTGGTTTGGCTGCAAGTATTCTTCAGTATATCTGATACACAATGTAGAAAAAGGCAAAGGATGTCATTCTGTGGCTGTGTTTACCCTAATTACTTTGTTGAATAATTGAAATTAAGATGGCACCTGCATCCAAATCTGCATGGATGGGAGTGTTCACCTCTTATAGCACCCACACACCAATAATGAGAATATCAATGGGCCATGGATAAACTGAAAGAGCTGGCCTTCACATATTTAAGACGCACTTTAGCAGTCCACTGTTAACTCATCTCCCATGTTATTTATTTCCTCTGCTTGTTAATAAGTCTCCCAAGTAATATTATTCTAATTATATCAGTGCAATCAGCAGTATTGCATATCAGGCTTTATCGCTTGCAGCACTTTGTCTTTCACACTTTGATAGTAATTCATTGAGACATCTATCGTTTAAGCAGATGCAGCCAGCAGAGGTCAGTTTGTTCCACCCTTCCAGTTAATTAGCATTGCTGGCTCTGTGTATGTGTATGCGGGTGTGTTTGTAAAAGGGGGGGGGGGGTGGTAGTATGGTTACTGAGATGTGCAAAACAAATGAACATTTCAGAAAACAAAATTACAAAGTAAAAACAAATTTACAAGACATGAAACACTTTTATCAGTACCGAAACACTTTTACAAAATGCGAATTCTGACGGAAAGTCAAAGGAGGTGCTTATTTCGGACATTTCATGTCTTGTATATTTGATTTTACTTTCGTAATTTTGTTTTCTGATGTTAATGTGTTTTGCACTTCTTGGCCAGCATAAGAAAGAGAGAGAGAGGATAACTGATTGATAAAGAAGGTGCTCAACGCTCAGATGAGTTTGCTCTGTAATATAAATATGTGATTAATTCTCAGTTCAGGTTTCAGGTCCAAGAAATGGGTACGTTGCATTACATTGACTCTGGTATCATGCCTTTTGAAAGCTTCTGAATGTAACCATTTTTCCATGATTGATTGAAGGGCTGGCTCTACCTAAAAATTAAGCAGTTGCTTAAGATCCTGCTGTCACCAGGAGGCTCCCTAACAACCTTATTGTAAGGGGAAAAAAACCTGATGCAGTTAACTCACCAGCAATTAACAATTTACTCGTTTATTCCAGGTTTAAACTGTGATTAATCCAAGTTTAGATACTCAGACTGTGATTCATGCTTGTGCACATGCAGATGAAAGCACATAATGTATTTTAACAAATAGCCAAAAGGTGTTAAACAGAATATACTGAAAATATTATATATTCATATACTGATCATCAAAAATATATTGCTGGTGCATGCCTTCTTTTATCCACTGCCACCAACAGTGGTCTATGGCAGTATCCGCTCGACCAGTATTGCATACAATATGTCGATAAGACGGGGAAAATACAAAAGAAAGTAAAGAAAACAATTTGCAGTATGTTACAACAAGACATACCAGGAAAAAAACATAAATACTGCAGACTATTCACACAGTTTTAATCACAGAACATATTTAATAGACATTGTTACATTTTTCAGCTTTCAGCATTTTACAAATATGTGTTTGTACAAAGGTGTTACATGAAAACACCCGGTTTCAAATAATACTGTTGTGAAAGCTGTGTTGTGTCTCTGTCAGCACACTGTGTAAATATAGTTAGGAATTCTGGAAAGTGTAGTGATGCTGTGCTTAATCATCTCCTCCACAGAGATTCAGTATGGCGCTCTGATAGTCACCCTTGGTTTGCTCCTGAAAACACAGAATGAATAGGAAGAGTGAGAGTGAGATGTGTTTGTTGTAGTACATGTATAGGGCATGAAAGCAGGTACAGCCTTACAAGAGCTTCTTATTTTAGCTTTCAGTGGTTGATAAGTTAAGGTTGGGATTGGGTTCAGGGTTACTATGAGAAAATGCATTTGCATTTTCTAAAACGCCTATAGCCTTTACAGTTACTAGACCTCAACCCAAGTAACACCTATGGGAGACCAGTGTGCTGAACAGAGCTCTCCACCATCCTCTAAAACACCAGACACCAAACTTTATGTACCTCCCAATACAGTTCCAGAGAATCTTGCAGAATCTATGAAAAAGCCTACTGAAGAGTTGTGGCTGCACTTGGTAGCTCAACACCTTACCAAGACACTTAATGTGAATTTGTCCTTTAATTTCTCACTACCTTTGTGTTATGAAAACAAGTGTGTAGGTGTGCATTAACTGACCGCGATTGTCTGATAGAGTGACTTTCCAAACTGCCTCTTGAACTCTGTGCGTATTTTCATGAGATCCACTTCACAGCGGGAGACGATAATCCGGGTAAGGGTCTTCTCCTTCGCTGATTTACCCTACAGACACATGTCGCATACGGGTAAGGTCTCCAAAAAAATAATAAAAACCCTTCATTCATTCATATTTTCCCCTCCTTTGTATCATGTTTACATAACTGTGAAGAGTTACTAAAGGATCCATATCATAGAATTTCTTCAGATTTTGGAGTTTGTAATACATAAACATTGCCATTTCTTAAAGGACAAAAAGTGTTTAAAACCTTTCAACAATTTTGTACATACAACCATGTAACTAAGTGAAATACGTAGGATAGGATATGTAGGATGGCCCAATTAGCTACAATTTAGTTTTAGCTTTATTTATGAGCATCAGTAGCAGAGGAAATAAAAAAAAAAGATCATTCAGGTTTCAAGGCTACATTACTCTGGAGCAACTTACTTTCATGGCTTCATTGAGTTTGTTGGCAAAGAAAAGCTGTTTGTTTTCAAGACATTCCACTACATAGAGAGAGAGAGAGAGAGAGAGAGAGAGAGAGAGAGAGACAGACAGACAGACAGACATAAATTAAACAACGACTTTCACCAAACAGCTTGTGACTGTGTTTAATAAGATATGAAACAAGTGTGTATGACAGAGAGAGAGAGGGAGAGGGAGGTGTTTTTTTGGACTTGTATGTGCATGTGTGTGGGTGCGAATGATTTGGTACCTAATGTAAGGAAGGATTTCTCCAGATCTCCCTTCACCTCCTTTCGAATGCTCTCTTTTATGTCATATGGGCTGCAGCTCTTATATCTCTCAAAAACTGTAAGAGAGATTGGGAGTGAGAGAGAAAGAGAGAGAGATGGATAATGAGTAGAGTCTTTATTTGAAAGATCAATAAATATGGAAGCATTAGGAGTAATTTAACTAATTTAAACTCAAATTAATTGATGTATTGCTGTGTACAGTGGCGAAAAGAAAGTAGCAAATCAGCTTTAAAAAAAAAAAAAAAAAGTAGTTTTTATTAGGTCACAAATACCTAAGAAACATTACTAAGCCGTTATAAAGCATAAATAACAAGGGCTTTTCTCCACCACACAGCATTACACCTATTAACTTTATCAGGTATTATGTCTGATGACATGATGTGTATTTGTTAGAACAGCTTATTAATGTGCTTTAAGTTTATGACCTCATTAATAACCATTAATAAACTCAAATCTAATATATTGATGAACCCCTCCTAAGACTACCACTGGACATGTTAAAATGGGCATGAGATAACTTGTGCAATGTCTAATAAAATCATTTAGAAATGTAATGTCTAAAACTATTATAATCTGTTTACATTTTAAACCATATAAAGTATTACCAGCTAATATTTTTGTTCCTTAACGTCAGTATTCATATCAATATTTAGCATTTATAAAAAAAAAAAAAAAAAAAAGCTGTGCTGCTTATTAGTTTGTTACCTTTACGGAGGTGTGGCACACTCCTCTCTGAGAAGATGGTTATCCAGACACCCACATCAGTTCCCTTCTTCTTCACTCCTGCTTCATAGAGGGTCTACACACAACAACAACCACAATATATATGGCAACATTATTAGTACCTGATCTCTATTACAGTTATAAGTTTTGCGTTCCAGAAGCATCTTCCAGGTTAAACGCTTTATCTTGAGCAACACTTACTTTAGCATCATGGTCAATCTTCTCATAGTCCACTATGTTGCTGGGTTCCTCTCTCTTTGCCTATATTGACAAACAAACATACATATACACACATTGTCAGATGTAGATAATGGAGCAGTTTTGGATAAATATGTTTTGTATGAAAAATTACCTGAACCAGAGCAAGCAACAACTTGGAAACATCACCCGATGTGTCTCCAGCCACATCTTTCTCTAGGTCCTTCTTGAACACTGTTGAAAGGCAGAAAAGGTGAACCCCCATGTTTAGTCATGACTTCCTATCATGAGTAGGAGTTTTTTCCCCATTGTTAATCTACTGTCTTCAAAATAAAGGTTCCTAAATGGTTTGTGACTCGCATGTACCATTTACATTATTTAAAGGTTCTGCACTTTAAAAAGGTTCTTCTTTACATGTACATGATTCATTCACAAACCTAGTCCGTTAGTAATTTTAATCAGTTTAGAGGGATGTTAGGGAACTAAAAGTGTTTTTTTTTCTTTGCTATCACCCCAAAGAATATTTCTGGCACTTTTATTAGTATTTCTCAGTTTCTAACAGGTATCAAATACTGGTTCTGCTTTATAAATATCTACATTCTGTAGATGTGACAATGACCACATACGATAGTTAGGTAAAAATGTGGCATATTAGGTATAGTTGAGATTTTTGAGTCATGTAAGTTACACAAATTTCACTCACATTCTTTATAGACCTTCTTGATCTCTAAGAGTTCCTCACTGCTGCGAGAGCAGATAATTTCAAACAAACTATCCTCATCAGTGCCCAGACCCTGCAAAGAGCAGAAGACACTCTTAGACACAAAGTATTATCATTTCCAACTGAATATATACAGAGCCGGCTAACACACAGTTGTAAGTTGATCTAATAAAAGGTAGAACTTTAAAGGCTATCGAAGGCAAATGTGCTGTAACAGAGTGGTATGAAACTTGTCGTGTATCCGGGGTCAATAACACCACAGGGAGTTTAATGACTGTTCTTTATTTGCTGACTGTCCAGACGAAACAAAAAACAAACCGCGCGCCAAAAACTCTGGAGGGCCTTCTTTTCTCCACTCGCGTTAAAAACTTGACACCTCTTACAACTTGACTTTAATTCCACATCAAAACAAAAGGAAAAAGTCAACCTAAAAAAACAATATTTTAAAGCAGTATGCACACAACTGTTTTTCTGAACACTAACACAACAAAACTCACCTTCATTGATGCTTTAAGCTCGAGGGCATCAAAATGAGTTGGGCTTCTCATTAAACCCAAAATGACATTCTCCAGAGAGCCCGACAGTGCCCCCTTCAGGACAGTAGCCAAGTCCTACAACATCCGAAGATAAAATATAGCTGTAATCTTGTAGTTCATCAGTGAATTATATTTCAAACAGTGAACCTAACACAAGCTCATGTCACTAGTTGTAGTTTTTCAGATTAAAAGCTCTTTATATTGGGTGTAAATGTCATTCTAAATACACCAGAAGAACTTACATCAAACGAGACAGTTATTATTATGAGATATGAGGTTTTGCTCTGGTGGCAGCAAAATGTTGTGTTAAACACCCCGTATAGAAAACTGGACTTTTCAGTTCTGTCTGTTTCAGTTGTGTTAAGCACAGCATATGTCATTTAAAAATAGTTGCACAAATAGTTGCACCCAAAAGGAATGAAACTCGAGGCACCATTGTCAGCGGCAAGATAATGTTTGTTGTCACATGTCCACATGCCCAGAAGGCCTGGTGTTTTAGTTCACCTCCACCCCACCACAAAATCAACAGGAACCACGTGGGATGCGTTATCACAGGACACCATTAGGAACCTCTACAATTCCATGCCCAAACGTATGCATGTTGCGTTAGCAAACATGGTGCCTAGATGGCATACTAAGAGACACTACATTGCAATCGGACACTTTCTTCTGGGTTCAACTGTTCTCTTGATGATAGGTGTATATAGATAAGTCTTAATTATTCGAAATAGTTAATAATTAACGGATAAAATGACACAAAAAATCATGAAAAAAATCATGCTACATAAATCTGTATAATATTTATATATAGAATTTAAGTACAGAATAAAATACAGCAAATGTGAGTCCTTGTGTGTGTAATTAAAGATTGTGCATACCTTTTTTTCTTTCTTTTCATACTCAAATGCAATCTCTCTCCTCTGTGTGTAGGTGCGTTTTGTCAGGATGTCAATGATTGTTCGCTCATCCACACCTAAAATGAGGAAGGGAGGATGCATTACTGACCTAAAGATACAACTGAAACCTCTGAGAGATGATGTTTTATGTGAGACATGTCACTGATAAAGTCATCAAAAGCTGACACATTGTAGGCAGTCATGGGCCTGGAGGTTAGGGAACCAGCCTTGTGACCGGAGGGTCGCCGGTTCGATTCCCTGAACTGACAGTAACGACTGAGGTGCCCTTGAGCAAGGCACCTAACCCCCAACAGCTCCCCGGGCGCCGTGGATAGGGCTGCCCACCGCTACGGGTAAGTGTGCTCACTGCCCTCTAGTGTGTGTTCACTAGTGAGTGTGTTTGTGGGTGTTTTACTTCACGGATGGGTTAAATGCGGAGACTAAATTTCCCCACTGTGGGACTAATAAGGGATTCAAATCTTGTCTGTTTAAATATTGGGGCAAAGGTTTGTTTTGAAATGTAGGACTTACATTATCCAGTATATATATATATATATCCTGTTGTTCCTGCTAAGCTTTACAGGCTTGGCAACGCATTGGGTAAGAAAAAATAATACTCAGTCCACTGTCTTAGCAAGATGGATGCTGACTGAAGCTTGCTAGCCTGATTCATAACATACTCCTGCAGCTGAACACCCATAAACCACTTGACACTCATCCACACAGTCTTACATTTATCTTGAAACAATCCTCAAATTTCTAACTTCCACTAGAGGGCAGCAACCAAAGACAAACAACAACAACAACTAAAAAAACTGTTTTAACTTCCCTGAGGAAGAAGGCTGATCTAGCAGTGGGTCTCAAAACTCTTGATGCCTTTGTAAAAACACTGATGCACAGAGGTCTTTTTATTGCAGCTTATATCAGGTCTGTGGTAATTTCCTTGTGTATTTATTAATTTGATTAAAGTCAGTCATAATGGAAAGTACTGTGAAACGATGAAAGGCGTGCCTCTGCCAAAAAGGAAAATGTATGCTTTGTTGTACACATGCCTCCTGTACTCCTAAATTGGTGCCACAGTACTCCAGAGAGTGAGCTCTTAAGGTCTGATTGTCAGGAAAACCCTGAAAGTGAATTTTGCTAAACAAAAGACACAAAGACATTACCTAATTATGAATTCTGTCACATAGACGAGCCTGAGAGATGCAATGCTGCATACGAACCCCACAAAATACAATAAAAAATATATTCAATGCTAACCACCATTGTACTTTTTTTGTGTTTGCTGATAACAACTGAAGCTCACTCATGTGAATTTCTTGACTCTCATTCTTGATAATGGGAAATGGGAAAAAGTGTGTGTTGCCAGCACATCTGTAGTCCAGTCCATTAAAAGTTAAAAAAAAGTGACACTTGAGTTCTATGAGTGAGAAATGGGTTTTCATCATCAGAGGAAGGAGCTAAGGAAATGACGCACAGTTAAAGGTATTCTAAGCTCCCTAGTTGTGGCCCAAAACCACATACTGCTATACTGTATATGTAAAAGTATTAAATACACTTCTAATTGTGATGCACTGTTTTGTCATATTTAATACATATTTAAGCAGTTTTAAATGCAGATCTTTGTTATTTACATTAAGCAAAGCTGAAAAAGGGAAAGCTGACTAAAAATGTGAAAACAGACCCAGGTTAGCCAAATCCAGCAGTAAAAGAAATGCATAAGCATCAAATCTCCTCTTGTGTCGTCAAACACACAAAACATGATGCCTAAGCTATGGTTAGCATAATCTGGTTAGCATGTTAGATTCTTATACCTTTGGTTTTGATTGCTGTGTCAATCCAGGAGGCGTCTTTCTCTGGATCAAAATCTGGAGCCGGGAACACAGTGGGGAACCGCGGTTCTCTTGGCTGGTGTTTCAAATACAGAATAAAGCTTTAGAAAGTCAGATAATCACAGTGGCCATACTTTATCTTTCTTAATTTCATCATATAATTCATAACATAATTTAGATGCTCACCCCTCCATGACCCAGTGATAGCTGACTCAAAAACTGGGATACCAACGCCATTCTCACTTTCCTGCGGCGATACAATTTTACAATGAACCCAGAAGTGCAAGAGGATGAACATGTAATGGCTTATATCCGAGGTCACAGTGGGCTAGTACATGATTAACAACCCCACCCTTAGTTTCAAAGGTCTAGCAGATGGTTGTCACAGATGACTCTGATAAGATACCTGGTGTTGTATGTTCCCCAGGTACGTATGCAATAGTGTCATACTTAGCAGCTAGCAGTTTACTGCATTAAATTTACTTGATATGCACATAATGACAGTATTTCTGTGATATAATACGTATGATATTATTGACAGATTTGTTCATCGGGAAGATACATTTGAGACAAGGAAATTTAATACATATTTTTTGCAACCCAACAGGATATTGGGATTATGATTCACTCAAAACCATCCTACTTCTGCTTTTGGGCTTTATGCTTCCGCTGTTATTATACAATGTGTTGTAAACATAAAGACTGGAGGTGTGCAGTAAACTTTGCTCTGACACACCCTGGACTCTTACTAATCCTACATTCCTTCACTCAGGAACACACTGTTCATAACCACTCTGCACACTTCAACAGCATATCAGTACAGAAAATTAGAGATTCACTGAAACATGCCTCACTATTTTAAAAGGCTTCACTTTTAAGGGTTTTAGTGCTTTAATAGAGTGGATATAGGAAAGCAATAGGCAATACAGCAGAGTAAGCCTGGCAGAGTTTTTTAACGCAAAAATAGAGGATCAGTAATAGACGGAATGGACGATTTGTCAGTTGTAAAGAAGGATGTTGGCAGGACCTTAATAAAGAAAAGCCCCAAGGATAGCCACTGACAGAGAGAGACAGCAAGAGAGCTGCAGAGAGAAAGGTCACAAGGGTCAGAGAAAGGCCCAAGGCTTCAAAGCTGTGTCTTACCTTCGTCAGGTGCTGTGACATATATAGAAGTGTATTAGCAGCTTGTGCTGGGTTAGTTTCAGCTCTTAAATAGAACCATTCGCCTCCTACAGCCGCCCACCCCTCAATGCACACGGACAATCTTACCTCAGCTGCCAGCTTTATAACTGATTACTAAAGTTACTGGTTCACTGGTTCAGCACTCTGGAGAGAATGTGATCATTGTACAGGGCCTAAATTCTAGTAACACTTTAAAGGAATGCTTTATTATTTCAGGAGTGCATTTAGAATATCATACTTGAAATAGAATATCATAAAATTATTGAATTTATTTTAGGCATTTTTACTAAAGTAATTAAATTATTTAAAATGATCTTAATTAGTATCTTTAAATTAGATCTTAATTAATGCTTAAAGATCTAAATGAATTATAATGCAACTGCCTTGTTAATTCCAGTGTGTTTTTCATAGTTTTCTCATCACATAACCACACAGTGTTCATTATTACTGTGAATGGGTGATGGCATTGCATTAAAATTACTACAGCTAATCACTACAGTTGCAGTTATTTGTTATTTTTATTCATGTTTTGTTGTTTAACTAGTTAATTTTTTTTATGTGGGCTTTGGCTCATGCTGGCCTTAGGTAGCTGCCTACCTATGCCGAGTGCAAAGACATTTGGCCCTTGGCTCATGGGGTCTTAGGCAGCCGCCTACCTTTGCCTAGTGCAAAGGCCATCCATGAGTATTTTCCAACTGAATCTGTCTGATGTGTCTTCAGCCAACAACAATAATTTTATAATTAATAGTTACATTTCCATATATTTAGAAGAAAAAGGGAAACTTAGTGACTGTAAAACAAGCACTGACTGTTGTCAATAAGTCAGTGACTGTTAAAGCCACTGAAAAAGTAAATAGGTAACAATTTGTGGTGACCAGAAATGTATTTTTGTTGTCTGTGTTCAGTATTCAAAAGGTAGATTTACTAGGGCTTGCCTTTACTAAGACCTTTCTTTATGTCTCCTTTATTTTAAGACTGTTAAGACAGAGATTGCTATAGAAGGCTTTGGGACCGGATTTTTCAGGCTGCCTGTTAGAGTACTCCTTTAACCTAACTTTAACGCAGCATGGAGTACTCAGTGATGACATATTCAATAAATTTGGAAAATTTTATTTTAATTCCCCAGCTGGACAACCAAGGTACCTCCTGTATACAGTTTACATGTTTTCCCTGTGTCTGCAGGTGTTTTCTCCCACATTCCAAAACATTCAGTCAGATAAATCGAAGATTCTTAAATATGTGTGTGTGTGTGTGTGTGTGTGTGTGTGTGTGTGTGTGTGAGGGTGTATGTCTGTTTGTCTGGGCTGTGATGGTTTGGTGACCCAAAAAATTAATTAATGTATGAATAAAGGCAAAAGTGCCTACATTTCCTTCTCCCTCTTTCTTTCTCGGAACCTATACTCAAACAGAGCACTAAATATTTTAAACATGCACACAGCCACATCCTCACAACTCCAAGCGAATAACTGCTCATACTGACAAAATGCAACAACATGTGTGTGGAGTTTATATAGATAACATATCTGAGCTTCTGTGGAGATGCACTAATCTTTATCATCATTTTGCATGTACGTCACCAACTCTAAGTTCAGTTTGAGTGGCTGGTAAACCAGGGTGGTGGAAGGTGTCTGTAAAAAAACAAAACAGATACTGTTTTTATTAAAAATAAAGATAAACCTCATTTATTTGCATATTGTTTTATTCACCATCTTTAAGTTGTCTTCCCCTCTGACCCACCTTTCACTGTGTGTATGTTTCTTCCGTGCTGTTGGCTGTAAGTGCAAGTGTTCAGCATCAGTCCTGCAGGAGATCATTGAGGAAGTTCTTAATGTACTATTTTGACTGTGTTTCGTTATACCGTACAATCCTGTATTAGTATAATGACAGTAAAGTTGAATTAAATTGAATGTTACCCTGTCTCAAATCAGGTGGCTTTTGTGTTTTATCAAGTCTTCATGTTGAGTTACACCAGTTCAAGAAGGCCAGGGCTAAAAAACTAATTTCATTGCCAGCAGGCAAATTTCTACAATCCAGAAACTCCTAAAGTGATCAATAGATGTCCAGTTCAGGCAAGTACAGGGAAACCCAATGTAGTTGTTCTTTATGTGAAGTGATGGTACAACATAGATGTGACATAGAGGCATTAATACCCTCTATAACAAAACTGATGAAGGGGTATGGACATCTACTTACAGTAAAGTAAAACTAGGTAACACTGAAACCAATATACAGACTACAGCACAAACACACAAGGCAGAGATTGTGAGAGAATAGAGATATATTAAATGACTAAAAGGGTGAATTACCCTGCTCTGTCTATTTCAAGTTAAGAGTTCATTCTCTGACTATAGAGACCACATACTTCCTATTACTGCTGCATCCTGGTGTCCTTGGCAACATACGAAACAAACGCTGTATAATCACATACCGCAGCATAATACGTCACCACACACATACAGACACTGACAAACACACACCCATGGAACAACAGACAGTCTTGAAAGGTATTTGAAGGACAAGCCCAAAGAACTGATAGCACATTCCATCACATTTTAGCTTACTGTTTAAGGCTGCAAGCCTTTATAAAAATAAAAATAAAACACTTTTACACATTGTAGAAATACAGAGACAAAAGTGACGTAATGACTTTGCATTACGTGGGTGTGTACATTATTATCAAATAAGTAAAAATACAGTAATCATCCATCTGCCCTCAGAAGGAAGTGTCCGATATTATAATAAATTAGGAAGATAAAGGTTACTAGGAACAATAAATGATGAAAGGCTTAGACTAATTTTGGCAGTATGTTTGAGCCACACATACAGAGGTAGTGTCTCTCAGTACTGCGTGTGACCATGTTTGCTTCCTGGAGCTCTAGAATGTGACTCCTCTCCAGCTCTTCTGCAAAACATACTTAGGTTGCAAAAGATGCTACCAACACAACAGTATGAGTCAGAATGGAAAGCATGCGCAACTGGATGACCTTACATAGTCAGTCAGGTACAGCAGTAAGACCTGTCGGCACAGCGGGGTGTAAAACCTGAATCATTCTCACGTCTCATGATGTCAAACCTACCAACACATTCCATTATTTCCGTTGATGATGCGTGTATATATTATCAACATATTCACTGCTACAATGAAATGAATGGAAAGAGAATTATTTTGATGTAATGTATTTAATTGATATGGACATTTTATACACCTTTGAATTAAGAAAATTCTGTATTTTAGGTATGCAGTACTATAGAACTCATTATATCATAGAATACATAAATAATTACTTAATGTTTGGCAATTTTGTATCAGCCCTATGTTTACAAGAAAGTCATGTACCATACTTAAGATGCCTTTTGGAGCCAACCTAGAGAACACGCTATTCATTTTCCTGTCCTCTGGAGTGCTGTGTCCTCAGAGAGTCCACAGTGTTGTATGCTTAAACAGTTATTTTGTTGAGGCAGTGAAGCAACAGTTTCCTCTGGTGAACTAGATTAAAGAGGAAATCCCATCTTACACAACCTCTCACACAAATATGGGGGTGTACAAATAACAGAAACCACATAAAATATTCATACCCAGTGGCTGTTTATCAGGTAGACCTATGCACTATTAAGTTTACATTTACTGATGGTAGCTCATCTACATCTTTTGTCAGCCCCCTCCTTATTTGGCTGCTGGACCACTTTGTGGAGTTTTAGTAATTGCTGTGCTGGTGTTTTTTGGGCACACTGTCATGTTTCTTTTAGTCGATTACAAACAACATTGTTTGATAATCAGGCAAACATGTCACAGGTATTTTTGGAAGCAATTGATTTTACACATGCACAATAATATTTAGATCTAAATGAACAGGCTTGGGTAATACTTTATTTTGAGTGGTACTTTGTAAATGATTAATAAACACTATACAGAGTATCAGTTACACAACGACAACATACTAGTAAAGTAGCAGTAGTGAGGAAACTGGTACTGTTAGCACATTGTATACATTAAGAATCTCAATTCTTAAGACAAACCTAATTCTAACCTTGCCCAACATCTCATAACCGTGATGCATAACCTTAACTCATAACCTACTTCTAACCCTCGCCCTACCCGTAAATATAGCCCTTACCCTTATCTCAGTCCAAAACCTAATCCTAACCCTCACCCTGGCTGTAATCCTAATCCTAACCCTCACCCCAAAGATGTCGGTGTGGCCCTGCCTGCACCCTAGGATGTTTCGGGCCTCCACCTGCACCCAAGGACATTAGTGTGGCCCTGCCTACATCCGAGGATGTTGGGTGCAGCCCCACTTGCCTCTGATGACATCACTGCATGCTTGGAGGACATCCCTGCATGCTCTCATGAATCTCACTGCAGGCCCTCCTACATCTAAGGATATTATTGGCCCTAACGGTAACCTTAACCTCAACCCAATATCTAATCCTAACCCTCACCCTGGCTGTAGTCCTAATCATACCCTAGATCTTAACCATGTCCCATAATCTAATCCTAACCCTAACCCTGGCTGTAGTCCTAATCATACCCTAGATTTTAACCATATCCCATAATCTAATTCTAATCCTCACACTGGCTGTAGTCCTAATCGTATCACTGATCTTGACCTCAACCCATGGCCTAATTCTAACCCTCACCCTGCCCATAACCCTGACCCTAACCTTAACCTCAACCCAAAACCTAACCCTAACCCTCCTTCCTGAATGTAATTCTAACCGTAACCCTGACCTGAACTCAAAACATAACCCTAATCCTAACCCTAACCCCTCATGGATCTGCATCTTACTGCACATGGATTTTGACATTTTTAATGTTTTTTTTTTCTTTTCTGGCTCCTCCCTGGCTCACGTTGTTCCCGTTACACACACTCATTAAGACTGTTTTGTATACATCTTTGTTTGCTGAGTAATTTTGCAAAGTCTCTGTGTTTCAAACCTAGTTCTACATCATGTTTCTGTTTGTTTGTTTATCCTGTATTAATGTTCCTTTGTCTCTCTGTCTGTATTGTGAGTTCTGAAATGCCCTAAATAAAATGTAAAACCACTAAGACGGTGTCTTTTCCCATGGCCTTGCTTGCACCCGAGGATGTCAGCGTGACCCTGCCTGCAAGTAGGACGTTAGTGACCCACCTGTGCCCTAGGAAATTCTGCAACCCCATCTGCACCTAAGGACATTGGGGTGATGCCACCTGCACCTGAAGATGTCTACCTGCCTCCAGGGATGTCGCTGCAGGCCCACCCTGCCCAGTGCCAGTTCCTTACCCTGTTTCATTGCTGGCTACAGTGCTCCCCCATATGCTAACCTGTGGAGCTGACCCGCCGGACAACCAGCTGGCCTCTATGTCTCCTGGCCTGCCTGCAGTGATGGAATTTTCTGTTTTTAGGTATGTCTCTGACGTTGATTACTTGTGTTTTGACCCCTGCCTGTTATCTGGATTGGAATGCTCAAAATAAAACCATTCTACACTTAACCTAACCCGCTACCCTAACCATAGCCTTCACCCTGGCCCCAATCCTAACCCCAACCAAAAACCTAATCCAGTTAAATTGCAGTTACAGAACGGTGTCAGCAGCATGTCTAAAACAGCTTGTTGGTAATGTTGAGGTGGTCTGTATTATACTATTTTGGCCCCAACTGAATTCAGCAGATTATAAACATTATAATTATTTATTTGTGCAACTAATTTTAGGTCTCTGCATAGTCTACTGAATCAGATGTTTCACTGCAGCTACACTATTAATATGCTGTTGACGGGTTGCTGGGAGTCTCTTGAGACTTTATTCTGTATAAAAAGGACCACTCAAAATAAAGTATCACCTCTGCTTGATTTAAAGACCATTTAAAAAAAACTATGAGCATGTACATTTCCATCACAAGTTGTGGGATTTTTATTACTATCAGCACATTCAACACACAATTTGACAATGTGTGACATGCGCCTTTCATAGAAGCCATTTAGGAGGTAACCTTTCTAAATACAACTTCACAACATTCATTATTTAGATTAAACCGTATCTCAAAAAAACATTACATTTCAGATTTTTTTTACAGGTGTATATACAAAACCAACAAAATACTTACATTTATAGGGAAGAAAGGGACTATTGCTAGATGGCTACTCAAGACAAGATCAAGAGTGCAACTCAACTGTCCAAAAAAAAAAAAAAAAAAGTTAAACCCGAATCTTCTAAAGGTGAGTTCATCTTTACAAACTGTGATGTAATCAAATTATTAGCATATTACTCACAAATCAGCATATTATGGCGTGCATGTTATACAAAAGTTTTGGTCTTTTATCTGTGAAAAATGAGAACTTTACAAAGACTGTATTACTGTGATACTGAAAAACGTACAGATACAGAAAGATTAAGTGATCATGCCCAAAACCAGTCAAAGAGAATTACAATACTGCTTGTATTATAGAACATGGAAAAGAGAATATTCCTGTGCTTTGGACTAGCGCAAACATAACCATACACATTAGAGCTCAGTATAATCATAAAAATGTACTTATCATTCTTACTGACTGTCCATAATGATGTGGATAATTAAAACACATTAAAAACCAATGCATTAATCAAGCTCTGTTTCATTCACTAACCAACAATTTGCTGTGACATGAATAACTGACAAACAGAACGAGTCAAAAATAGGTGTTACTTTGAATAAAGAGAGACACGGGATAGCACAAAGACATAGGTTTTTTAAGAACACAGGACAGAATGGACAAACATCAAGGAGAGGTTAGGCAATCAAAAACTAACAAAATGAAAACCACACAGGTTCTGTGTTTAAAGCAATTGCATGCAATTTTCATTCTCAAAAGTAATACCTTGTTACCATTATTGCTTTTCATTCTTGGTTTGGCTAACTTTTCATATTTACTAAATCCCTGTTGACCCTGATCTTTTCAATTTCACAGCATTTCACTGTACTTCTGAAGTTGTTGATTTATTACAGTAGTTACTGTATTACTGTTACCCTTTTGGTTTCTCTTTCTTTTTCTGCGATAGCACATTAAATCCCTGAGCATTTCCCGAATACCCATTTTATGAGGTCAAATGTTTAATGGATTGTCTTTCACAAAAACTGATGCTAATAACAACAGTACACATATTGCAGAGCCAGCCCTTACAAAAACACATTAGGTACAGATTGGCATGTTTCATTTGAATAGGCCTATTGCTTTTACTTTTCAAACGGGTCCAATTTGGTTTCCACAATGTGATAATAAGTGCAGACATGGGGCTGAAATTACGAGGAATAAAACAACACAGGGAAAACCATACAAAACTGGGGTGACTATGAACACACTGGAGAACAGCTAAAACATGGACTGTAGAACTGTTTACCTCTCCTCTCCTCTTCCCTGAGGAGTTGCATTTATAGCGCAGGATGCCAAAGTCCTGAACAAAATCACACTATCCTGGGGAGGGCACCAATGAACTGCTTTTTTGAAAACTGAACCTCAAGACCCCGACCCCCTGGAATGTCATTACACCTTAAATCTTTTTGAAGCACCCTGATTCCCATCCACCTTACCTCAGCTATACAGAGACCTACTAACACCTTTACTATGGCACAACACAATACAAACAAAAAGAGCTGGTCTTTAAAGACAGCCATTAAACAAAATTGAGTCTTCATAGATCATTAAATCACATAAATCAACATAATCATCCACATCAGTTCAACATGTGGATTTAATATTTGTTATTGCTGGGAACACACAAAGTGCTACTGTTTTTAAGTCCGCTGCACTGTACATGCTTTACTGAGAGCATCAGAATGTTCTTTCAGACTCGATAGGGAGGTTTCACTACAATGGCTAGATTATGTGACTCCTGTAGCTTGTTTTTTGTGTGTATTTGTGTTTTCACTATTATCACCCAGCCAGAAGACTGTGGTTCACACTGGCTTACAGCTTACAGTATGTCGCTGCTAGATGTGCTCAGAAAGGGGTTGAAGCAAGGGTTGGGCTGTGGCATTACCACCAACATTGGGTGTCAACGACTTCACTGCTGGCGCTCCACTGAGTTAGAGAGTAAAGAATTGCACTTTCCTACCAGGGGGTGCATGACTGTAATCAGTCTGAACCTGATTTGTTTGTTGGCCGGTCTGTGTTATGATGCAAATAGTGAGCAAGCTAAGTGCACATGCATCGTATTTAAATGTTTTGCTATACCTTGGCAAAAATATCAGCTGTTTAACTATGTTAAAATGCCTGAAGAGGACATCAAGACGACAATATGCAATGTCTGCAGTAAAAAAAAAGGTGTCCAAGGAAACACGACTGGCCGATTTGGCATTAAAAGACTCAAAATCAGCCATACAAAAATTGATGATTGGTTCACCCCTATTTCTAACCAGCAGATGGAGCATCTGGCTAAGCTAACATGATGCCATGCCTCCTCCCTCTTACTATATGAGATTATATCTGTATAGGCAGTGGGACTGGGGAAAAGACATGGCAGAGCAGGCTGGTGCTGGCTAAAGGAATCCACTTCAGTTGAGTAGAATCAGTTGAGTGAATCTTCTTTCCACCGATGACCACTATGTCTTCAGTTAAGAGTCCTTAGTGCTGTCAAGCTTGTAGAGGTACTTTGTGACGCTGGAGAAACTGTAATTGAACGGAGGCTAAACCGTGTCAGTCACGTTTCTGTGGACATTTCTTTAGTCTGTTGGGCCTGGTAGTGCTGCCTGGAGGCTGTCAGGCCTCCTGGGGCAGGGCCTGTTCAAAGTCTGAGCCGAAAAGCTCCTTGTAAAGTGGAGGGAAACGTGTGTGCACTGTGTCAGGGTGGAGGGCTCGGAAGGCTGTTAGTTTCTCCATATGCCTGCTGCACAGAGCCCGAACCGTGGACACCTTACAGATCAGCTGTGGAATAGAAAAACAATACAAAAAGAGGCTGTTTAGACTTGCTGATAATGGTCCACAAAGCAAATCAAATTTGGTCACTAGGGCTAATTAATCATGTTTTTTTTTTCAATTATTTTTAATATTGCAATTGTTCATTTAAATGCAACTATTTTCTATAATTATGCTCCAGACATTTTCTTTCCTCAAAAAGACCAGCACATCCATTTTTTTGGGTTTCAAGCTTGATCACTATATGTAATGTGCAAGACTGCCAGTTCACAAGATTTAGGTCATGGTTTAAATTAAAACATCTTTTGAATAATGTAATGTAATTACAGGGCTACATTTCTGTACTGTATTTTCCCTCTGAGATCTGCTTGTGATGGGTTTATGTACAGAAAACCGCAGTTCTAAATGGGTCACTCTCCAAACGCTTATAATTAAACACACTGTTTTTGTTGCCATGAATTTTTATATGTATTGTTGCCCTGAATTGTGCCTTATTAAAAAAATGTGCAGTCCAGGCTTTTAACTTAATAGTAAATGAGCCAGGCTACATTGATATAGGCTGAAAGGAAGAATGAGAAATGTGTCACCTGTGTGACACCACGAAACATTGAATACAATAATAAACTGGTTTTGCGGGTTAGTTTGCATATATGGACTGGGGGAATCAACGATATGACTGAAGTTCACAATTGATTTACATCACCATGGAACTGGTAAATCTTCTTTGCAGAATTGTTTTAATTTGGCTACATTGGAGAGTTTTCCAGCATAAACTGCCCACTTAAGGTCCTGCCACAATATTGTGATTTAAGTCAGAAGTGGACTTGCTTGTGTGCTTTGAATCATTGTACTGCTTACAAGCATTCAACTGTACTTAAGCATTAGGTCACAAACTGACAGGTATAAATTCTTCTTCAGAATTTTCTCGTACAGGTCTTGCAAAGTAGCCCCAGAACATCACATTACCACCACCATGTTTCACACTTGTTTGATGTTCTTATGGTGTAAAGTGGTGTTGACTTTATGGGACTTAATAAACTAATTAGCTTAATAAATTAAACTAACAATTAAAAGCAGCATTTTGTGTTTATTTGGATTATATTTGTCTAATATTAAAAGTTGTCAGATCATCTAAAAAATCGAAGTGTGACATATGGGGAAGGAGACAAATATGTTTACAGCATCAGCATTAAATGTATCTGTTAAAATGGTTAAAGAGTGAAAAGACAAGGTAGGTACAATACCTAATAAAACCTAACAATACCTAATAACACCTAATAAACTGGCAACACCTCAGTAGGCTAAAGCTATTGTGCGCATGTGTATACACCTTTGCAAGGACTCCCTCATCTCTCTGGTTCTTTTGAAGCAGGGTCTGCAAGGCCATCTGAATCCTCTGCTGAAGTTTCTCCACCCTGTTTTTCTCCTGGAGCCAGGATCGATCTACACACAGCACACACGCAGAACACACATGCAAATGTGAACACACACATTAAACAAACATACAGACAAGCAGATTATTTCACTATACACAATTTCATCTGTATTAACAAAATCTGTAGCTTTCATTTTGATTTGCTGAAAAGCAGTGCTTTTCCTGAAACACTATGGGCATGTTTGAAGGCACTGAAACCACTCAGGAACGGTGTTGATAAAATGAAAGTCCCATCCAGCAATTTTACAAATGTTTGAACCACCCGAGCCAGAGAACATAAAGCATTAGAGTAAGAGAATGGATAAACAAGCTTGTTTTGTACTCTATTTGTGTAAATTGTATATGATCTAATGACTTCTTCATGTTTGGAATAAGAGGCTACCCAATAAGAAGCAATTTTGGTAAGATATACAGTAAAACTATCTCTACCGATCAACAAACCAGTGTTTTCCTCTCAAAATGCACTTTTCCAGCTAAAATGTTGCTAAAAGGACTGAGGTAAAGTAGGTAGATAGATTATACATATAGATAGATAGATAGATAGATAGATAGATAGATAGATAGATAGATAGATAGATAGATAGATAGATAGATGTAAGGCAAATCAAAGACCTTATTAATCCTTAGCTCTTCATTAACGTGGCTCTCCACAAAATCAATCCATGTGTTTTTAGTCTAGTTAGATTTTTAGAAAGTTTAAATAAAGCTGTCTGCAGATACCGACTCTAGCACCAATAGCATTATAGTGTTGCGGTGGTCATGCTCAGTATGGCTCCAGTGCATCAAAAAATGATAAAATTCATAGTTCACAGTTTTAAAATATATTTTCAGCAATTATTTTTGTAATATGTATAATGTGTTTAGAATCAGTTCTCTGAAATTACTTTACATTGACTTTAAAGAATCTTCACATGATAGGTGGATTACCATTTTAAGACTGTGGTTCTTACCAACCTTGAAATTTTGGTTCTTTCACCTTTAAAAAGGTTCGTTACATCTGTTAAATTCTCTAGTAAGTTATTTAGGGAACTAAAAGTGAATTCTTCAGTACTCTATCTTCAGTTTTCTTAAGCAAAACATAACATAGATGATGACAGCTGGGTAGAACAAATCGACGTATTTATATTATATTTATATCATTTCATATTAAGCAATTTCTCAGCTTCTTGCTGACTAAGGTACCATTGACCTTAAAGTTACTGAACAATTGTGATATCTCTCTGTGTTTTTTCTCTCTATCTCTGTCTCACCTGAAGACATGAGCACAAATGCGGAGAACAGGCCAATCTCATCTTCAGTCAACTGAAGAGTATTCATGCTCTTAGCAAATTCAAACACAGAGCTGATCAGGTCATCACAGCCTAGAAAAACACATAAATGTAAGAGAAATATTTCTATAAGTAAAACTTCAGAGATCAAAATGTAATCAAAACTAAATCACAAATTACATTTAGTCTTTCCTTCTTTATATATTTTACACCCTTAACTGTAATTGTATACATCTTTGGTTGTTAGCAAAAATTTATCTAACAGAAACTGATGTTACCTGAAAAAATGGAGGAGGAAGCTGAAAATAATGTAACGACTTTCTAGTGACCTAAGGTATACATACGAGGTATAATACAGGACTCACCCAGGGACTTGAAGACTTCCGGACTTGCATATTTCCCATCAAAATAAACTGTGTTGTTCTGAGAGTCATAGGCTCGACACATCCTAACAAACACTACCTCTAAAGAACCTGTGGGACAAAATACAGAGCATTATTTTTCTCATAAGGAATATAATATAATTTTTTTTCATATATGTTGTTGTTGTTTAAGTGATGTCAAAGTCTTAGTGTGTATTGAAAAAGCTGCATGTGTGTGTTTATACCTGCTTTGAGCAGTACTATCTGATCATTTTGACACAGCTCCATAAAGCCATCAATGCGCTTGGCAAACTCCACCACATACTGCACAGCCTCAGTCACTTTAACTGCACATACCTGCCACATCTCTTCCTGAGACTGAGAGAAAGAGAGAGGTTATCAAAAACACATATATGCATGCATGCACACACACACAAACACACAATATACCAAGTGTACACTTTCCAAGAAATGTGTTTAGAACTATTTGTTTAGCCAGTAATTGTGTTTTGCTTGTTAAACAATATATAACAATCCGAATAGAGTCATCCGAAACACTGTCGTCTCTTTCTTCAAATATAAATCCCACATTTGAAAAGAGAATGATGAAAAGGTCTGGTTCCAAAATCCTAAATTTTACATCCCCGGTAATCTACACAAGCTCACATTTTAACCCAGCAAACGACTATGAAGCATTAAAAGAAAATGGTGGACTATTTGGAAAAATCTTTAATTCCAGACTGTGACGGTGACGTCAACCATTTTTATTGGACCTTTCCAAGGAATGTTTATCTTTAAACTAGGCTGAAGTTACTTAAATTCTGCTGACTACTTAATCGAATATTTCAAAATTCAAATAGCCAGGTACCTAGTATAGGTAGCGTTGGCTACTAGCAAGCCTAAGTATCAAACCTTAGCAGAGCTAACTAAATTGTTTAGACGTGTTGCTTCTGTGTGATCATCATGGTGTCTCACTATAAACCAGCAAATGAGAGCAGAGCTTATTAAATTATTCATAAGCTCGCCAACAATGGACAAACAGGGCCATCATAGGTTTATAAATGTGTGTGTAAAATTGCATCTGGGCATTTTTCACCTTGACCAATGTCATATACATAAGATAATAATTCAAAAGCATTCTGTGGCACTTTTGACTATTTACTAAACCACACTACCGAGAAGTACTTATAGTTTCTGCCTAGAGTCTGATTCAGCTAATCCAAAATTCACTGTCTTAATGCTTGTTTGTATTTCTTTCCTCTGAGAATGAAAGGTTCATTATGGAGTCAAAAATGGTTCTTCTTTCTATACCATTGCTCCAAAGGAACCTTTTTAGCAACTTCTTTAAGATGGTAATGTTACTGTTGAACTAAGAAAATAAACACTTATTAACAAGATAAGTATCTTGAAATAAACTTTTTCTCAGAAAGCTTCAGGAAAGAACTTAATGTGTACTGAAATTTCAGAAGAAGACGGGAATCTCATATAGACACATTCACGCACCTTCTTCTGGTATGTTTCCAGGTCAGTATGCAACACAGTTTGCCATTTGCTGGGCTCCAGCTCCTCCTGCAGATACTGGCATGTCTCCATGTGTGACTTACAGATGTTCATTGACAGATGCTCTGTTTCAAAGACATACAGACAGTCACACAACAAGACTGAACATTCTCTACTACACAAACACTGATCTTGATTTTATTTCTAGAAAATTACATTAATGATTAATCAACCAGTTTCAGAGGGATATCAGATTACTTAGAACTAATGTCTTTTTGTTGATGCTTTCATGGCTTTGCTGTTTGCTACCTGAGCTATTTTCTCTGAAAAGAAAAGATGAAGATTATTGTGGTTCATAATGAGTGTGTGTTTTAGTCAGAAGGGTTTTGACTGGTTGATTTCCCCTGCTGGGCACCCCTGCTGATTGCTGATTTGCCTTTTTTAATGGGGCACTAATTGCTGGTGACACATTTAAATGAGGCATAGAGCTGAGTTCACTGCCCCCTGCTATTGCAAACCTTTGAGCTGCCAATCAACCCTTCAGAGAAGGAGTTTGTGTGCTGTTACTTAACCATATTCAGACCAGTAAGTAAATATTATGAATTGCTTTTGCATAAACAAGAGACAAATATATACTACTCTGTGAAGCTAACCAAAGGACATATACTTTGATAAATACAAAAATACTTTAATGTCCTATATCGGTACTGATTTTAACTAATTAAATCCTTCCAATTTACAGTAATATTGGTCAAATGGTTAAGACCTGAAAAGACTTTTTTAGTATATACAATAGTTAAGCGGCATTTGGACAGATGCTGTGTTCAAAAAATGATATGACTGTCAGTTGTCACTGTGAATTGTCCAATACAAGTATATTTTATAGTTATCACATTTTAAAAACTCATAAACAGCACAAACTCGTATTGTCCTCCGAGAATTTTTGTAACGTTTTTTGTAAGAGCATTTTTGGAATCCATATTGTTTTACTTTCTGGTGACTAGAGACTGATTATTTTGGACTTCTGTGGGCCCATGAACAATAGCATCACCAAAAGGACATAAGAAAAATTATGACTAACATCATGCAAAAACATTTTAATTTGTTTGATAAAAGGTCATGCACACTACTGAAATAATCCTAATTTCTAAATGCACCTTATGGCACTTCAGTATATATGGTGTAATATGTTAGTAACATGTTTACAGTGGTGATATAGCAGCAGCACATTTTGCTAATAACACAAATTCAGTTGGAGACCTTTTTATCCCCAGCATAATATATTTCTATTTGAAAGAGATCTGTAACCATTGAGGGAAAAAAATCTTTAATTAAGTTTTGGTATGGTGTGCTTGAACCCAGAATGTTCTCATCTGTGAAGAAAACATTGTTTTCTGGTCATTGATTCTATATTTAAATCACTGTCAGACTTTTGACTCGTGACTTGGCAGATCATGTGGGGGAGCAGTAATTAAAATAATGCTGTAGGCCTCAGCATTGTGAGATAATAGTACATCAAATAGCAGAACTAATACCTCTTCACAAACCATATATTTTCCATAATGCCCTAACATTTTCTGATTTGGGGCTCTATAATATTATAATATCTAAAATAAATGGCCAGAACACAAAGTAACTGCTGGTTAGAGACAGTGGTGAAAGCTGGGTTGATGTAGAAATAGGAAGAAAATCTGGAAAATGCTGGTTTGTTTACTGGGTCTCCTTTGAATTTTGTTATGTTCTGCTCATGTTGTAGTTGATAATAATTGCAATGCTGCTGTGAAATATACTAAGATGGTTCTGTTAGCAATGCACATCAAAAACAGTTG